>SJYX01012827.1:814138-829251 GCA_006410675.1 Oreotragus oreotragus | reverse complement strand
TACAAACTGTTACCAGAGAATTTTGTTCTGCTTTTTCTTCAGTAGGTCATGTTGAAAGAATGGCTGTAATATTCTAAACTGTTATATTACTACAGTCAAATTCGGGCTGGAAAGACTTAGAATCTAGATAGTTTGAACAGATGAAAGGCAATTCAGAACTTGCTCACTTTTCCCTTTATCATCAGGATAACAAATAGCTATATTTTAGATCGGTTAATTCTCTCCATAAATTAAGGAAATATTTTAGAAATATGTTAATGATTAATAGATTTCTGCCCCCTTTTCTGTACTTTGAAAGCTTTCCTTATAAGAATCAAGAGGTGGCTGCAGCTGCAGCAGTAATCAGAGCTAACACTTGTTGAATGCACACTGTGCCTGTGATCAAGTCCCACACACCACTCAGCATTTTACATACGTTACCTTGTATAATCTTGAAGATCATTCTAGGAAATAGGTATGTGATTTCCTCCATTCTACAAACAAAGGATGCAAACATTAACACTCTGGAGAATGCTCTTGGATAAAGAAAATTCATAAGAGTGGAAAGGTATTGGTTCATAAAATGTTATGGTGAATTAAATTTTATGTGTAACCAAAAGAGTTTCTATCTTAATTAATTACTAAAAATCATCAAAAATGTATTGTATGCTTACTATGGCAATTTTCTGGGCAATTAGGGATGTAACTGAATAAAGCAGATAATACAATCAAAATGAATATGGGTTACAGGTAGACACCAGCCATAAATAAACAAATGAACAAGTTATATGAATAAAAATGAAGCATGATAAGGGACTTGGCTTTGATGGAAATAGTCAAAGATGTGGAAGGTTCACAAATAATGGCTACAGATAGTTTCTCTAGAAGACAGATTTTAAGTTGAGAACCCAATGAAGTGAGAGAGTGAGACATGTGAAAATCTGGGGGAAAAGTTCCACACAGACAAACAGCAGTTGCAAACACCCTGGAGTGAAAACAGACTTGATAATCTCAAGGAACAGAAAGAGGACTGGGGAAGCTGGAGCTAATCAGCAGAAGGAAGATTAAAGATAGTTGCAGGCCACTTTGTAAGGGCATTATGTCTGCCCTTATATAAGGACTTTAGATTTTATTGTGTGAGATGGGAAGTTTACTAGGTGTTTATCCAAATCTCTATTTCCTCTTCCTCCTGGGCACATAGCCAGACCAAATTTTATAGCAATTCACTTAGCAGTGGTCATATGAATGAGAACTAGCCAATAGAATGTGAGTAGAAGTGATGTGAACTACTTCTGGACTGGCCAATAAAAATGATCCAGCTGTGTGTCTCTGTGCCATTTCTCCTTTCTTGCTCTCTGGGATAGAAATGTTGATGGCAACCTTCAAAGCCACATATGTAAGATGACAGAGCCTCTACCCTCTGGAAACCTAATGACCACATCCAGAAAAGTTACATCAATTGATATTCACTTACCCAAAACTCTGTTGTGAGACAAAACTAACTTCCATTTTGTTGAGTGCCAACATAGTTGGGTCTATGTATTATCATAACTCAGTCTACCATAAACCAGTCCATTCTAAAGGAGATCAGTCCTGGGTGTTCTTTGGAAGGAATGATGCTAAGGCTGAAACTCCAGTACTTTGGCCACCTCATGCAAAGAATTGACTCATTGGAAAAGACTCCGATGCTGGGAGGGATTGGGGGGGCAGAAGGAAAAGGGGATGACAGAGGATGAGATGGCTGCATGGCATCACGGACTCGATGGACATGAGTTTGAGTGAACTCCGGGAGTTGGTGATGGACAGGGAGGCCTGGCGTGATGCAATTCACGGGGTCGCAAAGAGTCAGACACGACTGAGTGACTGAACTGAACTGAACTGAACTTAGTCTACCATATTGTTTTTGAATATCCATTCTCACTTTTTGCTATTGTAATAGAAACCTTAATTTCCAACACAGTGTATGACTACATGGAATTAAAATTATATTTCTAAGCCTCCCTTGCAGTTAAGTGCAGTAACAACTAATTTCTGGCCAATAGAATGTGAGTGGATGGAAACCTGCATCCCCTCCCCTTTTCCAGTTCCTACTGGCCTGGAAGCAGATGAGTTGACCTTAAGCCATCTTGAGGATCAAGATTACAAACTATGCATAGTAGAGCAATAAGATATAAGTAGCCTGGGTTCCTGACCTGTGGAGACATCATTAACAGCCCTTTTATCTTGTTGAAGCTTTAGTTACTTAGGGTCTCAGTTTAAATAGTTGCCTGTATGTTAAGTAATTCAAAGTCATTCGAGGATTTTAAGGGAAGATATAACTCCGGCAGCACAGTGGTAAAGAACCCACCTGCCAATGCAGGAGACACAAGAGATGCAGGTTCACTCCCTTGGAAGATCCCCTGGAGGAGGAAACGGCAGCCCACTCCAGTATTCTCGCCTGGGAAACCCCGTGGACAGAGGAGCCTGGCGGGCTACAGGCCATGGGGTCACAAAAGTTGGACATAACTGAGAACAGTATTAAACGTATTTTGGCTTATATTTTAGAACTTTGGTTGCTAGGTGGAGAATCAGCTGTGAGGGGCAGAGTAGAAGCAGGGAGACTAGTAAAGAGTTTATTGCAGTAATCAAGGTAACAGATGATGGAGCAGCCTGAGGGGGAGGGATGTGATATGATGCAGAGTGTTTCTGGAAGACTGAGCAAATATTACCTGATCTAGGTGAAGGTAAGGTGGTTGCCAGAAGAAGATAGGAGAATGACTCTATTCTTTCTGACTTGAGCGATTGGGTGAACAGTGGTGTCACTAACTCAGATGGGGAACATTGAGGAAGGAGCCAATTTGGGGAAAGAAATTAGCTATTTTTTGGTTACTTGTCCAAATGGAGATATCAAATTAGTTTAGAAGTGCTCAATCTGGAGTTTAGAGAAAATGTCAGGGCTAGAATATATTTGGGGAAATCACATTAATACATTACTAAAACAACATACTAGTGTAATCTTGAGAAGTCTTTTCATAGTCAAAACTAAGTAAAACAGAGGCAATATCATGTTGAATTAATCCAACATGATGTTGGCTATTTTTCTAATTGTCAATAATATAGGACTTAATACATAGTAGCTTCCCTGGTGGCTCAGAGGTTAAGGCATCTGCCTGCAATGTGGGAGACCCAAGTTCGATTATTCATTTTGAATTGACATGTAATTTAAAATAATTGCTATACAGCTCTGAGTCCTTCAAAAGATGGCATAATATTTTTTCTTGAAGTATAGTTGATTTACAATGTTGTGTTGGTTTCTGGTGTACAGCAAAGTTATTCAGTTATATACTTATTATTTTTCATATTGTTTTCCATTATAGTTTTTTTCCATTATAGTTTATTATAGGATATTGAATATCACTCCCTATACAGTACAGTATATATACTGTGTATACAGTATATACATTCCCTCTATAGTACAGTGCTATACAGTAGGACCTTGTTGTTTATCCACTTTATATATAATAGTTTGCATCTGCTGGCCTCAAACTCCCACTCCATCCCTCTCCCACCACCTCCTTGGTAACTGCAAGTCTATTCTCTATGTCTGTGAGACTGTCTCTGTTTCATAGATAAGTTTATTTGTGTAATATTTTAGATTCCACACATAAGTGATATCATACCTGCTTGTCTTTCTCTTTCTGACTTAGTATAATAATCTATAGGTCCATCCATGTAACTGAAAATGGCATTGTTTCATTCCTTTTTCTGGTTGAATACTATTCCATTGTGTAGTTAGACAGATAGATAAATAGATAGATCACACATCTTCTTCACTGATTCATCTGTCAACGGACATATGGATGTTTAGTTTGTTTCTATGTCTTGGCTATTGTGAATAGTGCTGCTATGAACATAGGGGTGCAGGTATCTTTTTGAATTAGAGTTTTGACCAGCTATATGCCCAGGAATGGCACTGCCTGATTATACGGAAATTCTAATTTTAGTTTTATGAGGAACTTCCACACTGTTCTCCATAGTGGCTGCACCAATTTATATTCATACAAACAGCATAGAAGGATTCCTTTTTTCCCACATCTTCTATACCATTTTTTTATTTGTAGACTTTTTAATGATAATCATTCTAACTAGTGTTAGGTGGTAACTCATAGTTTTATTTGCATTTCTCTAATAATTAGCAATGATGAGCATCTTTTCATGTGCCTGTTGGCCATCTGTAAAAAGATGGCATAATATTTTACAACATTTAGAGAGGAAAAAGAATTATTGGTCTGATACCCAAGAAGAGTCAGTTGTCTTCAGCTTGTTTCTATTCATGTTAACTATAGAAGTGTTCCTGTATGTCTTGCACTGACTATCTCCCAAAAAGTGGGAAAGCCTTTATCACCGGGAGCCCTGCTTGCTAAAGCATAGAAGAAAGGGGAATTTGCACCTCCAGAGGCATAAAATGAAAGAGGTAACTTTCACTGTTTCCACTCCCTTTATCTCACATCTTCTTAATGGAAAGGTATTCTCTAGGTAATTGTTTATTTTTTGTTTATCTTATATTAACCCCTTCACTACCTGTCAGGAAGCATTTAACAGGAGGCTTCCTGTGTGCTGTTTTGGATCTGTCATGAATGCTCTGTTCCTTATTAATTAGGAATTAAGAGGAGTGGCAAACCACTCCCAGGGCTGAGGAATGCATGCATTTCCTTTGTTAGTTTTTCCATACGGTGATAAGTAACTATTTACTCTCTCTCTTCCTTTTTATGAACCATATGGTAAAAGTGATTATCTACAACCCTCTCTCTTTGATATGGATTGCCTTATGTTTCCTTGATAATTTGTAAATTGGGACTTTTGATCTTTATCCTTGCTGAATAAAGCTACCTTGTAAAGCAGTATATATACCCACACTATGTTGAATAAAACACTCTTGTTCCATCAGAGCTTGGGTCCCCATGTCTTTCTTTCTCTCCCTCTTTCTCTCTCTGGCTAATTTTCTGGAGCATACTTCTAAGACCCTCTTGAGAAGGCACACTGTGCCTTCACCCGCCTCGAGAGGGCACCCGGTGCCTTCGTGAGTGATGCAAGCCCTGTGTCAAAGGCTTTATTGGTTTTCTGCGTAAACCAAGGAATATCAGCCTCTCTCTCTCTCTTTTACTTTCTTATCATCGACTCTGGATCACCAGGTTCCAGTCCATTAAAAGACCTCAACAACTACCCACCTAGGAAGGCATATAATCTTTTCCTGAAAGGACTCGTAAAGCCCACATGCACAATGGGCTTAACTACATAGACTTGAATCACCATTGCTAGTTAATATAAATACAATTTATAAGAGTTTACTTAATACTTTAAAGATTGTTAATAATATATAGATGGAGCTTCCAACAGTGAGAGATCAAAATCAAAAAGCTTGTTAAATTGTGAGCATTTCTAAATGACAAAAAAATGTCCTATATTATTTTCAATTATTTTCTCTCTCACTCCCACATTCAATCCTGCCTTAATTATTTTGCTGTTTTCTTTCACCTAAGTCAGATCCTTATATTAGTTTCTTAGGGATGTTGTAACAAATGACCACAAACTTGGGTGGCTCAAACAACAGAATTCTATTCTCTCACAATCCTACAGGCCAGAAGTCAGAAATCAAGGTGTTAGCAGGTTAGTACTCTCTCTGAAGGAGAATCCTTTCTGTGTCTTCCAGTGGCTCCTGGCATTATTTGACTTGTAGCTGCATCATTCTAATCTCTGCCTCTATCTTTACACAGCCTTCTCTTTTCTCTCTGTGTCTTATAAGGATACTAGCCATTGGATTCAGGGCCTACCTACATAATCTAGGATGATCTCATCTAGAGATGCTTCAGTACGTGGCAAAGATTCCTTCCAAATAAGATCACATTCAGTTTCCAGAGAATAGGACATGGACATATCTTTTGAGGGACACCACACTCCCAAACCTGGCTAGATTACTTAAGTAACTTTGTAAAATAAAAATTACTAACCCCATCTTTGGGGTTAGAACCAAGGGCCTCATTGGTTTGCACATTTGTGTTTTCTTAATTGATTTATTTTTAATTGAAGCATAATAGCTTTACAATATTGTGTTGGTTTCTGCCATACAGCAACACGAATCAGTCATAGGTATAGATATGTACCCCCCTCTTGAACCTCTCTTCCAGCTCCCACCCCATCCCCCCAGCTCTAAGTTGTCACAGAGTCCCAGTTTGAGTTCCCTGAGTCAAAGAGCAAATTTCCACTGGCTATCTATTTTACTTTACTTAGGATAGTGTATATGTTTCCATGCTACTTTCTCCGTTCTTCCCACTCTCTCCTTCCCTTTCCTTGTGTCCATAAGTCTGTTTTTTATGTCTGTGTCTCCTTCAAACATTTGTATTTTAAGGTGGAAGATAAGAACTACATCAGGGTTAAAAAAAAAAAAAAAAACCCTCCAGGTGATTCTGATGGTTGTTAACCCCATTCTTTCAAGTTCTTCATTCTTTAAAATATCATTTTGATCTGTTATTTCATCAATTCAGTGAAAGACAATATAATATCAAGAATGGTAATATGGTACAGGGGAATTTCTGGGCTTGGGAACCATTCAAGACTGAATTGGAAATCTGTCCTAAATTATTTAAGTTACCAAATTCTCTATGCTTCAATTTTCTCATCTGTGGAATGGAGATCTTTTATGTCATGCTGTAGTTGTGAAGATTAATGAGAGGCAAACCCCAACACATCACATGGCCAATGATCAATTAAGTCAAGATCATTATCAGCAACGGAGAAGGCAATGGCACCCCACTCCAGTACTCTTGCCCGAAAAATCCCATGGACAGAGGAGCCTGGTGGGCTGCAGTCCTTGGGGTCGCTAGGAGTCGGACACGACTGAGCGACTTCACTTTCACTTTTCACTTTCATGCATTGGAGAAGGCAATGGCAACCCACTCCAGTGTTCTTGCCTGGAGAATCCCAGTGACGAGGGAGCCTGGTGGGCTGCCATCTCTGGGGTCACACAGAGTTGGACATGACTGAAGCGACTTAGCAGCAGCAGCATTATCAGCAAAAGGCAGATTGAGCAGAAGGGCTTTCCAGATGGTGCAGTGGTAAAGAATCTGCCTGCCAGCGTAGGAAATGCAGCAGATATGGGTTCCATCCCCAAGTCAGGAAGATCCCCTGGCATAAGAAATGGCAACCCACTCCAACACTCTTGCCTGGAAAATTCCATGGACAGAGGTGCATGGCGGGATACAGTCCATGGGACAGCACAAAATCAGACAGAACTGAACGACTGAGCATGCACAAAGATTGAGCGGCCCACTTTATTCCATAGTTATAATACATTTATCTGAAAATAACTCACTAATCATGTGTCACGATTTACTTGATTTTGATATATCAAAAGAGTAGTCTTGATCAGTTTTAGGATTATGGGAAAGTTTGACAAAATAGTGAGAGAATGTGGTAGAAAGTATAACCTTCTTAGTTGCCACAGTGATGATTTTGCAACTTCCATCAAGTTTCTAAAATCCTAGATAAGTGAAAAGTCTCCAATGTGCAATTGATTCAGTGCTGCACGTAACCCACTGTCATGGACTGAACTGTGCCCTCCAGATTTACATATTGAAGTCTTAACCCCCAAGTGACTGTATCTGGAGATAAGAGCTTCAGGAAGTAATTAATGTTAAATGAAGTCATATTGATGGGACCCTGATAGAATAGGACTTTTGCCTTATAATAAGAGGAAAAAAAGTCCCCCCCTCTCTCTCTGCCATGTGAGAACATGCAGAGAAGCAGCTATCTGCAGCTCTCACCAGAAACTAAATGGGCTAACACCTTAATCTTGGACTTCCCAACCTCCAGAACTGTAAGAAATACTTTTCTTGTTGAAGCCTCCCAGTCTATGGCCTTTTACTAGTCTTCCAGAGCAGACAAATACACCCACCCCCACCTAGCCTACACCCCTTTTTAGCACCATCTTGAAAGGATATGTCTTCAGAGACTCAGCACTCATTCTCCAGGCCTGCTGCTTCTCCTTATTTCTGACAAGGGGCAGCGATAGGGCCAAGTGGCAGGCAAAGGGGTGTGTATTTCCTAGAAATGAGCTTGTAAACTCATCAAGCCTAAACTAAAGGCATCATTATAGACTGTCTTAATGGAAATACCAGATCTATACGTTCTCTTAAATCAGAATCAATCTCTTTCCTTGAGTAAATTTTCTTTTGCTTTTTCTATGAGTAAACTCCTTGATCGTTGGATGGGTTTATTGTTCACCCCCATGCTCAAAAAGCTTTGATAGTCACCATTGCTTTCAGAATAGTCCAAAGACTCAGTTCTCAGTGGAAAAGACCTGCCTTGCCTTACCGCCTCCTCTTTCTGTGAATTTTCTATCAGATTCAGCTTGCACACCGATGTGATATCTCACTGACCGGCTTTGTTCTTCCTGCCTCTGCACATTCTTGCATCTGATTTCCTCTGCCTCACATGCTCTCCTGACACAGTTGCCCAGATCCAGTCTAAACAACACTTTCCACTTTACCTCCTACCTTTTCTGAAAAGGCTTTGCTGCCCACTCCAGGCAAAGGCTTAGGTCATGGCTCCTTTCACTTATTCTTGTCCCAGCACTCTAGACAGGGTAACTGTTTAAAAAGACTTGTTGACTTGAATGTGTTTGTCTGTATAAAGATAAAATGGAAAGAGGAAAGACAGATTTGAATGACCTTCTCAGACCCCTTCTGAATCCAGACACCCTGATTCTATGAACTTTAAAGTGTATCAAAACACATGGCACAGAGGCCTCCCAATGCAGAACAATGTGCCCTTTAGCGAGGCTGCTTCGATACCCACATTTCTCTCATTGTCTAGAAGAAGGCCCGGCAAGCCCACAGGATGATTTGGAATTCCTCCAGGCCTCGTGAGCCCATTGTTTGCTGTTATCTAATTTGCCTTTCATAGCTACTGGACCCTAAGGAAGGTGCCTGAAAACTTGTTGGAAGAGATGGAAATTTCCAGTTGTAGAGAAGAATGCTAATAATTCGGAGACACCTCACTGCTGCTGATGTCCCAACAGAAGGTTAATGTGAATGCAATTGCCTGTCGAGATTTTCCAAATATAGACTAGTTATCTTTCTTGAAGACAGCTGTATAGAGATACAAATTAATGTTTAATTTGGATGGCTTTTCTACCCAAAAATGAAGCCCCAAAGAATTTGCTCTCTTGACTTAAACTGGAATATTATACTCCTTTTGATTCTCATTTCCATATATTATTTCCGTGCATGAGAGACCAATGACTTGTGGAACAGTGACATGGAGAGTTATCTATGTTGGCATTTCTGGAGACACAAAGGCTGAGTGATTTCAGGGGCATCAGAATCCCTATTGCTTTCAACTAGAACCTTTTCTGGTTTTCATTCAGTCTGAACTCTCTACCTTTGATATCATATTTTTTAGGTAAAAAAAAAAATTGATTCTCATTTCCATATATTATTTCCGTGCATGAGAGACCAATGACTTGTGGAACAGTGACATGGAGAGTTATCTATGTTGGCATTTCTGGAGACACAAAGGCTGAGTGATTTCAGGGGCATCAGAATCCCTATTGCTTTCAACTAGAACCTTTTCTGGTTTTCATTCAGTCTGAACTCTCTACCTTTGATATCATATTTTTTAGGTTAAAAAAAAAATCTGTTTCACAAGTGCAAACTTTTAAAAAGATATGGAAGTCAAAAGGTCTACAAAGTCATCCTGAAAAGGAAGAAGAACATTAAAATTTTAAATCCTGTGTGAAAATTTTATTTGGTGTGTCCCCATGTGAGAACCAAAATCTTCTATGCCAAAACCTTAAAAGCCAGAAGCATGTGTCAATATTTCAAGATGCTCAGGGTTTTATCAGTAGCTGTCATTCTAAGAGTAATTCAGCCCTCACAGAATCTCTCCACTCTTCATTTTCCTGCTCAGTGTCTTTGTTCAGCCCAGCATCTCATCAGAATTTTAAAAACAACTCTCTGTTCTCCCAGTCTTTACTTTCTCTCCTCTTCCATCTAGAGCTGAATCACAGAGCCTGCTCTGTGTAGCCACCCCCTAGGCTCTGTGTGGCTGCTGGAGAAAGTCTCGGCTCCTTTGAGGACCCATGTGTGGGGTCCTTGCAGACTCTTTGGCTCTTTCCCCAGCATGCTGTCCTCCATCCACACCTTCATCTTCCTAGTTCCTAAACAACTCCCAAACACTCAAGCATTCTGCACACATCTGTGCCTTTTCACAAACTCTTTGGATGCCCTTTCTCCTTCTCTGGCCAAGGTACCCTAATTTTTCTGGCCTCACTCACCTACCACACAGATGCTACAGGTAGGATCAGGCTGGATCTAGATGCATATGTTTTCAGAGTCCCAATTTCTTCTTCCCAAGTTACTCTAACTGGATTGTGAAATGCAAACTGCAAGTCTGTGGCAAGAGGCACAGAAGTTCTGTCCCACACGGCTCAGGTTTCTCCTCACCCCACCTCAGCCAGCTAGCCCAAAATTCTGGTGACAAGGTACCCCTGCTCTCCTCACCACCTCCAGCATCATCCTTCTAAGTTCCTCAGTAGGACCAATGGCTGGAGGTCAGACTCAAATTTAGAATCCTCACACTCCTGGAGCCCCAGGTGGGAATTTTCAGGAGTCACCCCTCTCCTCCTGCACTGCTTCCATCTAGTACCAGGAGGACCCAGGGGCACAGGCACACGGGTGCCCGAGCTTCCAGGCCAAACTCAGTCCACACTGGCCCCCAGTCACCGCCACTTGGCAAATGGAGCTATTTGGGCAAAGATTTCCAGGGTCCTGAGAACCTAGAATACGGTAGAAGGGAAGGCATGGGCCATGGGCGGCCACATCCTTGTGGTCTCAAGATCAGTTGCATTGTGGGAGGAGTGCAGCCTCATCCACCTGGACCTTCTGATGAAAGCAAGGGGTGGGGGATAGGGACATTGCCGTAGGATACTTGGCAATGTCCAATGTCTGGTGGTTGTCCCATGTGAAGAGAGGGGGAGTTGCTACTGTTGCTGACTTGGTAGAGACCAAAGATGCTGTTTACCACCCTACAATGCACAGGACAATCAATGCCGTCACAACAGAACAGCTTCTCTAGGGAGTTCCCTGGTGAGCCAGTGGTTAGGACTCTGAGCTTTCATGGCTGGGGCCTGATTTCCATCCCTGGTTGCAGAATTAAGATCCCACAAGCAGCACAGACATATATAGAGAAGGTATATATACCTTCTCTAAAACAGTTAGTTTGTAAGTTGGCTATATATAATACTACTGCCAAATATATCTTCTTATAGCAGAGTCTGGTTCAGGTGACTTGACTACCCTCCCTCTACCAATTCCTTATAGACCAAAGTCCAAATTTCTTAGCTTCACATTCCACCATTCTTTATCTTGAGTCTGCTACTGCTGCTGCTGCTGAGTCGCTTCAGTCGTGTTCGACTCTGTGCGACCCCATAGACGGCAGCCCACCAGGCTCCCCCATCCCTGGGATTCTCCAGGCAAGAACACTGGAGTGGGTTGCCATTTCCTTCTCCAATGCATGAAAGTGAAAAGTGAAAGGAAAGTGGCTCAGTCATGTCTGACTTTTAGCAACCCCATGGACTGCAGCCCACCAGGCTCCTCCATCCATGGGATTTTCCAGGCAAGAGTACTGGAGTGGGGTGCCATTATCTCGAGTCTACTTTATCAATTTCATCTTTCTCTATTATCTCCATATGTAGCCCAGAGCCTGTGTCTGCACTAGACCCAGACTTAAATATTTCAGAATGCCATGTGGCCATCTCCCATGTTTTCCCCATCAATCTTTGGCTTACTCAACCCAGTATCCAGTAGTGAATTAAGTCCCCAGGTGAGCCTTCTAATGCAAGTCAGAAATTGTCTATATTTAAACATAATTACCCAATAGGCTGTACCAATCAAAGCTGTATCGATAACATAATGATGACAAGCTCTTGGTGCTGGGAAAAATTTTAATAAGATATCATGTATAAATCACTGAAGTTATTATCATTATGATATCCATAACATAAAATAGGTGATCAATAAATAGTCTCTGTTCCCCACCTCCATAATGAAAAAAACCATTCCAGTTAGGAAAATCGCTTTTGCAGATAAATTAAGGTAAGATTATTTGCTATGTAAAAAAAAATCCTAATGACTTAGCACACAGCACAAGCTTATTTCTCACTCACATAAAATTCAAAAGAACTGTTCCTGGTTAGCTGGCAGAAATGAAAAAATGCGCATGGAAGTGGAGGAGGACTCTGCTCCATACAGCCATTCACAGTCGCAAGCTGATGGAATCTCCACCTTCTACACGGCTTCCAACATCATCCTGTTTGTTAATATCTACTTGGCAGAAGGGAGGGAAAAGTGCCAAGAAGGTTCTTAATCATCTTGGTCAAGAAATGGCCCACATCATCTCCACTCATATTGTGCTAGCAAGAACGAGCGACATGGCCCAACCTGGATGGGAAATGTGCACCTGGGCTGGTTGGGCCTTCTCAGCATGAGCTCTGCTCCAGGAGAGGGACTTTGCCATCTTTGCCACAGCAAAGTGCAGGGCAAGAGAGGAAATTAAGCAATAGCCTGCAGAGTGAGCCAGTCTGCCTGGCAGGCCTAGGCATTGAGGCCCCAGGGCAGATGAGACTAGTTAGGCAACTGCTACTACAGATTATCAGACTAAGTGAAGTCAGAAGGAGACAAATGCCATATGATATCACTTATGTGTGGAATCAAAAATATGACACCAATGAACCTGTCTGTGAAACAGGTTGTCAAGGGGAAGGGAACTGGGGAAAGGACAGAGTAGGAGGCTGGGGTTAGCAGATGATAGCTTTTGTATAGAGGATGTACACGCGACGAGGTCCTACTGTATAGACAGGGAACCATATTTAACACTCTGTGATAAACCATAACAGAGAAGAATATTTTTAAAGAATGTATATAGATAGATAGATACACATATATTACAGGCAGATTCTTTACCGTCTGAGCCAGCAGAGAAGCATGGGGAGACAAAATAACATTTTTGAAAACTGCAGTTACAATAATAAATTATATGGGTACACATTATATTATTGGATGAAAGAAAACATCAAAAAGTTGAAAGTTGACTGTAAATATGAATTTCTATACAATAAATTTCCTCTTCCCACTGACTTCTATTATAAAATGAAAGTTGCATTTCTCTGGATAATGAAAGTTGATGTGGGAGATACCATGTAGGAAAGTAATAAGTCTTTTATATTGATATATTTAAAGGAAAATTCTATTTTAACATCTCAATAAAGGTATTGAGATGTCAAAATCTGAACGTTGTACAGTTAAGATTAATTTCATGTTTGACACAACATCATAGAAGTCTAGGGGAAAATGACATTTTAACGGCACCAAATATATGGGCTAAAAATCACGCAGGCATAATTCTTTTGAGGTTCTCTGAAGTGGTTCTAACAGTCACTGGATGCTGATGGGCTTTAGAAATTAATAGTCTGGGCCAAGATAAAGGAGAACAAAACATTGCAGAGGCGGCAATTAAAGCAGAGCAGCAAGCAAAGAAACACAGTGGCCGAGCCTGCAGGTTTATAAAAGTAACCATGGGGAAGCACATTGATTGGAAGGGAGCGTTGGAAGGGATGTGAGAATTCCATGAAAAGCGTCCTTAGTGATCCAACTGATTCATTTTTTTAAATTATGGAAAAGTGCCTGAATGAAAACCAGGTTCATTTTATAATGAAAGGAGCGTTTTTCTGAAGCTACACTTTTGCATTTAAACAGCACTGTTTATCAAGTAACTGTTCCTCAAGGTCTGATTTACAACTATCTCAAATCAAAATAAAATTCATAATAATAGGATCGCAGGTGCCTCACTAGCTGTCTGTCCTTGCCTAACTATCGTTTGTTTTTTTCCCCTGGTGGCTCAGACCTTAAAGAATCCGCCTGCAATGCGGAAGACCTCTGTTTGATCCCTGGCTGGGGAAGATCCCCTGGAGCAGGACATAGCAACCCACTGCAGTGTTCTTGCCTGGAGAATCCCCATGGACAAAGGAGCCTGGCTGGCTACAGTCCACGGGTCCGAAAGAGTCACACGACTGAGCAACGAACGCTTTCCCTTTCACACGCCAGAGTATCACCGCTGCTCGTGCGCCATCTAGTGGCTCATGTTGTGATATTTTTCTGTTTTTTGTTGTAGAAAACACTTTAAATGACATATAAGAGGATCCAATGGAGAGATAAGATTATTGTATTAAAATAGCCAATGGCAAAACGTTGAATCATCCAAAAATGCATAGGAGGTTATGTGTAAATTCTTATTAGCAAATATAATTAATAAATGGAGCTATTGTAGCAAGTGCACATGTTTGTTAACTTATTGTATCATAATATACAAATCATACCTGCATTTATACCTGCAATGTATCAAGAATCAGAATGCAATAAAATAAACTTGACCCTAAACTTGTGTGTACTCTGTCACTTCAGTCCTGTTAGACTCTGTGACCCTATGGACTGCCAGGCTCCTCTGTCCATGGGATTCTCCAGGCAAGAATACTGGAGTGGGTAGCCACTCATCTCTCCAGGAGATATTCCCCACCCAGGGATCGAACCTGCATCTCCTGCATTGCAGGTGGATTCTTTGCCAACGGAGACACAAGGAACCCCCTACAGATGTATAGTTTGAATATTTTTTAAAAACAATATTTGGGCTTTCTAGGTGACTGGACTTAAAGTGATTTTCTATCTATAAAGGACAATTTTCTATCTATAAAGGACAAAACCTATAGGGATCAATGTGAGTGGTGTCAAGCCCACCATTTCAATTGATCCTTTGTTGAATTATAACCATATATCACATTATTTCTTATGTGTAGTGAATAAATAATGAGAGATAATGATATTGGTTTTTATCTTGTAGCTTTATAAATGCCAAGTGTTTTGTTTTCTAACCATCCCAAAGTGACAGTAGAGATTCTTTTCATGTTACATACTTTTCCAGAGGTAAGTTATGAAAGAATGAGAGATTTTGCTATTGAAGATAAAAGGAGAAGAAAGCAAAATCATATTCTCCAAGCACATATAGATAATATTAAAAGTGTGAAAAGTAGTCATTGCATATTGGTC
>SJYX01012827.1:788735-799390 GCA_006410675.1 Oreotragus oreotragus | reverse complement strand
CCACCCCTTCTTAATGTCTTCTGCTTCTGTTATCTTAGGTTCATATATTGCAAGTTAGACTAATAAAAACAGATTAATAAGAGAAAAACAAACAAGTGTATCAACATGCACATCATGCATATACATGGGAATTCTCAGTGATGAGTAACTCAAGGGGTTGGTTAGAATTTGGGCTTGTACCACTTCTTAAAAGAAGAAGAACTATAAATTTTTAGTGAAGTCACCAGACAAAGGAAAAAGACCTTGAGAACTATGGGAGAACTAATAGAAGATAAGACTAGTTAAATTTTGTCCTACAGATTCTTCTGGTACTGTCTCTGGGCTAATAAGGGTTTAGAGTTGTTTCTAGTGATTCTAACTTCTGTCCTTCCTGGTAAAGGAGAAGGGGACACCTTAAAAATTTATGTTCTGTTTTAGATAAATAGGAGGAAAGTAGAGAGCTTTTCTGGTATCTGCTTCTTCTCAATTGCCTTTAGCACAAAATAATTCTTATGCCAAAGTGGCATTTTGGGGATGGCATATTCTGCTACCCTTCAGTAACATCTGTTCCTATCACTCGAGCTGCTGAAACCCACAGGTTGATCTTATATCTTTCAGAATATGTTGAAATGACGTGGGGATCTTCAGGATCTGACTTCTGCCTATCTTTCTAGTGTCCCCTTTATGGAGTTCATACCTCTCTAACCATCCTCTACTATGGTTCTGGCAAAACCAAACTCCTGGTACTGAAATATCATATTCTCTCAAATCTCTTGACTTTCACCCATGTTACTCCCTCCAACTGAACTGGAATCTCCTTCCTCCCGTTCCACTTTACCTCACAAACCTATGCTCCAAGGATTGTCATGGGGTATTACATCCTTAGGAAAACTTTTCTGGATACTCAGTATGATCACTCTTCTTTGTTATTCTAATATGCTTTGTGCATATCTTTTTATGTGAGCTAGAAATGATTTGTCTAATTTCAATCAATGAAGTCCTAAAAAGTTTCTAAATTTCTGTGCTTTAGTCTGAGGGCAGGCCAGGGGCTTTCAAAGTAATCCCTAACTCAGAAGTCGTTAGGAGGATTACCTGGAAAATGCTTTAAAAAGAGGCTGTGCTTTGGCGAGTGCTCTCCAAATGTTTCTTCATGTACCACAAGAAATAGGAATGTTGTAGATGGAATCAGCTTCCTCATCTTAGGTCCTGGGTGAAGACAACACATAGTGGAACCACAACTGACTTAGAATGAGAATGTATACTTAGTGTGAACTAAATTGAAGTGTTGATGATTTCATAAAACAAATAAGTGGAATAAAATAGTGAATAATACAAAACATTAGGCTGCATAATGCTAAGGGCATTATTCTATGATGCTTTTGTTTGCACTACAGTTGTGTGTATATGTACCAAGACATGCTTAAAACTTTTATTTACTAATTAAAAAATAATTTTAAAAGCCCTGTCCTGTGGGGGGGAAATGGATACATGTATACCTATGGCTGAGTCCCTTCACTGTTTGCCTGAAACTACCACAACATTTTTCACTGGCCATGTGCACTCTAAGTTGCTTCAGTCGTGTCAGACTGTTTGCAACCCTATGGACTGCAGCCCACCAGGCTCCCCTGTCCATGGGTTTCTCCAGGCAAGAATATTGGAGTGGGTTGCCATGACCTCCTTCAAGGGGATCTTCCAAACCCGGAGATCGAACCTATGTCTCTTACATCTCCTGCATCGGAAGGCAGGCTCTTTACCACTAGCACCACTTGGGAAGCCCTAATCGGCTGTGTGTGCATGCTCAGTTGCTTCAGTCATGTATGACTCTTTCCAACCCTATGGACTGCAGCCCACCAGGCTCCACTGTACATGGGATTCTTCAGGCAAGAATACTGAAGTGAGTTGTTGTGCCCGCCTCCTAGGGAATCTTCCTGACCCAGGCATCAAACTAGCATCTCCTGCATTGCAGGCGGATTCTTTACCACTTAGCCACTGGGGAAGCCCCTAATTGTTTATACCCCAATGCAAAAGGAAAAGTTTAAAGCTTGTAAGGAAAACAAAAACAAAAACCCGTCCTGCTTTTGCTATTGGTCCACTGCAAAGTCCTCTCTTGGTCCCCCTATTTCCATTCTTGCCTTCTCCACACCCAGTCCATCTCAGCATCATTACCATAAAGAGCTTTTCTAGATGCAGATTAAATTAACATGCCTTCTCTGCTTCAAAGGAATCTTTAAAGGAGGGCTTAAATCAGACCTGGTTCAGAAAATGTTACTTTCACATATGAATGAATGAAGTCAAAGATGGCTTCATAGAAGTGAGGTTTTTACTCAATCATTTTAGGATTGAGTAAAAATCAATCAGTGGAAAATACCAGGGAGAATACTCTGGGTGCCTCTTTAAAGACCCTGACTAGGCCATATTGGAATGCATTGTTGAGAGAGAATTGTGGGCATAAACACTGGAAAAAATGCCTGGAGGCAATCTAAGGAGAATTTGGAGTGCAGTCCTAAGGGGTTGCACCATTCAATGTGCTTTATGCAAGACAAAAGTGGGTTCTGCCTCTAATTCCCCTTCTTCAGACTAACATAGTTTAGGAAATTTAAATAGGAAGTGAAAGGAACTGTTTTTAATTATTATTGTTAGGTGGACAAGTTATAGGGTTGATCTCAAAAGACTGACCGAAACCTCAGGGTCAGAGCAATGCCGCCTCACTCTCTGCCAGCACAGCACTCAAGAAACCGGAGGGAGCAGGTCGAAATAATTTTAAGAACCACAGTTTTAATGTTCTGCTATGAAAATGACTGAGATATAGACTGACCTAGGAAACACTGTTTAAAAGATAACTATCAGTTATTTTCATCTTTATCCAGAAGCCAGTGCTTGTTTGAGTGCCTAATTTTTAAATGTAATCAGTACCATTATAAGATAACCATATTCTTATAGAATAATCTAACCAATAAAAATAGGAAAAATTAGGGAAAAAATATCATTATTTAAAAAGAAAAGAATATGTTACAAAACTTTTGTCTCCAGAAAACCAATATGCTGTTTAAGAGGTTGTTCCATCATGTAAAATCTTGGTTATCAGATACTTCAGGGAAGGATGCCTTTTGTGTCACAAAAATAAATAGTTTGCATTAGCAAACATTTCCCCTCAATGGTACAGATCATCTGTGACTGGCTGTGATTTTTAATTTTTAAAGCCAGTGATTTTTAATTTTTAAAACTACTTTGAGGCTGGGAAAGATTGCGTTATCATAGATGTTGTTATTATTCTTAAAGGCTTTTAAAGCAATGAACTGAGAATGGGAATGCCTGGATTAAAGTTTCAGACCTACAATGATTGAAGGACTTCCACTGTGTTATGTCAGTCAACAAATCCATCTTGTTCCTGAAAACAAACAAAAAACTGAGTATAGTGTGCTAATGATCTACATATTTTGTAAACCAAGTTTAAGTCATATAATTGTTTCTCAGGAACATATCAAACATTAGCTATCATGATTTTGAATGTGGATTGTGACAATATTGTGGGATATTTCATGATATCTAAAGGAATGTTTAAGTTAGTGGAAAGGAGGTTGAGTGAACTGAATGTGAGTATCTTCGTCTCGCTCTGACAAGGCAGCAACTTTAGCAAACAGGAAAGGAGAGCTCTACTGGTTGTATACCATTAAAGACAGGTGGTCAGCCATAGAAAAGAGTGAAATAGTGCCATCTGCAGCAACATAGATGGACCTAGAGATTAGCACAGTAAGTGCAGCAAGTCACACAGAGAAAGACAAGTGCCGTATGCTACCACTTAAATGTAAAATCTAAAATATGACATAAGTAAACCCACGAAACAGGAACAAACGCACAGACATAGAGAACAGACTTGTGGTTACCAAGAGGGAGAGGGCGGGGAAAAGATGGATTGGCAGTTTGGAACTCAGTTCAGTTAAGTTCAGTTCAGTTGCTCAGTCATGTCCGGCTCTTTGCAACCCCATGAACTGCAGCACGCGAGGCCTCCCCGTCCATTACCAACTCCCGGAGTTCACCCAAACTCATGTCCATTGAGTCGGTGATGCCATCCAACCATCTCATCCTCTGTCGTCCCCTTCTCCTGCCCTCAATCTTTCCCAGCATCTGGGTCTTTTCAAATGAGTCAGCTCTTCGCATCAGGTGGCCAAAGTATTGGAGTCTCAGCTTCAACATCAGTCCTTCCAATGAGCACCCAAGACTGATCTCCTTTAGGATGGACACAGATGCAAACTATTATATATAGAATAGATAAATAAGGTCCTGCTGTATAACAGAAGAAATTATATTAAATATCCTGTAATGAACCATAAGGGAAAAGAATATGAAAATATATATATACACGTATGTGTAATTGAATCACTTTGCAGTACAGCAGAAACTAACACAACATTGTATACCAACTATAGTTCAATAAAATAAATTATAAAAAGAAAGACTAGTGATAGTAATGAGTTGAATTTAACATTAGAAATGGAGCTGAATGATAAAACACAATGTGTTTTCAGACTATAAATGGTATATATTAGCAGCCAAAAAATGAGATTCTAAAGAATATATTAGTCTAGGAGAGTAGTACTAAAGCTTTTCTAGACTAGAACCAAAGTAATTATTAAACATGTAGTGATTTAATTTAAAAAGAAAGAAGAAAAAGAAAGAGTGAGAAAAAGGAAGAGAGGGAGGGAGGGAGGGACATGGAAAGAAAAAGATTCTGCTTATATTTTCAGAAATACTTTTATTGGACACATTCAGTTGACTTTTATCCAGCTGTCAATAAACACTTTCCAGAAAGAACTGAATATGAAAATTTAAAACAATGAATAGATAAACTTAATCTATCCATGAGCATAAAGAAGGGCCTATGGGCCAAATGGATTCCATATCTGCTTTTTGGCATAGGAATCTAGGTGTTCCTAGACCTAGTTTGTGTAGGATATGCTCTCAGAATTGTTTCCCAGAAGAAAAGCTAGGTTTATGATGAATATCTTCAATTTTCAAGAGGCTTCCTGGTGGCCAATAGTAGCATTTTTCCTGAGATGGCTACCTGGGACCAGTGAACAACCTGCTGCCTGTTCAGAAGGATTCAGACAAGCCCAGAAAGGGTTCACACTCAAAAAGTCCCCAATGCAATGACAAGCATTCTTAGTTCTTTTGTTACAAAGAAAAAATAAGCATGTGGCTAAGATACCGGGGGTACCCTACAGCACATGGCTTTTGCACGAACCACAGGTGAAGAGAGGACCATGTGCTTTGGTCGAGGGATGTAAAATCATATCCCCTCTCAGCTCTGTGCAAGCTCTGTTACGTAGCCTCAGGCAAATTTTCCCATCTGAGAACGGGTCTTTTGATGCCTGCCTCACAGAAATGGCGCACTTCTTTGCACTCTATCAGCAAGGACCTGGCAATGTGCCCAGTGCACAGACCAGTCTCAGGTGCCTAGAGTCATCATTCTTTTCAAGTCAAAGGTGCTGCTACTCAGACTTGGATGACTGGCTGTTTTTAAAATGAAGGTAAGAATGATAGACTCTTTACCTAACATCTAGGGATATCTGGATGCCTGCTTGCTGCAAAACTTATTGTAATACCAAATTCAGAATATTAATAATGAATCAAAAACAGTTGGCTTTACCCAAGAAACCAATTAAAGTACAGCCAAGGGCTTTGAAGCCAGACAAACAGGTTCGCATCTTAACTTCTTAGTTAATAGCCATATGGCCTTGGGTGAGTAATTCATTTGTTTCCATTTTCTCCTAGGTAAGATGGCTTCACAGTGCTTACTTCAGTGTGGCATTGCTAGATTAAATGAAATGTGTATGAGCACTGGTTCTACCCTTGACTGGCTGGATGACCTTCAGCAAGTTTATAAATTTCTGTGCTTCAGTCTGAGTGCAGGCCAGGGGCTTTCAAAGTAATCTCTAACTCAGAAGTCGTTAGGAGGATTACCTGGAAAACACTTAAAAAAGAGGCTGTGCTCTGGCGAGTGCTCACCAAATGTTAGCTATTCATTTTTCATCATCATTTCTTATTCCTCAGTGTTAGTATTAATAGTCAGAAATTAAGTGGATGACATGACGCAGACCTGAAAAAAGTGCCTTAACAATATACAGTATAAAATGGCAAGAGAAGTAATCATTTCCCAAAAGCAGTACACCGGCCTCTGCTCTCTTGGTTTTAGTATTACACAAACTCTCAGTGGAGCGGAAAGAAGAGTCCAGGTAGAGAAGGAAGGAGGAGAGATGCTGGAAAACACTGACGGAGGAGGGGGCCACTGCACCAGGGCACCCTACCCTGGGTAGCCGCTGGCCCAGCCACAGTCTTTGATCATCAAGGTCATCTTGTGTTTCACAGTTCACCAAGCACCTACCCACCACCACGCAGCTGGCCATCACCTGGAGTAGGCGGGTTTTCTGAGTGACCAAGCCTCATGGTACCCACCCCACCACTTTCGGCCTTCTTTTGCCTGGCGTTCTCTGTGGTAATGTAACTTTCTCTTCACACCAGGAATTAATTCAGAAAATACGTTGCCATGGAAGTTGCAGGAAGTTTCCATGCATTGACAAGGAGAAGAGTTAATTGGCCTGTTGGACCACATGACCCCCCCACCCACCCCGACCCAGAGGTCATCTTTGACTGCATTTGGGAGTCACTGAGTAAACAGAGCATCTCTGCTGGATATCCACTAAAGTAGTCGGGATGCCTCTTGACAGAAGTAGGTTCAAAAAATTTAAAAAAAAACCTGCTCCAAAGGTAGGAGACAGCTGATTAAATCTGTGTCAGGCTTACTGCCTGATCCCTTTTAAGCCCAGTCTGATTCTTTTCAGGCCATTGACACACCACTAATTGGCATCACTCACCCAGTTAGCAGGTGCTGAGAAGAGACAGGCTTGCTTCCTGCTTCTCCTGTGCCCAGCAGGACATCTTTCCTAAACACCAAAAAGGATGCCTTAAATAAAAGGAAAATATGGGAAACGGGACTTAGATGTAATATGGCCAAGGCCTTCTTGTGCTCTTTTAGGGGTGAAAAAGAATGTTGCAAACTGTGGGACAAAGTAGAAAACGTGCCTCAGGGAAGCCAATTGTTGTCAGCACTGTTTGCCTGTCTTGGCCTTTCCTCACCTCGGTGGGCAGCTTTACAGCTCCTTCCTGCATGTGTTTCATTCATTGAATATTTATTTGCAAATATTTATTTCTACTATTCTTGGCACCAGGAACCCAACTGAAAAAAAAAAAAGAGCATCTCTGCTGGATATCCACTAAAGTAGTCGGGATGCCTCTTGACAGAAGTAGGTTCAAAAAATTTTAAAAAAAAACCTGCTCCAAAGGTAGGAGACAGCTGATTAAATCTGTGTCAGGCTTACTGCCTGATCCCTTTTAAGCCCAGTCTGATTCTTTTCAGGCCATTGACACACCACTAATTGGCATCACTCACCCAGTTAGCAGGTGCTGAGAAGAGACAGGCTTGCTTCCTGCTTCTCCTGTGCCCAGCAGGACATCTTTCCTAAACACCAAAAAGGATGCCTTAAATAAAAGGAAAATATGGGAAACGGGACTTAGATGTAATATGGCCAAGGCCTTCTTGTGCTCTTTTAGGGGTGAAAAAGAATGTTGCAAACTGTGGGACAAAGTAGAAAACGTGCCTCAGGGAAGCCAATTGTTGTCAGCACTGTTTGCCTGTCTTGGCCTTTCCTCACCTCGGTGGGCAGCTTTACAGCTCCTTCCTGCATGTGTTTCATTCATTGAATATTTATTTGCAAATATTTATTTCTACTATTCTTGGCACCAGGAACCCAACTGAAAAAAAAAAAACCCTGCTAAAAATTCCTTCCCTCATGGAACTCCATAGTAACATTCAAAATACAAGGGATGTCAGCTGCGGATGAAGGCAATGCAGGAAAATAAAACAGGAAAGAGGGAGAAGGAGGGTGGGCTTGGGGCAGTCCAGGGGATCTGATTTTAAATAAACTGGTGAGAGGCCCCGCTTAGCTAACATTTGAGTGAAGATCTGAAGGAGGCAAAGCCAGTCAAGCGGGACTTGAGAATTCCAGGCACAAGTGGGAGCATTCCTGGTGAGCAGAGAGGCCAAAGAGAGGGTGCACAGTGAGGGTGGGAGAGGGCCTTGGAAATGAGGCCAGAGAGCTGGCAGAGGGCAGGGAAGGGCTGGTAGATCTTCCTGAGGATTCAACCATGGCTTTGCAGTCACCTGTGGAACTTTTAAAACCAAGCGAATCCAAGTCTCCATAGATGGAGCCCAGGCCTGAGAGTGTTTTCGATGGCCCCACGTGAGCCTCCAGCAGTCAGGGCTTGAGCCACACCGAGTCCAGAAGAAGGCCAGGAGCTGGCTCGCGCTTCAGAAGGGCCACAGGTGCCTGCAGTTTCAGGAACAGACAAGGCAGGAGGACAGGTGGGAGTGGGGAGATGGGGGTGGGCACAGTCATGACCCAGTGAGGGCGCTGGGATGAGGATAGGCTGGGGGCGGTGAGAGGAGGCCAAATTCCTTCAGCTATTGCTGAAGGTGGAGCCAAGGGCATTTTGCCCCTGATGGTATGGATAGAGGGAAGTGATCCCCAATTCCCAGAACCAGTTAGAAACCAGGACCCCACAGCAGGAGGTAAGCAAACAAAGCCTCATCTGCATTTACAGTTGCTCCCCATCGCTGGCATTACCAAATTATCACAATATGATAATAATAGAAATAAAGTCACAATAAATGTAATGTGCTCAAATCATTCTAATATCATCCCCCACCCATGTGTTAGTTGCTCAGTCGTGTTCAACCCTTTGTGACCCAAAGACAGTAGCCTGCCAAGATCCTCTCTCCATGAGATTTCCCACACAAGAATACTGAAATGGGTTCCCATTTCCTCCTCCAGGGGAATCTTCCTGACCCAGGGATCGAACCCAAATCTCCTGCATTGCAGGTAGATTGATTCTTTACTATCTGAGCCACTTTACTTGTCTTCCACAAAACCAGTCTCTGGTGCCAAAAAGGTTGGGGAACGCTGATTTATGGTATGAAAGCAAAGAGGAATCAAACATGATACCAAGTTTGGGGGCTGAGTAATTGGAAGGATGGGGTTGCCTTTGACTGAAGTGAGAAAGACCGTGGGAAGAACTGCATTTATGCAACAACCCAGAAAGCATTTCTAGGTCAAATATGAACACATTGCATGGAAATGCCCATAGATAGTAAAGTGCTCCACACCTGGCACTTTCTAGGGGTCAAGAATGCCTTTAAGAGAGACAGAGTGGGGTGGGGCTGGAGGGCAAATTTCCATAGTAGAGTTATCTTTAATGTGGTCTGATAGCAAATAAAAACACATGTTCTGAGCATTCTCCAAAAATAAATAAAGGCGATGAAAACATAGCCAGGAAAAACTTCCCATAAATGTCTCTGCCGCCATCTCCTCTAAATCTTTAGGACTCTGTGGGAAGAAGCTTTGTTGCCTGGCAGGAATCCTGGCAACAGCCCTAAATTCAAGAGATGTATGGGATGTTTGACACTGGCCTCTCCTTTCTCCCCAAGGGTGTGGTACTGCATACTGAACAGAAATAGAGCCTACTCTCAGTGACAAATAGCAGGGGAGTTAGTCAGCCACCTCAACAAGATAGGCAAGCAATACTTGGTCAGTCACGTCTGACTCTTTTCGACCCCATGGACTGGAGCCCACCAGGCTCCTCTGCCCATGGAATTTTCCAGGCAACAATACAGGAGAGGGTTGCCATTTCCTACTCCAGAGGCTCTTCCGGACCAAAGGATTGAACTCCAGTCTCTTGAGTCTCCTGACTGTCAGATGGGTTTCCGGGAAACTAGACCATTCAAGTATGACCTAAATCAAATCCCTTATGATCATACAGTGGAAGTGAGAAATAGATTTATGGGACTAGATATGATAGAGTGCCTGACGAACTGTGGACAGAGGTTCATGGCATTGTATAGGAGGTAGGGAACAAGACCATTCCTGAGAAAAAGAAATGCAAAAAAGCAAAATGGCTGTCTGAGGAGGCCTTACAAACAGCTGTGAAAAGAATAGAAGAGAAAAGCAAAGGAGAAAAGGAAAGATGTATCCATTTGAATGCAGAGTTCCAAAGAATAGCAAGGAGAGATAAGAAAGCCTTCCTCAGCGATCAGTACAAAGAAATAGTGGAAAACAATAGAATGGGAAAGACTAGAGGTCTCTTCAAGAAAATTAGAGATACCAAGGGAACATTTCATGCAAAGATGGGCTCAATAAAGGACAGAAATGGTATGGAACTAACAGAAACAGAAGATATTAAGAAGAGGTGGCAAGAATACACAGAACAACTGTACAAAAAAGATCTTCACAACCCAGATAATCACGATGGTGGACCACTCACCTAGAGCCAGACATCCTGGAATGTGAAGTCAAGTGGGCCTTAGGAAGCATCACTACGAACAAAGCCAGTAGAGGTGATGAAATTCCAGTTGAGCTATTTCAAATCCTAAAAGATGATGTGTGAAAGTGCTGCACTCAGTATGTCAGCAAATCTGGAAAACTCATTAGTGGCCACAGGACTGGAAAAGGTCAGTTTTCATTCCAATTCCAAAGAATAGCAATGCAAAAAAATGCTCAGACTACTACACCATTGCACTCATCTCACATGCTAGTAAAGTAATGCTCAAAATTCTCCAACCCAGG
>SJYX01012827.1:665476-786276 GCA_006410675.1 Oreotragus oreotragus | reverse complement strand
AAACTCAACATTCAGAAAACAAAGATCATGGCATTGGTGCTATCACTTCATGGGAAATAGATAGGGAAACAGTGGAAACAGTGTCAGACTTTATTTTTGGGGGCTCCAAAATCACTGCAGATGGTGACTGCAGCCATGAAATTAGAAGACGCTTACTCCTTAGAAGAAAAGTTATGACCAACCTAGATAGTATATTCAAAAGCAGAGACATTACTTTGCCAACAAAGGTCCATCTAGTCAAGGCTATGGTTTTTCCAGTAGTCATGTACAGGTGTGAGAGTTGGACTGTAAAGAAAGCTGAGCACCCAAGAATTGATGCTTTTGAATTGTGGTGTTGGAGAAGACTCTTGAGAGTCCCTTGGACTGCAAAGAGATCTAACCAGTTTATCCTAAAGGAGATTAGTCTTGGGTGTTCATTGGAAGGACTGATGTTGAAGCTGAAACTCCAATACTTTGGACACCTGATGTGAAGAGCTGACTCATTTGAAAAAACTCTGATGCTGGGAAAGTTTGAGGGCAGAAGGAGAAGGGGACGACAGAGGATGAGATGGCTGGATGGCATCACTGACTCGATGAACGTGAGTCTGAGTGAACTCCGGGAATTGGTGATGGACAGGGAGGCCTGGCCTGCTGCAGTTCATGGGGTTGCAAAGAGTCAGACACGACTGAGCGACTGAACTGAACTGAAAACACCAATACCTAAACCAGCTTCCTTAGGGACACCCCAGATCTTGTACGGGGCTGCATATAATTTCATTTTCCAAAACTCTGCTAAATGCCTAAGATGTTTAACACTAACCAATTAAACAAGAAAAAAAATGCAGTAACACATTTGTCATTCAAATCACTTTACACTAATAGCTAATTAAGGTTCTTTTTGAGTTCTTTATTCAAATTATATATTATGATTAATGATATGATTTTTTTCAATTGAATCTTTACATGAATAAGATTTATTAACACAAATAGTTCCTGACAAACTTGGCCCAGGATCAAGAAGGACATTTCCTCTGGGTTTTAGGAAAGAGTCAAAGTTATTATAAATGGCTGCTTAGGGGAGATATGGCTGTTTTCTCCACTGATTTGAAGTAGGTCAGATTGAGAGCTCAAGGCTTCCCTAAGGTTGTAATTAAGTATGAATATTAAAAATTTGAGAACAAATAAAAATAAACAACTTCTTTCAGACTTTCACATCACAGACCTTTCATTATGTTTATACCTCGGGCAAGATCCTTTTCTTTGGAAAAACGAATACAATTGGAAAAAAGAAAAAGAGAAATGAAAATCCTGGGCATAGCTCTTGAAGTCTAGACTTCTAGACGGACTCATTCAAGCATGAAAGCTTTGGAGAAGTATTTAACCAGGCAGAGTTGAGGCAAAAATGCACACAAATGCCCAGTAAGCAGCCAGAATTGTTGTAATTCAATTCTGCAGGTCAGTTTATTGTGTCTCTCTTTTTCTTTTCCCTTGAAAATCGCATCTTTCTCTCTCTTCCCACCCAAATAATTTACTCTTATTAAACCAGCTTAGTCAAATCAATATCGAGGCTAGCAATGTGAATTTAATTACAGTGAAGCTTGGATAAACATTAGCTCTGAGATATTTCTTGGTCTATAGAGTGATAACTGAATTAAGTAGCATTATTTCACCATTACCACACTACGCCCACGTTGTTACTCAAGAGAAGCTAATATTTCTAACTCTTTTTAGCCGGGTAAAATATACTATAAGCCTTTACATAAGCCAATTTGCTATGTATCCTTCTTGAAGAACTATGAAATAGGTCTATGCTGCAGCAACATGTTCAGCGAGGGTAGAATTTGGAATGAGAATGGTTCACCCTGGGCCGCATCCAGAGGACCAAGTGATCAGGATACGGAAGAGCATACAGCCAGGTAGTTCCTAGCACACCAGTGCTGTTTGCTTCAGCTGCTGATTGAACGTTTAGGGCCCCAGGGGACTCTCACCATCCTTCCTAGCTGTCTATATGTCCAGCTAAAGAGAGGTCTGGCTAAGACCTCTCTAATCACAGACTTCCTTGAAACTTCTGATAGGGTATCCTTTCTTTCAGGAGACTTCCCTGACCTCCCTGCCTTTGGGCACTGCTCTGGCAGCACAGCTGCCTCGTTAAAACCGTGTTTCTGCCTCTCTTCAAACACTGGGAACAGCTGGACGGTTGTTGATCTCTGAATCAAGCTCAGGGATTGGCACATATTCGGTATTCAATACTGTGTGTTGAATGAATGACTATAATTAACAGCTAGGACATGCCAACACCTACTACAGGCTAGAGGCTGAATAAAGAGCTGGACAACATCTCCTTGAACAGCTGAGGGAGAATCTGGTCAGGAAGATGAGGAAGTTGAACAGAGACAGAACAATGAAAGCCCAGCACTGGTTAAGGGTTAAAACAGCGTGTGCCAGGGAGAGGGACAAGGGTTCAGAGTCTTGAAAGCAGAGCCAGACCACTGGAGGAAAGGTCACCTGAGTCCAGATAAGCAGGAGGACAGAGGGGAGTGATGAGTAAAGCCCTGTTACAGAGCTGGAAAGCATACAGTGTAGTGCATTACAATACAGGCATTATGAGGCTGGGTTCTGGATGGATCCAGACAACTGGATTCAAATAATGAACCTGACTCTTAATAAACATTCTTTCAGTTCAGTTCAGTCACTCAGTCATGTCCAACTCTTGCGACCCCATGGACTGCAGCACGCCAGGCCTCCCTGTCCATCAACAACTCCTGAAGCTTACTCAAACTCATGTCCATCAAGTCGGTGATGCCATCCAACCATCTCATCCTCTGTCATCCCCTTCTCCTCCCGCCTTCAATCTTTTCCAGAATCAAGGTCTTTTCCAGTGAGTCAGTTCTTCACATCAGGTGGCCAAAGAATTGGAGTTTCAGTTTCAGCATCAGTCTTCCAGTGAATATTCAGGACTGATTTCCTTTAGGATAAACAGGTTGGATCTCCTTGCAGTCCAAGGGACTCTCAAGAGTCTTCTCCAACATCACAGTTCAAAAACATCAATTCTTGGGTGCTCAGCTTTCTTTACAGTCCAACTCTCACATCTGTACATGACCACTGGAAAAGCCATAGCCTTGACTAGACAGACCTTTGTTGGCACAGTAATGTCTCTGCTTTTTAATATGCTGTCTAGGTTGGTCATAACTTTCCTTCCAAAGAGTAAGTATCTTTTAATTTCAAGGCTGCAGTCACCATCTGCAGTAATTTTGGAGCCCAGAAAAATAAAGTTAGCCACTGTTTCCACTGTTTCCCCATCTATTTGATATGAAGTGATGGGACCGGATGCCATGATCTTAGTTTTCTGAATGTTGAGCTTTAAGTCAACTTTTCACTCTCCTCTTTCACTTCATCAATAGGCTCTTTAGTTCCTCTTCACTTTCTGCCATAAGGGTGGTGTCATCTACATATCTGAGGTTATTGATATTTTGCCTGGCAATCTTGATTCCAGCTTGTGCTTCTTCAAGCCCAGCGTTTCTCATGATGTACTCTGCATAGAAGTTAAATAAGCAGGGTGACAATATACAGCCTTGATGTACTTCTTTTCCAATTTGCAACCAGTCTGTTGTTCCATGTCTGGTTAACTGTTGCTTCTTGACTTGAGTACAGATTTCTCAGGTAGCATGTCAGGTGGTCTGGTATTCCTATCTCTTTAAGAATTTTCCACAGTTTATTGCGATCCACACAGTCAAAGGCTTTGGCCTAGTCAATAAAGCAGTAGATGTTTTTCTGGAACTCTCTTGCTTTTTCAATGAGCCAATGTTCTTTAGAAAAATCATTTTTAAGCCTCAGTTCTCCCACTGTACCTCAGTTTTCCCACTGTAAAATGCATGTAAAAATAATAACTTTCTCATAGCTATAAGACAAAATATACAAACCCTTATTATTGTAACTGTTCTCATTTCTCAACACAGCTAGGACATTTCAGAAGTCTTCATCCTAAGTGTAATGGAGGTGAAGTTTGGAGCTGTGAGTGTAGAGGACCAGTGTTAAGTATTAAAGTCTCTTTCTCCTCTATATTTGATCACAAATGATAATAGATGAATAATCAAATTTTAAATAGAGTCTATGACATAAACTTTAGAACACCGTTAACTAGTCTGAACCACCTCCTTAAGGTATAACCTTTCTGGGGGTAAGGATCCCAGTTATGATAACATTCAGAGCATCTATGGGATGGCTATCTAGTGTTCAAGCCTCTGTCACATTAGCCCATTTGGGTAAAGCAAGGTCTACTAATTATCATCCATTTCTCATCTCCTATTTGCCAGCTTGGTCACTAGTAGACAAATCAGCTCTTACTCTTGAATTGTTTCAGGTTTTTGCGTTTCATCTCTCAGTTGTATTATAATCTTCCTTAAGGGGAGAGGGTAGTTATTATACAGCACATATGGCCTTCACACTACCTAGAAATACTTAATAATCTTCTCTTGGTTACCACTGGACATTCATCATCAAGGGTTTGACCCTTGATCTTATGACACTTGACTTCATGACAGCAAAATCCTAGAGTATGGCTGTTAGCATAACTGATGCCATCTTGGGGCCCTTACAGCTTCTCTTGTCCTTCTGCTGACCCTACTCAGGACTGTGTTGTACAGTAAATCACTTCCTTGTTGTCAAGAACTTTGTAGTTAAAAGGTATTGTTTAAAATCATTAGGACCAGGTGGCCTCTATGCTCTGTTAGTCCCCAAACAATGATGGAAACCTTCAATGATGTATTGCTGGCACCCACGAGACTAGTGACCCATTTGTGAATCTTGACTGAGGAATGCATGTCCTGTTTCCAAGCACCTACTCCATACCCTGGGTTAACAACAACAACAACAAAATTGCCTCAGTGGCCCCTTGGAGGTGCAGAGTGTGGCTCCGATTCTGCATAGTTGCCTGCTGGACTCCGATCCTACCCTATGAGTAAGTTACCCTATAAAAAAACCAATCCATTGACTATATAGAGCAACTTGTCTCATTTTTCTGTCTCAAGATACTTTCTCAGTTTGGTGGGTACTTTTCGTTTCCTCTGTCCTGCAACACCTATAGACACTGCAGAATTCTCTTGATATTTTATATTCTGCTGACATATTACCCAAAAGAGAAATTTAATCAGGTAACCTGGTGAAGCTACCTTACACAGTAATTTTTAAATAATATTTAGCAATCTAATATGAAATTTAGTTGAAAATATCCCCCATTGGGTTTGAGTTGCCTCCACCATTCTTCCAGACATTTAAAATAAATTATTAGAAACATTTATATCAGAAATATTTATCCTGTAAGTTGGACCATTTTTTTTATTTTAAAAAGATTTTAAGTACTTACTCATTTAAAAATCTTGAATGTGTCAGTTATAATGATAAAGCAGATATCTGGTTTGCATATTAAGCAATTTCATGTGTGAAGAGCAACCAGAATGAAAAGACCCTGAAGACTGGGGAGGTTTCATCTGAGACCAAATCCTATCAGATAGACTTCTAATTTTGCTACTTGTGTTTTAAAGGAAAAAACAATAATAATTTCTACGTTTATGATGTTTGAATGATTTCTGATCCCCTGATCCTCCATTCTTCTCCCAGATTTGCGGTGAGCACTAATTATTTTTTAAAAAGTTTACTTACGACCCGTGCTTCATGTAGTTATTCTGTTGGTAGAACATCTCTAAGAGTTCTGTGCAGATATTTTAAAAATGATTCTCATGATGAAAATGACTTATTAACTGAGTCACCTGGGAAAATTATTTATCCCTTTTAAGCCTGTTTTTCCTATCTGAAATGAAGGGTGTGGTAATATTTTCCATTTCAGAGATTCTGTGATGAGGAATAATAAACACCATCTCTCACAGTATGTCTGGCACTTCGCAGGCACTTAATATTTAATATATACATATATTGATATATCACCTTTTACAGCTTATAAAAGGGTCTGTGTTTCCATACTGTTTACTCTGACCTCACTATAAGAGGGTACCCCTTTTGCAATCAATTCACAAATAATAATGGTCCCATAAGCAGTCCTCTGAATCAGTCAAGAGGTTATCATAAGTTTTAGATTCTACATTTTATATATTACTACCCAATAATACTTGCAAGGGCGAATTACCATCATCTTTCCACACTAACTTTCATATTATAAAAAATTTAAAAATATGTCTTTGGGGGCTGGTTCTTGGGCAAAGAGGTATAGAGAACAATGAAAAGAATTTCAATACTCTCTTTTAAAAATGGTATTCTAAAAAAAAATGGTATTCTAATATACTGAGAAAAGAAAGAAGTTTGTTCTCTGTAGCTGAAATCTGCACTCAGATATCCTTGGGATATGCCTTCATGTTACTATGATCTAATCAAATTTGAAAGCCCCAAAGCTCATTGTCATGAACCGGATCTGTCGTCGCTGCTTTTAAGCCAAAAATAGTTTTAAAAAATGAAAGAATCAGAGATCTACTGATCTCAAAGTAATTACTCTGTGTTTCATAATTTAGAAAATCATAAATTATAAATTATAGCCAACAGTTTACTCTAGAGTTTATTTAGTAATAGAGAATCAAACTCTTTCATTTTCCCAACATATCAGAGTTTGTGTGCACAAATTCTTCTTTTTATTAATAAATCTATTAGGAAGTAATAATAATGTATTTTGACATAGCCCCAAACACAAAATTTGTTACAGCCTCATTTGTGGGGCAGAGGGAGAGGGGTGGGGGAAGGTATGTTTCAACAAAATAAGCAAAAGTATAATTATTTAGGGAAAAAAAAAATCACATGCAGGCTTTACCCCAGATGGCCTGAACCAGAACTTCTGGTTGGGGAGTGTATAGAGGGTAGCTACTAGAAATCCCTGTTTATCTAACTTTCCCCTGTGATCCCATGGAGATGCTCTGATTTAGACCTACTTACTGCTCGGTAAAGCAGATGAAACTAAAAGGTGACAATCAGCAAGCAGCGGTCATGACCAAGGAAAAGCCAGCAATATTGGAGGATGTTTAGGCTGTATCCTGCTTTAACAGTGCTTAGCAGGATGATCCAAATCAGATGTCTTTTTAGAATCTGGACTGACAGCATATCTCTTGCCCCTCTTATGTTTCCGCCTCTGTAAGTTTCACCTACGTTCCCTTCTGATTAACATTTTAGAAAAAGGTTTACTTAGAGAAATGAAAAAAAAAATGTTTTCTAGGCAAATAATTCAAGTAACTAAAGCTAAAAATAAATATATTTAAATCTCTCTAGGCCAAACAGTGAGGATTCACAAAGTTGACTACAAATTAATGTTATAGGGCATTAGTTCAGATAATAGGCCTTGAAAGTATATTTTAAAATGTAACTCAGGATTAATAGAGGGTGCTATCATCAACTTAGTATCTTATAGTGAAAAAATATTATAAGCCCAGAAATAATTTCACATATGTGATCTTTGATTTTTCCAGAGTATCCACTTCTCTCATAACTGATACTAAAAAATACTAAGTACCTTAAAAGGATAAGCCAGGTACATAAATCCAAATTATTACTTGGAAGGAAAATTATATAAAAGTTTTGAGTGAAACAAATTTATAACGTACAAATCACTTCTGTTCCTACATTTAAAACACATGTGATCAGGCTTCTACGTGCACCCTATGTCTTATCAGTTGTGTCTGACTCTTTGCAACCCTATAGCCCACCAGGCTTCTCTGTCCATGGGATTCTCCAGGCAAGAATACTAGAGCGGATTGCCATGCCTGCCTCCAGGGGATCTTCCTGACCCAGGGATCAAATCTGAGTCTCATGTCTCTCGCATTGGCAGGCAGGTTCTTTACCACTAGTGCCACCTGGGAACCCCCCAGGCTTCTACCCTCCCCACCCGCTCAAGAAAGAAGATACACATAAGAACTTAAAATTCCACAGCATAACATTCAGTTCTTTGCGTTTACATCACCATGCCTTCCTATTCCTGTCCAAAACAAAGCTTTGCTTTGCAGCATTCAGGTTTTGCTTTTGCATTATTTTTTATTGAAACATGGCTCATTTACAATGTTGTGTTAGTTTCAGATGACAGCAAAATGATTCAGTTATACATACATCCAGATATATACACATGTATATGTATATATACACATGCTTTCTTGAGCGGTAAATATGTTAGTTTTGATCTCAACTCAGCTCATCCTTTAACCAAGCATCAGGATTAGGATCAGCCAAAATCAGGCTCTCCAAACTCCCCACTGCCAGCACTGTCCATGGTCCCTTGCCAAAGGCAGCATGCATTTCCTGGGATCAAGGGTTTGAGAGTTGAAAGACCCTAGAGATCTGGCCCAGAAAAGGCTGAATTCAGAGGTCTTCTGCAACCCCACTGCCGGCCATCTTCTTTCACACTCAGCACCCTGGTGATCATGGCCCCTGAAGGCAGCCCTTCCCCTTGCTGAAGCGTCAGTGGTTCAGGAGTGTCCCTCCTGACTCCCTGTGTGGCCCTGAATGAACCACAGCATCTCTTCATCCAAATATGAATGAAAAAAGAGTAACGATTTTAAAGATCACACAGGTCACACAATTCTTCCTAACTGCTTAAATGGCAGGGACTGGAATAAAATGTTTTCCTGGAACATCCTTGGGACTGAAGGATCTTATCTAACAGGTGAGGTCTATGTTTAAAAGGTAGAGGCAGTAAGTTTTTAACACCAACTAGGCAATAAGGAATTGTCAAGTCAACCGAGCAATAGGTAACATCCTATGCTATTTCCTATGCACACATCCNAGGAGAAGCGTAGGAAAGAAGGGTTGGATGCGACCTTCCGCCTGGAAGGCAAAGATAAGAGTATTACGCTTAAAAGCAAAGAAAATCCCAAAGCCAGCCTTTTTTTTTTTTTTCCAAAATGTGTTTGCGCGGGACAGAGACTGATCCCGGAAGGGGTGTCTGCCGAGGTTCTTCATCCTTTCCCAAGAGGCAAGCTAGAAAAGGTGCGAGACCGGGTGGACAAGGCCGGGCAAAGTGAGGAGACAGGGGGTGGAGCTCATGAGCTTTTCGATTAAAAATCCATTTTTGTTTAATTCGGAGATCAGTTTTAATGATGGGATTTGACTGAGCCAAATGACCCATTTATACATTATATCCGGATTTAAAGAACTAAATTACTGCCGTGACAAGAGATACTAACCAAAGCAGAAGGGACAGGGACATTGAAACGCACTGAATTGAGAAAAACTGTTGGGGGCAGGGCACATAACCTGTAATAGTACTTGAAAAATAGAAGCGATGACGTAGACGACCAACGCCTCGGCCCCGCTATACGCACACTTGAGCCACCTCGAATTTAGTGCGCGTTGGGCTCTACATTGTCAATGAATGGATTCATGTGATGGCACAGATCTGTTAGGCCAGCGCCAAATGTAAATAGAATTGTGTGCATCGTTAATTTAGCTAGGCTGTTTGTGGAACGAATCTGAAATAGCACTGGTAAATTGAGGTTTTTCAGGTGAGAGCAGCTTGATTCAGATTAGTTTTGGTTTTCTGAAAAGTTGAAGTTTATCATAATACAGTTCAAAATGCTTCAGGAAACATTTCTTACTGCAAGTTCCCAGGGGAAAGGCAGAGGTTGAGATTTTTCTAAAGTTTAGGCCACGTTTCTTTGCGTTCTCAAAAAAAAAAAAAAAAAAAATTAGTTTCCAGGCTTCATTTTTACAGTTAGAATGATTAGCACAGAGAAATAGTTTAAAATTACCCAGAGGAACACTTTTTAAACGACTAATAGATGACCAGGCTTTTGCAGTATTTTACTAAATAACATCCTATTCAAAGGAAAAAAAAATGAAGATGGGAGAAAGACCTATATTTCAAACAAAAATGGTTTAAAAAGAAAAGTAGCTTTTGAAAATGGAACCAGAATGTTATGTTATTAGGGCTGCAGGCACATCTTAGAAACTTTGTGCAAAGATTACACAGCCTAAATAAACTAAATGCACTCAAAATCCCCAGGCAAGTTTATTTACCCATTCGAAGACCTGATTTTGGGGATTCTGCACATTTACCAAGAGGAAGAGAGTTTTGCAAAGGGTGGGTTTACTTGACTTGGTGAGAGAAAGCCAACAGTTGATCTTAATGATGGTATAAGGTGGGACCTTACTTTGTGGCTGATAACGTTTTATCTTTCTGGAATCCCTTCTACCAGATCCACCCTTTCCACTAGAAGGTATATTCCACAAGGGTGAAATGTTTTATCTTGAACACTGCTCTGTTCTTAGCTTCCAGAACTGTGCTTGCCACTTACTTGTCTTTGAAGGAATTTTTGATAAATTAACTGGTGAATGAGGCAGTTTCTTAGGCAGGTTCTTAGGCAGCATGAATCTACTCATTGCCCTCCTGCTGTCTATACTTCAAATGCTTGTAAAGAGAGGGAAAGAGGAGCCCTGTGAACATTATTTGAGTCCTGGATCCAGTAGTGCCTGAAGGCCACTGCACAATTTTACTTCCCTTCTAATTACATTCTCTACCCACATCCCTTTTTCTTTTTCCTTTCTTATTCTTCCTCAATGGTTTTGAGTTGCGTTTCATGTCACTTGAAACAAGAATCCTAGTATATATGATGGTAATAATAAACAAATAGGTATTGAGCTATTACTATGTGTCAGATATGACCTCTGTGTTTTACATGAGTTATTTCATTTACTGCTCACCAAAACCCTGTGATATCGTATAATCCTATAATTCAGATGGTAAACAACTGTGTTCCAAATTATTTGAAAATGGAATGGGACAAAATTAGCTTGAGGCCCCATTTGAAGGATTTAGATTAAACCAAAAGAGACATTTTTGACAGGGTGGTTCCAGCTTAGAATGGGTTGCCAAGACAGATGGTTGAGTTGCCTTCTCAGGAGTTTAAAATAGGACGGATAAATATTTCTCTGGTCTTTTCTACATGGCACAATCTATCAGTTTTGTGTGTGTGTGTGTGTGTGTGTGTTTTGACCAGTAATGATTCCAGGATAGGAGAAAGTGGGTTGATATTTGATGGGATTCTGAATCTAGCCTGTGTGGTCCTTTGGCTGGGGTTGCCTGGGGGCAGGGATTTGAGTAAATGAAATCTCAGGGGTCTTCTAGCCCTGTGATTTCTAGAATTTCTCAGGTTGTAATCAAAGACTTATGGAATTAGAGCTAGGAGACAAAAAATTGTTATAGGGCTAATTTGATAATTTGGAGTCATTTTTACTTATCATGAACACTGTAATAGAACTTTATGTGCTATGAGGGACTTTCACATTCTGTATCTCCTTTAATTTCAGCACACATCCTGTGATCAGGTATAGCTGGGACACTAACCTAAAGTTGCCTCTTTTTTTTACTTCCCTGGTGATAACGTGGTTAAGACTCTGTCTTGCAATCCGGGGGGTGTGGGTTTGATCACTGGTCAGAGAACTAAGGTCTCATATGCTGCCTGGTGTGGCCTAAAAATTAAAATAATAATAATAAAGTTACCTCTTTTTAACCTGAGAGGACTTTTGAGTGGTTTTCAGGGACAACTCACAAGAGTGTCTAGCTCTGCAGGGGCCTGATTGTTGCAGGTGGAAGCTTTCTGCTGAAAGCACACTCTAGGGACAGCCCTCTTGGTAGGGATTTTGCAATGTGACTGCAGCTTAGGTCACAGAAAACACATAACATTGCCCACCAGCTTTGCAAGTGAACTCTGCTCCATAACCTTTTGGCCTGCTCCAGTTGGTTTTTGTAAATTCTCCAAGATTTGTGATTGAACCAGATCTGGAACCCAATACTGTGCTTCTGGCTGTATGCAGATTCAAGCTCCAACCCCTGTGCTCTGAACTCCAAGTGGCATGGGTCACCTTGTGGCTGGGTTCTTTGGAATCTCCCTAAGCTAGAAATGGGGCAGGGAATGGGGATGGAACATGCAGCAAGTACCCACATGCCCTCCCCAGGGAGAGCCCACAGTGGGGCAACTATTTAATCAATCACCACTTACCCATTTGCTCCTCCCTTTATTTTGGGGGGTGGGGGCTGAAGTGGGGACAGGTTGCAAAGCATGCAGGATCTTATTTCCCCAACCAGGGATCAAACCCATGCCCCTTGCAGTGAAAGCACAGAGTCCCAACCACTGAACCACCAGCCTGCCCCCCACCCCCATATGTTCTTTCTATCTCCTGTCTTCACTGATATGGACTGGATAGAATTTTTGTTGTTGTTGATGTTGCTTTTAATTTAGTTGAGATAAAATTTGCATAAGCAAAATTCATCATTTTGACCATTTGAAAATATACTGTTGTGTGTTTAACACTGTCTAGGTCTAGAATAATTCCATTACTCCCTAAAGGAAGCCCTGGACCCAGTAAGCAGTCACTCCCATTTCCTTCCTGCCAGCCCTTGGCAACCACCAATTTACTTTCTGTCACCATGGATTTGCCTATTCTGAACATTTAGCATAAATGGAACCATACAAGATGTGGCCTTTGTGTCTGGCTTCTTTCACTTAGCATACTGTTTTCAAGTTTTCATGAGGTATTCTAGCTAAAAGTTGTAGAACCAGTTGGGATCATCCCTTTGAAAGTTGTACATAGATGTTTTCTTGCACTTGAGCTTAAACATGGGCTATCTGCTCCTGCTATTGTCAACCTTGAGACCCAAAGTTCTACTTATTCAGAGTCTTCAATTATAAAAGTGTCAAGTCCCTGTGTGATTACAGAAAACCAGCAGGTTCTGAGTTGAGACGATCTTAAGTTCTAGTCCTGGGCAAAAATGCTTTAATCTCTCCGTAAAACCTAAGAATCAATTAAGGATATGACAATTAATAATATATGCTGATGACACCACCCTTATGGCAGAAAGTGAGGAGGAGCTAAAAAGCCTCTTGATGAAAGTGACGTGCTGCGATTCATGGGGTCGCAAAGAATCGGACACGACTGAGCGACTGAACTGAACTGAACTGAAGTTCCTTTTAACTTCAAAACATGAATCTGATTTTCTGGTCTGCTGTTGCCCAGGCCCCAGAAAGGCAGATGATTAGAACAGAGGTACTAACCAGTTAGAGCCCATCTGGGTGTAGTTCCTTCCTCTGGGTCAGTTATCACTGCAGTGGGTAGACACAAACTCCTCTTTTTCCCCAGTGATGTCAGTCTTATTGCTGTTTCAGGACAAGTAACTGAGAGCAAGTTGCCTATAGTCAAGATATCACTTTAATTTATTAAGTATTCAATCACAAAGGGGCAGCATCATTTCTCAAAGGAAAAAAAACAAAGATGCATCCTTAATGTCCAACAGGGATGTGGGTGAATAAATGATTCCACATCCATCCAGCATTGTGCTATATTGTCATTAAAAACAACGTAACAGAGAAATATCTCTTGTGACATAACAAAAAATTACCAAAAAGTATTCTTCCAATTTTTACAAAAGAAAATACACATGTATATGAATTATCTGTATGCATAGAAGATCACCTGAAAGAATATATACGTATAACAGTGATTTTAAATTTTTCATCTCTTATCTGCATTTTCTATTTCTCTGCAGTGCTGTTGGGATAAGAAAAATTACAGTGAGAACTTACCATTGTTTCAAGTTATTGATGATTAAGTCATGTGCATCAGTATTTCTTCTTTGTGACTCCGACTTAATATTCAGCAACTCTAGTTTCCCTGGTGGCTCAGACAATAAAGAATGTGCCTGTAATGCAGGACACCTAGGTTCAATCCTTGGGTTGGGAAGATCCACCGGAAGAAGAAATGGCAACCCACTCCAGTATTCTTGCCTGGAGAAACCCATAGACCGAGGAGCCTGGCGGCCTGCAGTCTATGGGGTCGCAAAGAGTTGGACACGACTGAGCAACTAACAGTTCAGTTTCAGAGAGCAAACACTCTTCTAACTTCTCAAGCAGGAAGTGACTCTGATTTCCCCTGACTTGAGGTACTATAATTGCTGTCCCCTCTTAGCACAGCTGTCGTTTATCTGGCAGATATTTCCTGAGCATCTGCTAAGTGCTGGGTGCTGTCTGTTAATCTGAGAATTTTAGCAATACATACGAGCTACTGTAGTCACAGGTCACGTTAAGATTAGGCACATGTAGTCACTTATATATTTCTTATTGGCCAGTCATCTCCATTCCCAGGTTTGCAATTCTTCTGCATTGGCAGGCGGGTTTTTTACCACTAGTGCCACCTGGGAAGCCCATTTATAATCTTACTGGTAACTTTATTTCTGCTGAAAGAATAAATTCATTGTTGTGAGGAACCTGGAAAGGTTGCAAAAGGATGATTTTCTCTTTGTCATAATTATGTAACAAGAGAAATAAGCAGACCTTTTTTTCTTTTTTCTTTTTTTTAATACTCTGAATTCTCAGCCTTAGGAATGAAATAAGCAGATGAAAACTTGCTTTATAAAACTCAATCTTAAAGCCGTGTATCTAGCATTATGGTTCCTCTTATGATTTTGGTCATAAATGGTAGGTGCTCTAGTTTTGGGGAAGGCAATGGCACCCCACCCCAGTACTCTTGCCTGAAAAATCCAACGGACGGAGTAGCCTGGTGGGCTGCAGTCCATGGGGTCGCTAACAGTTGGACAGACTGAGCGACTTCACTTTCACTTTTCTCTTTCATGCATTGGAGAAGGAAATGGCAACCCACTCCAGTATTCTTGCCTGGAGAATCCCAGGGATGGGGGAGCCTGGTGGGCTGCCATCTATGNCATGGGGTCGCTAACAGTCGGACAGACTGAGCGACTTCACTTTCACTTTTCTCTTTCATGCATTGGAGAAGGAAATGGCAACCCACTCCAGTATTCTTGCCTGGAGAATCCCAGGGATGGGGGAGCCTGGTGGGCTGCCATCTATGGGGTCGCACAGAGTCGGACACGACTGAAGTGACTTAGCAGCAGCAGCAGCAGCAGCTCTAGTTTTCATTTGCTTATTATTAGCCTGAAGGGATCATCTAATTGAATTCTTAAATGCTATTATATTTCTCAAAATTGGGGCTAATTTTATCTCTCTGAAAAATATGGATAATTTTTAACAAACTCAGTTTAGAGAACTACATGAAACGTTCAGAATCCAATTTTATATCTTTTAAAAAACATGATTTCCTGTAGCAGTAATTAATTTATCATACCTTTGAAAAAGTGATATATGATTATTCAAGGAACTATCTGATTGGAAGCAATCATTATTTGCTAGTCAACATTTACACAAAGTAGAATAAAATGAGAGAACATAATAAACACTCTATTATATAACCAGCAAATACTTATTCAATTATTTTCAGCAAATACAAGGCCCTCTGTGGTCGATGCTCCATGAGTAATAATTGGCTCTGGAACTCTGACCTTTTAGTGGAAAAAAAAAAAAAATTGCATTTAAATGGAGGAAGACAGAAGAACCTCTGGAAAGATCCAAGGAAGCGGGCTTGATAATAAGACCGAACATGCATTCTCAGTGTCTACCAGGCTTCTCATTTAATTCTTACAAAGATCCTACAAGATGACAATTAACATCCCCATCTTCTAAGGAGGGCAGTGGAGCTTAGCTGGTTTATGTAACTTGCCCAAGATCACTTCAAACCAGATCGCTCACCCAAGTTTGTCCCACTCTGATCTCATGCTCAACCATTAGCTCTGATACTTCCTGTTAGGGAGTAGAATGGTCAGCCATAATTTAAATTCCATTCAGCAATATTGTTGGTTCTGGCCGCATTCCCAGACCCATGATATGGTTGCTCTCCTCTAGGAATGTGTAGTGTCATTAGAATAATTGTAGGATATAAGACAGTATGTAATTCAATTTCAAATTGGATATAACCAAGAGCTACAATATTTGCAACAGAAAATATGTACTTTGGGCATTGAAAATTCCAGTACAAGCAGAATTTTAGGTCTTACTCATTTCTTCTAATTTTAAGTCAATCATTTCTTGGTTGACTAAGTAGCTGATTCAACAAACTGAATTGGATGCACACACAAACATAATTTAGAAGAAATTATTTGGTGGTCAGGGATGAAAATGATCTCTCAGAATTAAGCAATGATAGTATGAATCCTTGGAGAAGGAGATGGCAACCCACTCCAGTATTCTTGCCTGGGAAATCCCATGGACAGAAGAGCCAGGCAGGCTACAGTCCATGGGGTCACAAGAGTCGAACACAATTTAGTAACTAAACATCAATATGAATCCTTCTGGCTCATTTTATCCATGGCATTCACAATGGAGAATTATAAGCTAAAAAAGTAGTCTCTCTTTCCTGGCACATGTAAACAGCCTGAAACATCCTCTAACTGTATGCCGAATGACCATGTGTAGAAAGGGGTGGGGGAGCAATATGGTGAAATTGAGCATTGAGTAAAACCGAATCCCTGGGTACTTAAAACATTTATTAACTGTGTGATCTTAGGGAACTCACCCAGTCTTTCAGATTCTCAACCCTCCCAGATGTGAAATGGAGATGCAGTACCCATGTATACTCTATTTGATTTCACGAGGTTGATGGAGACGAGACGTGTGAAGAGTGCTTTGGGAGCTCTAAAGCTGTAAAAGAGTATTAGAGTGTGTCCTATTCGTGTGTTCTTCATCCTTATTGCCCTTGTGCCTTAGATGTGATCTGACACAGCACAGATGTTTAACAAATGTTTGTTGAACCTAGTGGAACCGAAGCTAGGTTTATGTACAAAATAAACAGAGCTGGAGAGATATCCCACCACAGTGATGTTTGTACGAATTATGTGGCTCCCCTGAGCCAGGCTGTATTGGAGCACAGCAGGTCCTCATTTGGTCCTCCTTTGGAGAACCTGCTGTTGGCTCAGCCCTGCCTTACTCTCCATGGAACTCTCAGCTGCTGCAGATGGGAACGAGCCACCAGTCTGCATGCCTGGGCTGCCCAAAGCCCCGGGGGACTTGAAGCTGGCAGGTTACGGAGGGCATCTTGGGTGAAGACCTTTAGTTAGGAGAGATGACTGGCAATGTCAGTGACACACTGGAGAGTCCCCAGAGGGGTTCTGAACTATAGGGAAAAACAAAATTAAAAAAACAATAATCATCACTCTCTCCAGAGAGCAGTTTTGATGTGCTGCTGCTTGCCTCCTGCGTTGTGATAGAAATGCACGGTAGGAGACCAAGGAAGGTTTGTGTAGGAGAGGTGATGTGCAAATCTGAACAAGTTGCTGGAGGATGAGTCTGCTCACTGACATTTCCTCCTTTGGAGAAACAGCTAGATGATGGAAAAACAAGCTAGTGTGGCAGCTGTCCACATTTGTCTCAAAGTGGAATTTTTCACTTATTCAATGATATTTATTAGAATTTATGGACTTCTGAATTCCTCTTTCCTAAATCCCCTTTTCTGGGAAGGCACTGAGGACCTTAATTCTGTTTTCATAAGCAGAATAACATTGATCTGATGGATATCATATGTATTTGTTTGCTTGTCAGAGGATGAATTGGCTTGAATGGCATCTGACTCAATGGACATGAGTTCGAGCAAACTCAGGGAGATGGGAAAGCACAGGGAAGCCTGGTGTGATGGAGTTCATGGTGTTGCAAAGAGTTGGAAACAACTTACCGACTGAACAGCAACAGGGTGTGTCCAGGAGGAAAGCTGAATAGTGGCTTCTCCAGATAGACTACCTTGATAGGATCAACATACCCCAAGATGTTAGATTCAAGCTTGTTATTCTTAATGCCCCAGAGTTAATTTGACGGATGGAGAATGGCTTATAACATAAGCCAAAAGAATACCTATCTATGAATTTAAAGCAAACATCAAGTGGATCAGAACTCTGCCTGTTAGAAAGCTTTGGAAGCCAAGTTTATAATCACAAACGAATTTGCTGAGTGTGAAATAATAGAGAAGAGTAGTTTGATGAGTTTAATGTTGAGTGATACCAAATAATTATAGCATGACAAACCTTTTGCCGTAAGAGAGGTATGTCTGTCAACAAGACCACATATTCAGGTTGGCTGGAAACCACACTGTCATCCTTGGGCAGGCTATTAAAGCCATTAATCAGTGAAATTTTCAATTACATGAGAAATACAGCGGCATCATGATGCTGCCCCATCAGAAAATTACACTTTCTATTCAGGAGGATCTCTTCCTCTTTCTTCAACAGTATAATAGTAACAGAACAGCAAAAGCAGAACAGGATCATAAAGAAGGCAGAGTGGCGATCATGCGGAAGAGAGGCAGACAGACAGAGAACACAGGACTCTTAGCAGAAAGAGTTCTCAGAAAGCTGCAGAGCTACCTGGAAGAAAAAAAAACTCCATCTCCAGAAACAATCCTGAGAAGCAGGCATTTTGCAGAACCTCAATAAAACATAATGATACATCATGTATATTGAAAGTAAACAGAATAACTGCACAAGCAGAAACTGAGGTCTGTCCAATAATTTTGAAGAAAAAAGATTCCAGCAAAGACAGTTTGAGATAAGAATCATGTAGTGCAGGGAGAAGAGAATTAACAAAACAGAGGCAAAGTCCTCCAAATCAAAGAACAGAACATTTACCAGCACCCACTAGGTCCCGTGTTCCCTTCTAGTCACTAACTACCCGGTAACAACCACTCTCATGACTTCTGGATTTGTTCTGCCTGTTACGATACATTCAGTTCAGTTCAGTTCAGTTCAGTTCAGTTGCTCAGTCGTGTCCGACCCTTTGCGACCCCGTGAATCGCAGCACGCCAGGCCTCCCTGCCCATCACCAACTCCTGGAGTTCACTCAAACTCATGTCCATTGAGTTGGTGATGCCATCCAGCCATCTCATCCTCTGTCGTCCCCTTCCCCTCCTGCCCCAAATCCCTCCCAGCATCAGGGTCTTTTTCAAAGAGTCAACTCTTCACATGAGGTGGCCAGAGTATTGGAGTTTCAGCTTTAGCATCAGTCCTTCCAATGAACAGCCAGGGCTGATCTCCTTTAGAATGGACTGGTTGGATCTCCTTGCAGTCCAAGGGACTCTCAAGAGTCTTCTCCAACACCACAGTTCAAAAGCATCAATTCTTTGGCGCTCAGCTTTCTTCACAGTCCAAACTCACATCCATACATGACTACTGGAAAAACCACAGCCTTGACTAGACGGACCTTTGTTGTCAAAGTAATGTCTCTGCTTTTCAATATGCTGTCTAGATTGGTCATAACTTTCCTTCCAAGGAGTAAGCATCTTTTAATTTCATGGCTGCAATAACCATCTGCAGTGATTTTGGAGCCCCAAAAAATAAAGTCTGACACTGTTTCCACTGTTTCCCCATCTATTTCCCATGAAGTGATGGGACCGGATGCCATGATATTAGTTTTCTGAATGTTGAGCTTTAAGTCAACTTTTTCACTCTCCTCTTTCTCTTTCCTCAAGAGGCTTTTTAGTTCCTCTTCACTTTCTGCCATAAGGGTGGTGTCATCTGCATATCTGAGGTGATTGATATTTCTCCCGGCAATCTTGATTCCAAATTGTGCTTTTTCCAGCCCAGCGTTTCTCATGATGTACTCTGCATAGAAGTTAAATAAGCAGGGTGACAATATACNCGTGTTCTGACAGGCTGATTCTCAGAGCTTCCTAATATTTAAAACTCTCCTGAACAGAATATGTGACAAGGCTTGTTCTACCAGATAAGATGAGTCATAATAGAGCAATAGTAATTAAGATAGTGCAGGTAGGTGTAGGGGTCAGGGTAGACACACAGATCAACAGAAAAGAGTAGCAAGAAATGGACCCCCGCGTGTATAGAAAGTTAGCATGTAACAAAGATGGTCCAAGTTAGAGGGACATTATGGAAAATTGTGTTGTTCATATGGGGAAAAAGACTCTATTTCACACCATATACACAGAAACATCAACTCCAGATGGACTGATAGTTCAAAGTCTAAAGCTTAATGAATATAAGAAAAGCTTTGTAAGTGGGAAGGCTTTCTTAAAGACAAAGACACCACTATCCATAAAGCAAAAGACAGAAGTTGTGTTACATAAATTTTAACGAAAACATACTATATTAAAAGTTAAGACATCCATATAAAGAATAATTGCCAAAACAAAGTTAAAATACCTCCCAACAGGCAGAACACGCTGTAACATAGTGAATGGAGGAAGACGTTCCTGCTCACATACAAAGAACATGAGAACATCTGTAGTGGAGGGAAGAATATTGGAAGGCCCTTTTCATACTCCAAACCTTGTGCAATACCAGGTAATTCATAGTGGAGAACAACGTGTTTCTCCTAAGCTTTCCCCTCCCGCCACCCACTTGAAGCCTCCAAGTTTGCCTCATCTGTGATAAAACCAGACACGAAAGGTGTAGCACCATCATTTTTCATGGCCCAAAAGCTAAAGAGAAGCAGTAAATTCAAAATGGGGCTGAATCCCAGCATGAAAAGTAAATTTTAATATACAGATATTTAAGAAGCAGAGGAAATGTGGAGCAATGTACTATCTACTCTGAACCCAGGGCTTTCACTGTCCTTCCACAGTCAGGCTGATAGCAAACCCCACCGGTACGTTTCAGCTCCGGTCGTCATCAGCACAGCCCTAACAGAGCACCCCCTCCCCGCAATCCCTGGAGAGCAGGGGGGACAGGGAGGTGAAGAAGGGGGAGGAGAGTGAGAATATTCACCTCTCTCGCCCTGAGCTTGGTTTTTCTTTTTGCTTCCTTAGTAACAGTCAACTATGCTGTTTATGAGGTGTTCCTAGAAACATGCTTATTTACAACCCTTCAGTTCAGTTCAGTTCAGTTCAGTCGCTCAGTCATGTCCGACTCTTTGCGACCCCATGAATCACAGCACGCCAGGCCTCCCTNGACTCTTTGCGACCCCATGAATCGCAGCACGCCAGGCCTCCCTGTCCATCACCATCTCCCGGAGTTCACTCAGACTCACGTCCATCGAGTCCGTGATGCCATCCAGCCATCTCATCCTCGGTCGTCCCCTTCTCCTCCTGCCCCCAATCCCTCCCAGCATCAGAGTCTTTTCCAATGAGTCAACTCTTCGCATGAGGTGGCCAAAGTACTGGAGTTTCAGCTTTAGCATCATTCCTTCCAAAGAAATCCCAGGGTTGATCTCCTTCAGAATGGACTGGTTGGATCTCCTTGCAGTCCAAGGGACTCTCAAGAGTCTTCTCTAACACCACAGTTATGCACCATTAAATCACGCTTTTCATTTTATTCATCAAATGTTAATGGTTCTATGGACACCCACCTCTCCCATCCGAGGTTCTCACTCAGGCACCAGAAGCTCTGAGTCCGAGGCTGGGAACAGTTGGGAACTGGTGGGAAGTGTGCACAGTGGCGCGGTAGGACATCCACACTGTTTATTTTCATTTGGGGCCATGCCACACCGCCGGTGGAATATCGGCTCCCCAGCCAGGGATCAAGCCCACAGCCTTGCACGGGCAGCTCGCAGGGTTAACCAGCAGGTTGCCAGGGAAGGCCCCCTCACCCCTGAGCCTGGGAGGAGTGGTGTCACTGGAAAGGACTGGGTGTGAGTATCTAGGGAAAGACTGACCGGGCAGAGGCGGTAGAGGCAGGGGGTCAGGATGACTGGATGAGAAGGATTTGGGGGAAAAGAGGAAGCCAGCACAACGAAAGTCTGTCTCAGGGGCACCGCTGATCTGGCAGACACAGCCCTCTCAGCCTGCTCTGAGAGCTGAGCCATCTCCCACGGCTGCCCTCTCTTGGAGAGATCTGCTCCTTACCCCAGGGAGACACCCACCAGCCATCTGGCCGCCCTGTTAACGAGAAGTGGAGACCTGGCTTCGGGACCTGGCGGCCTGCGTGGTCAGGCCAGAGGGCCAGCACCTGGGGAGAGCCGTGTGCTAGGCGAGGGAAGCCCGAGGGCGTGGAACATGCAGTGTTTTCCTTTACCCGCATGCAGCCAAGACGGGCAGCCAGCCAAGGAGATCCCCGAGATTAGGGTTGGTTGCAGGCCTGGTCGTCTGCCAGGCTAACTCTTTCTGTGGTTGCTCTGTACCCACCTGAGAGTGTGCTAAGTCGCTTCAGTCATGCCCAGCTCTGTGACCCCATAGACCATGGTCCACCAAGCTCCTCTGTCCTTGGGATTCTCCCGGCATGAATACAGGAGTGGGTTGCAATTTCTTTCTCTGGGGGATCTTCCCCACCCAGGGACCAAACCTGCATCTCATGTCTCTTGCTCTGGCAGGCGGATTCTTTACCGCTGTGCCGCCTGGGAAGCCTGCTCGCAAAGATTCATTCATTTAACAAGTCTTTACTAAGCCCCTATTGTGTGTGAAGCTCTGCGGAAAGACACAGTGAGTAAGACAGCTACTGTCTCNTTGGGATTCTCCAGGCATGAATACAGGAGTGGGTTGCAATTTCTTTCTCCAGGGGATCTTCCCCACCCAGGGACCAAACCTGCATCTCATGTCTCTTGCTCTGGCAGGCGGATTCTTTACCGCTGTGCCGCCTGGGAAGCCTGCTCGCAAAGATTCATTCATTTAACAAGTCTTTACTAAGCCCCTATTGTGTGTGAAGCTCTGCGGAAAGACACAGTGAGTAAGACAGCTACTGTCTCTGCCCTCTTAAAGGAAACGTTTCTATGGGAAAAGCAGGTTAAAATATCTAACTTTATATTCATGAGTAAAGGAACAGGAATGGAGACAGAATCGTGGGGAGGGGAGCTCGTTTAGATGGCATGGCCAGGAAAGGCTTCTAAGATGCCGACATTTAGCTATCTAGCTCAGAATCAAAGAGCTAGCCATTTAAAGAGGGAGAGGAAACGCTTTCTAGATGAGGGAAACAAGACACGCCAAGATCCCAGGGTAAGAAGGAGCGCTCAGCTGTGTCTGACTCTTTGCGACCCCATGGACTATCCACTCCAGGCCAAAATACTGGAGTGCATAGCCATTCTCTTCTCCAGGGAAGCTTCCCAACCTAGAGATTGAACCCAGGTCTCCCACATTGCAGGCAGATTCTATATCAGCTGAGCCACAAGGGAAAAAGATGTTATCTTTAAAAAAAAAAAAAAAAGGCAAGCAAGGAAGAGACTGGTATGTGATAGTGTGGGAGAAAAACAAGAGACAGACCAGGTGCACTGTGTGGGTCATGTAAAAGGGTTGCATTTCATGGCAGAGCTACTGGGAAGCCAGGGAGGGATTTAGCGGAATGGTGTGCTCCTTTCACAATGACTTCCGCAGCCCCTTAGAGAATGAATTGGAAGGGGACAAGAAGAGAGCTGGGGACCAGGTGGGAGGCTTGGGCAGTCATCTAGGCAAGAGATGGCCGTGATGGTAAGGATTCTGAGTGGATCTGTAATATATTTTTGAGATAGAAACAATAGGATTTGCCAAAAGATGGAGTCAATGTGTAGGGTAAGAGAAAGAAGATCCAAGAGTGACTCCTAGAGAAACAAAGAAAAGAAGGTACAATCTGTAGGGCGTTTACCAAGTTAACCTTAAAAATGCACTCCAATATACAGTAGGTGCAGACAAAGACTGTTTGGTTCCATTTATGAGGTGCCTAGAAGCGTCGAATTCACAGAGTCAGAAAGCACACTGGTAGAGAGTGGGGTACGGGGTGGGGAGGGGGAGTGTGGATCTTTAACGGGGACAGAGTTTCAGTTTAGGAAGGTGAAAAACTCGGGAGATGGATGATGGTGAAAGTTGCACAATAGGAATGTACTTAGTGCCACAAAACTGTACAGTTAAATACGGTTAAAATCACCTTAGATTATGTGACTTTCACCACAATACAAGAAAGTCTGGAAAAAGAGTCACTGCTAGAGTCTTGCTGAATGACTAGGTAGGTGATGATTCCATGTCATGGCTTTATGAATAAGAAGTAAAGGCAAAGGTGTGGAGCACGGATATGTCAGCTTTTATGTGATACCGCTGTAACAAACAGCCCACAAGTGTTCACAGTGGCTTACAATCCTTTACTGTAATGAATTAGCAGCTTATTTTTTGGTCCCACCATATATCCAAATGGCTTCCCTGGTGGCTCAGTAGTAAAGAATCCACCTGCCAATGCAGGAGACGTGGGTTCAATCCCTGGGTCAGGAAGATCCCCCCGGAGAGGGGAATGGCCACCCACTCCAGTACTCTTGCCTGGGAAATCCCTGGGACAGAGGAGCCTGGAGGGCTACAGTCCTTGAGGGTTGCAAAACAGTCAGACACAACATAGCAACTAAACTATGACAAAAATATCCAAAACTGTAAGCCAGATGCAGCTCTGTTGTGTATGTGTTGCTAGGACCCAGACTAAAGGATTGCGGTTTTCATTCTGGAGACCACGGGATTCCAGCTCTTGTTTCCTCTGTCTGCCTCCTGATGGACAGGGATAAGAGGCTTGTCCAAGCTTCCTGATAGGAGGGACTGGGTGTGAGGAAAACTGGTCCTAGCTCTTGTGGGCAGAGCTCAACAAATCCTTAATCCAATTTTGTGCTGGTGGGTGGAACTGTGTTCCCTCCCAGGAGTTTGGCCGGAGGCAGCCCCGTCCTGGAGTTGTCAGTCTCTATGCTGGGGCTAATGGCAACCTCCTCCAGGAGGACTTTTGCCAACACGCCGCACCCCCCATGCCTGCTGCTGCCAGTGCCCCTGCCCCCACAGCAGGCCACAGCTGACCCTCTTCAGGAGAGTCCCAAACACAGGCACGTCCAGCTCCGCCTCATGCGGGGTCCCCGCCCCTTTCCCCGGGTCCTGGTGGGCACAAGGTTTTGTCCGTGCCCTCCAAGAGTCTCTGCTTCCCCCAGTCTTCTGGAAGTTCTGTAATCAAATCACGCCAGCCTTCAAACCTGGGGATTCCCAGTCCCTCTGCCCAACCCCTAGCTTGGGGAGTCTGCTGTGGGACTGCGAGCCTTCACATCAGAGCAAGAACGTCTTTGGTATAATTGATCTCAAACTTGTGGATCACCCACCTGCCACTCTATGGCCATGATAGACAGTTCTGACCAAACGTGGTCCAGTGGAGAAGGAATGGCAAGCCCCTTCAGTATTCTTGCTTTGAGAACCCCAAGAACAGTATGAAAAGGCAAAAAGATATGACACCAGAAGATAAGCCCCCCAGGTCGGTAGGTGTCCAATATGCTACTGGGGAAGGGTGGAAAAATAGCTCTAGAAGAATAAAGCAGCAGAGTCAAAGCAGAAACGGCACCCAGCTGTGGATGTGTCTGGTGGTAAAAGTGAAGTCCAGTGCTATAAAGGGCAATATTACATGAGAACCCGGAATGTTAGGCCCACAAATCAAGGTAAATTCAATGCGGCCAAACAGGAGATGGAAGGAGTGAACACTGACATTTTAGGAGTCAGTGAACTAAAATGGGAATGAGAGTGAAAGTGAAGTCACGCAGTTGTGTCCGACTCTTTGCGATCCCGTGGACAGTAGCCTGCACCAGGCTCCTCCTGCACCATGCTCCTCCGTCCATGGGATTTTCCAGGCAAGAGTACTGGAGTGGGTTGCCATTCCCTTCTCCAGGGAATCTTCCTGACCCAGGGATCGAACCCAGGTCTCCCGCATTGCAGACAGACGCTTTACCATGACATTATATCTACTACTATGTGAGAGAATCCCTTAGAAGAAACAGAATAGCCCTCATGGACAATGAGAGTCTGAAATGCAGTACTTGGGTGAAATTTCAAAACAGAAAGACAGAATGACCCTCATTCATTTCCAAGGCAAATCATTCAATATCACAGTAATCTAGGTCTATGTCTTGACTGCTAATGCTAAATAAGCTGAAGTTGAACCATTCTATGAAAACCTACAAGATCTTCTAGAACTAACACCAAAACAAGATGTCCTTTTCATCATAGGGGATTGGAATGCAAAAGTAGGAAGTCAAGAGATACCTGAAGTAACAGGCAAGTTTGACCTTGGAGTACAAAATAAAGCAGGGCAAAGGCTAACAGAGTTTTGCCAAGAGAACATACTGGTCATAGCAAACAACTTCTTCCAATGACACAAGAGATGACTCTACACATGGACATCACGAGATAGTCAATACCAAAATCAGATTGATTATATTATTTGCAGTTTAAGAAAGAGAAGCTCTATATTGTCAGCAAAAAACAAGACCAGGAGCTGACTGTGGCTCAGATCATGAACTCCTTATTGCCAAATTCAGACTGAAATTGAAGAAAGTAGGGAAAACCACTAGGCCACTCAGGACTGACCTAAATCAAATCCTTTATGATTATACAGTGGAGGAGACAAATACATTCAAGGGATTAGATCTGTTAGACAGAATGCCTAAAACTCTATGGACAGAGGTTCGTAACACTGTACAGGAGGTGGTGACCAAAACCAAGGCAAAAAAAAAAAAAGAAACCCACAAAAGGCAGTTTGGTTGTCTGGGGAGGCCTTACCAAAAAATAGCTGAGAAAAGGAAAGAAGCCAATGACAAAGGAGAAAGGGAAAGATACCCAACTGAATGCAGAATTCCAAAGACAGTGAGGAGAGATAAGAAAGCCTTCTTAAGGAAACTGTGCAAAGAAATAGAGGAAAACAATAGAATGGGAAAGTCTAGAGATCTATTTGAGAAAACTGGAGATACCAAGGGAATATGTAATGCAAAGATGGGCACAATAAAGGACAGAAACAGCAAAGGACCTAACAGAAGCATCAGAGATCAAGAGGAGGTGATAAGAAGACACACAATTGTACAAAAAAGTCTTTAATGACCCAGATAACCACGATGGTGTGGTCATTAACCTAGGGCCAGACATCCTGGAGTAAAAAGTCAAGGGGGCCTTAGGAAGCATTAATACAAACAAAACGGGTGGAGGTGATGGAATTCGAGCTGAACTGACTCGATTCCTAAAAGATGATGATGCACTCAGTACATCAGCAAATTTGGAAAACACAGCACTGGACNGGGCTGATCTCCTTTAGAATGGACTGGTTGGATCTCCTTGCAGTCCAAGGGACTCTCAAGAGTCTTCTCCAACACCACAGTTCAAAAGCATCAATTCTTTGGCGCTCAGCTTTCTTCACAGTCCAAACTCACATCCATACATGACTACTGGAAAAACCACAGCCTTGACTAGACGGACCTTTGTTGTCAAAGTAATGTCTCTGCTTTTCAATATGCTGTCTAGATTGGTCATAACTTTCCTTCCAAGGAGTAAGCATCTTTTAATTTCATGGCTGCAATAACCATCTGCAGTGATTTTGGAGCCCCAAAAAATAAAGTCTGACACTGTTTCCACTGTTTCCCCATCTATTTCCCATGAAGTGATGGGACCGGATGCCATGATATTAGTTTTCTGAATGTTGAGCTTTAAGTCAACTTTTTCACTCTCCTCTTTCTCTTTCCTCAAGAGGCTTTTTAGTTCCTCTTCACTTTCTGCCATAAGGGTGGTGTCATCTGCATATCTGAGGTGATTGATATTTCTCCCGGCAATCTTGATTCCAAATTGTGCTTTTTCCAGCCCAGCGTTTCTCATGATGTACTCTGCATAGAAGTTAAATAAGCAGGGTGACAATATACAGCCTTGACGTATTCCTTTTCCTATTTGGAACCAGTCTGTTGTTCCATGTCCAGTTCTAACTGTTGCTTCCTGACCTGCATATAGGTTTCTCAGGAGGCAGGTCAGGTGGTCTGGTATTCCCATCTCTTTCAGAATTTTCCACAGTTTATTGTGATCCACACAGTCAAAGGCTTTGGCATAGTCAATCAAGCAGAAATAGATGATACATTATATACATGAAATACATACTCTTCTTGTCTGGCTCTTATTGCTCAACTCTGTGCTTGAGAGTTTCATCTATATTTTTGAATGTAGGCATCAGTTACTCTCACAGCTATATAATATTCTGCTCTGTGACTCAATCATAATTTATTTCCTATTTTAAAAAGCATTGCCTAGTCCAAGGTTATGAAAATGTTTCCATCTAAAAGGATATTGCTTTATCTTTCAATTTATCTCTCCAACCCAATATTGCTATGGTCTGAATATCTGTATTCTGCCCTGAACTCATATGTTGAAATCTTAATCCCCAAGGTAGTGGTATTAGAGGTGGGACATTGCAGAGATGATTAGTTCATAAGGGCAGAACCCTCCTGAATGAGATTAAACTCAGGAGAGACCCTTTTCTGCCAGAGGGGGTCATAGCAACAAGACATCATTCATGAATGAGGAAGCAGATCCTCACCAGATGCCAATTTTTATGGTATTTTTGTTATAGCAACCCAAAAGGACTAAGACACATCTGGAATTGATTCTTGTGTGTAATGTGAAGTAGAAGTCAATAAACATTTTTTTCCATATGGATATCCAACTGACCCAGCATGATTTATTGAAAAGACCCCTTTCCCTGCTGAATTTCATGGTCATTTTGTCATAAATCATGTGATCATATATGTTTGGATCTGTTCTATTGGACAGTTACCTGTTCTTATACTAGTATCACACAGTTTTGATTATCCATAGCTTTATAATGATAGTTCCTGCTATAGTGTGAGTCCTTCATATTTGTTCTTCTTCAAGAAAAGCTTAGCTTTTCTTGGCCTTTGCATTTCCATATGAATTTTAGAATTGATTTGTATTGATTTGTACATTGCTGGGGGGAAAAAAATAAGCCTACATCTTGGATTTTGGTTGAGATTGCATGGAAGTATGTAATAATCTGAAGAAAAACTTATATCTTTGTAATTCTGAGTCATCCAAACCATAACAAGTCTACTCATTTAGCTTTCCTTTATTTTTTCCTCAATAAAATTTTGTAATTGTTAGTCCTGTACATCTTCAATTAGATTTATTTCTAAGTGTTTGAGTTTTGGGATACTATTATAAATGTTCGGGGAAGGCAATGGCACCCCACCCCAGTACTCTTGCCTGGAAAATTATTTTCTATTTGTTTATTGCCAGTATATACAAGTAAATATGGCTTATGTCATAGCTCAGATTGCTAAATAAAATACCATAAACTGGGTGGCTTATGAAAGTGAAAGTCACTCAGTTGTGTCCAGTTCTTTGTGACTTCATGGATTATACAGTCCATGAAATTCTCCAGGCTAGAATACTCGAGTGGGTAGCCGTTCCCTTCTCCAGGGGATCCTCCCAACCCAGGGATCTAACCTCGGTCTCCTGAATTGCAGGTGGATTCTTCACCAGCTGCGCCACCAGGGAAGCCCAAGAACACTGGCGTGGGTAGTCTATCCCTTCTCCAGTGGCCTTCCCGACCCAAGAACTGAACCAGGGTCTCCTGCATTGCAGGCGGATTCTTGACCCACTGAGCTATAAATTTAGAACATAAATTTATATCTCACGTTCTAGAAGCTGAAAAGTCCAAGATCAAGGTACTGGCAGATTTGGTGTCTGGTGAGGGCTATCTTCATCATACATACACAGTGGCTCTTTTTCTGTGTTCTCACGTGGTGGGTCAGGGATTCCTCTGGACACTTTTCTAAGGGCACTAATCCCATTCATGGGGTCAGAGCCCAAAGACTCCATCTCCGAATACCTTCATCGTTGAAGTTAGGATTTTAAAATACGAATTTTGGAGGGAACACAAACATTCATTCTACAGCAACTAATTTTTGTATGTTGATTTTATATCCAGTGTCCTTCTTATATTCTCTTATTAATTCTAAGAATTTATAAGTTCTTTAGAAATTTTCTATGTACATGATCTTATAGTCTAAAACTGACAGTTTCATTTCTTCCTTTTCAATCTCCATGACTTTTCTTTCTTCCCCTTCCCTTTTGTGGGCTTCCCTTGTGCTTCAGCTGGTAGTGGGAGACCAGGTTTCAATCCCTGGGTTGGGAAGATTCCCTGGAGAAGGGAAAGGCTACTCGCTCCAGTGTCCTGGCCTGGAGAATTCTGTGGACTGTACAGTCCGAAGGATGGCAAAGAGTCAGACATGACTGAGCGACTTTCACTTTCACTTGCCTTTTGCTCTGGCTAAACCTCTAGTTATAACGTTATTTGTTGTTTTGTTTTGCTGAGTTGCTAAATTGTGTCTGACTCTTTGTGACCCCATGGATTATAGCCCGCCAGGCTCCTCTGTCCATGGGATTCTCCAGGCAAGAATACTGGAGTGGGTTGCCCGTTTCGTTCTCCAGGGGATCTTCCTGACCCGGGGATTGAATTCTCATCTCCTTCAATGGCAGGCTGACTCTTTACCACTGAACCACCAGGGAAGCCCAGTTACAATGTGGGCGTGCTTAACCCAGTCCCAGTACTAAGGAGAAGATTTCAGTATTCTACCAGTGAGAATGATGTTTGCTGTGGGTAATTTGTAGATATTGTTTATCACATTAAGGAAGTTCTATTTTTGGTTGGCTAAAAATTTTCATCACAAGTGAATGTTGAATTAATTTATCAAAAACTTTTTCTGCATTCAAGATGATCATGTGATTTTACTCTTTTTGCGAATGTGGTTAATTAAGTTTATGATTTTTAAATGTCAAACCTACTTGCAAACCTAGAGTAAACAGCACTCAGCTTACTATATCACTGGATTTGATTTCCTAATATTTTGTTAAGAATTTTTCAGCAATGTTTATGAGAAAGGTGGGTTTGCAATTTTCTCAGAATGCTTATCAGAGTTTTTAAATCAAGTTTATGCTTTTTTTTTTTTTAAAGTCTGAGAAGTTTTGCTTCTGTTTAAATTATATAAGGGTTATTTTTCCTTAAATTTTCAGAAAATTCATTGATAAACTCTCTGGGCCTAGATTTTTCTTTAGGAAAAGGCTTTTAAATAATGGGTTCAGATTTTTAAAACATACACAGAACTAGTCATATATTCTATTTCTTTTTCCTCTCAGCTTTGGTAAGTTGTGTTTTTTAACAAATTTGTCTAGATCACCTAAATTGTTAAGTTTTTCTGAATAAAGTTATTTTTAGCATGCTTTTATTATACCATCTATAGTGATAACTCCCTTTCATTGCTGTTGTTGCTGATTTTGTTTTGTTTTTTTTTTTTACTTTTCTTGATCAGTCTTGGTTTTATTAAGTTTGCTAATCTTTTCAAAACCAATTTTTGAGTTTGTTGATTTTCTGTATTATATATGTTGGATTATTATTTCCTTGATTTGGTTTTTATCTCTATCATTTATTTCCTTAGATTTGATTGCTACTCTTTTTCTAGATTCTTGAGATTAATACGTAAATAAGTTGAGTTTTTTTTCTGTTTCCATTATTAATCTATAGTTCAATTCAAGGTGGTAAGAGAAGATATTCTTAAATATTTCAACATTTTGAAATTGCTGAGACTATTGTTCATTGGAAGGACTGATGCTGAAGCTGAAACTCCAAAACTTTGGTCACCTGATGCCAAGAACTGACTCATTTGAAAAGACTCTGATGTGGGGAAAGATTGAGTGCAGGAGAAGGGGATGACAGAGGATGAGATGGCTGGATGGCATCACTGACTCAATGGACATGAGTTTGGGTGGACTCCAGGAGTTGGTGATGGACAGGGAGGCCTGGCGTGCTGCAGTTCATGGGGTCCCAAAGAATCGGACACGACTGAGCGACTGAAGTGAACTGAACTGATATTATAATACACTGGTTTTAATAAATGTTCCAGGTACACTTGAAATGACTGTGAAACAGTCATTAGTAGGTGTAATTTTATGTGCAAAGCAATTAAATCAGGTTTGCTAGTTATACTGTTATTATCTTCTATATCCTTACTGATTTTTTAATTTTAGCTTATTCTATCAGCTGTTGAGAAAGTTATGCTAATGCTGCCCATTATGATTGTTGATTTGAACATTTTTCCTTTTCATTCTGTCCATTTTGGTTTGATTTATTTTGAAACAATGCTATTGGGTATATAGAAACTTAGGGCTGTAATATCTTCCTATTGGACTGACCTCCCTTTATCTCTGATAATATTTCTTACTTTAAAGTTCACATTGCCTTATACTGGTAGATTCACATAGTTATTTTCATTGTTGTCAGTGTTGCGTGATATATTTATCTTCCGTTTTACATTAAACATTTCTTTGTTAATATATTTAAAGCATACAGTTGGGTTTTTTTAAACCTAGTCTGAAAATCATAGTCTTTTACTTCAAATTTAGTTCAGTTACATTCAGTGTAGTTGCTGGCATAATTAGGTTTCTAGATATTATCTTATTTTTCATTTTCTATAAGCTCTTCTCTTTCATATTCCTTTTTTCCTTGTTTTATGGTTTTGTCCCTCTTTTTTGCCTTTTTTAGATTATTTAAAATTTTAAATTATTGAATTTTTTATTCTAATAACTTATAAATAATACTTTAGTTTCTTATGCTGATAATAGTTATCCTAGAGATTACAAAACATAGGTTTAATACAGAATTATAAAAATTATTATTTTTACCACTCTTCTGATATTTTTATATCCTTAAACCTTCCAAGCTGTTTAACCTTCCTGCCTTTTCTGTTCTTGTTTTGCATTTTAGTTCTACATAGATTTTTACTCTCCAAAAAAATTAAAATTATTGTTTTGCACAGTTAATAGGAATTTATAAATATCCATGTACTTACCCTTTTCAATGTTTTTTGTTCCTTCCAGCATTTTTTTTTTCTGAAAATAGACTTGCAGTGCAGCCACTATGTGAGTTAAGTAAGTTAGTTTAAATATATTTGAGATGGAATTTTGATTACATAATCACCAAAAATAGATTGTAAGTTTGGGTAAGACAACTTTAGTGTCAAGGTCAGGCAATAATATTGATTTTTCAGTAAAGTTCTGAGTTTACTCAGTCAAATTCAAATACTTACTGAATGGTGTTCTCCAGTTTTCAGAGAGTGTTAACATTTACCTCTCAGTTGATACTGCTAATAACTTGATTGTGTTGTTGTTCAAGCACTAAATCCCTGGGATGGGAAGATCCCATGGAGAAGGGAAAGGCTACCCACTCCGGTATTCTGGCCTGGAGAATTCCACGGACTGTCCAGCTCCATAGGGTCACAAAGAGTCGGACACCACTGAGCAGTGTTCACTTTCAGTCACTAAGTTGTGTCAGACTCTGCAGCCTTATAGACTGAAGCCTGTCAGCCTCCTCTATCCTCCACCATCTTCCAGAGGTTACTCAAATTCCTGTCCATTGAGTCAGTGGTGCTGTCTCACCATCTCATCCTCTGCCGCCCTTCTTGTGACCTCTCCTTTTGTAACCCGCCAGACTCCTCTGTCCACATGATTTTTCAGGCAAGAATATTGGAGTGGATTGCCATGTCCTCCTCCAGGGGATTTTCCTGACCCAAGGATTGAACCCAAGTCTCCTGCATCTCCTACATCGCAAGCAGATTCTTTCCCATTAAGTCATTGGGGAAGCCGCCACTAACTTGATAGATAAGCCAAAAAGACAAAAAACTGGGGATCACGGAAGGAAAGAGACTCCTTTAGGTTTACACACCTTACACTGAACCCAAGTCCCCTGATGCCTGGGTCAGGTTTCTGACTATTGTATCAGTAGGAATACCTAAAATAACTCATATGTCTATAAAGAAAAGTATGGCTATGGAAAATACACCCCTCAAAATATACAATTTAAGGACAACTTTTTTTTTTTGATATAAATGGATTTTATTGAGAATTGTCTTTTTTTTTTTTTTACACAAACTCCCAAACATGAACCCCCCTCCCACCTCCCACCCCACATCATAAGGACAACTTCTTAAATGAACACCCTCTTCCTTCTTTTTATAGCTCCTTATCTAGATTTTTAAAACTCAAAACACATAAACATCTGCCTGTAGCAAACATAGTAAGTTTCCTCCCAGTTAGAAGCTCACATTAAAGCCACGCAGAAGCGAGAAAGGGAAAGTGAGGTGGATTATATTATGTTTATTTTAGTCTTTCTGTTTAGTTTTCCTTTCCAGGCACTGGACTGAACTTAGTTTTAAGAACCCGTAGTGAGCATTGATTATATATCTGTATTAATTAGTATTTTGCTTTTAGAAATTTTTAGATACAAAAATCCCAAGAGTATTTTGGGAACTTCTCACTGATATCTAGATTGTATTCAGTGGAAAGTCAACAAACACATACCCCAAAGAGTCATTAATAAAATAAACTTCTGGAGTATATAGGGCTCGCCTGCTCTTCTAGCACAAGATAGAATAGGTACTTACTAACATTAACTAACTGAATGAATTAATGAAAAGTACCTCAGTATATAACTGCATGGGGGCTTCCTTGGTGGCTCAGACAGTGAAGAATCTGCCTGCAATGCAGGAGACCTGGGTTCGATCCCTAGGTAGAGAAGATCCCCTGGAGAAGGGCATGGCAACCCACTCCAGTATTTTTGCCTGGAGAATCCTATGGACAGAGGAGCCTGGCGGGCTACAGCCTATGGGATCGCAACGAGTCAGACAAGACTGAGCAGCTAACACCTACTTGCTTACTTATCTAGCCGTNCCCTAGGTAGAGAAGATCCCCTGGAGAAGGGCATGGCAACCCACTCCAGTATTTTTGCCTGGAGAATCCTATGGACAGAGGAGCCTGGCGGGCTACAGCCTATGGGATCGCAACGAGTCAGACAAGACTGAGCAGCTAACACCTACTTGCTTACTTATCTAGCCGTGTCTCCTCAATTTACCCAAAGATTCTCTTGGCCCCATTCACAGAGATGGCAGCACCACCACTGAAACAGCAATTACCTTCTGTTAAATTTCTAGTAGAGGGAGAAAAGGATGCAGACTCAGAAACCACATTATTATCCATGCTCCAAATGCTGTCCTACTCAGCTTTGTGTCATAGCAGACAGGGTTCCTCTCCTCTCCAGGTGAGGCTTGCCCCCTGCCACGCTGTGAGAAGGAAGCATTTGATTTGGAGTAGTGGTTGACACTCTGCCAGACACGTGTGCCTTCTCCCCAGTTCCTACCTCTGAGAATTCCTGCTGCTCACAGTCCCTGCTGTAAAGGACAGGCCTAAATGGCTCTGACCCCACCCCATGTCCATCTCGCCCCAATCTGAATAGACCAGGAGCAGCTTCATGGACAGCTGCTCTCTCAAAATCTGAACCGAATTACAGACATGGCCATCAGTGGCTGTGGGCTCCTGCTCAGAGCTCACGTCCAGTCTGGACTGAGGTTGGCACCAGTGCATGCCAAAGTCAAATACAACCAAAGTTACTTGAAAGCCAAATTATAAATAATCAGAGAAGCCAACTCTTTAGAGGGAAGGCATTCAGTTCAGTTCAGTTCAGTCGCTCAGTTGTGTCCGACTCTTTGCGACCCCATGAATCGCAGCACGCCAGGCCTCCCTGTCCATCACCATCTCCCGGAGTTCACTCAGACTCACATCCATCGAGTCCGTGATGCCATCCAGCCATCTCCTCCTCGGTCGTCCCCTTCTCCTCCCGCCCCTAATCCCTCCCAGCATCAGAGTCTTTTCCAATGAGTCAGCTCTTCGCATGAGGTGGCCAAAGTACTGGAAGGCATTAGATATGCTAAAAAAAAAAAAAAGGAAAGGAGTCGAAAGAGAAAGAGTGAAAAAAGGAGAGAGAATCAGAGACCCACTGACATTCTAGTTCCCAGCTTAGGTTGCTATGACATCCACCTGGACTTTGCTTCCTGCCTCTGGATGTCCGTAAGATTGCCAGTTTTATCTTTACAGGTAACTCCTCTTTTTAATTTGAGTTAATTCACGTGAGATAAGATTCCTGGCAACCAACAGCCTCTTAACTGATGGGTTTCCCTTCCCGACCGGCACCCTGCTTTGATGCAGTCCTTCTCTCTCCTGTGAGGAAAGAACATGACCTGAAAAACTCTCCCATATCAAATTGTCTGACTTCTCCAGCAATATCTTTAAAAAGCACGGCTGTGAGAGTGCAGCATTAGACACCAAGGAAGAAGAATTCCCAATACCATTTTGGGCATCAGTTAGAATATATTTTGGAATCTTCCCAGAGCAAGTTCTTTTATCTCAGTAGCTGACCATGCTCTCTGCCTAAAAGAGCTGCTTATCATTATGCAGAAACATTTTTCTATTCCCCTACAACACACACACTCACACACATACAAAACTCTTCTATGAAATTATAAGTGCCTGAGAATAGGAAAGGATTATGTCCTCACCATCTTTGCATACTTGGCACCTTAGTATACGAATGTACTTGATGAAGGCTGAGCCCTATAACATTCACTTGGATGGGTACTTATCATATACATAAATGGAACCATACTCTTTCTCCACCTCTCCTAAATTTTAGAATGTCAGAACTGACGTTCTCAGAAACTTTCCTTTCCCCTTTTGCTACTCTTTCTGGACTTCCATGTGAACTTTGCTAGAATGGTTTGAAAAGGATGAGAAAGTCAGGAAAGCAGCGTTTACTTAGCCCAGGAAAAGAAGATTTAGAGGTGGCCCAGTCATAGTCACAAGGTCATGATTAATGAGGCCAGTATAGGTATTTGAAGGGATTTTCTGAGCCAGCACACCCCCCTGTTCCATCTGTACATTCCCAACATCGGTCCATAAATCCGCAAGGTCATGTCCATTACCTGCCAGTCATAAAGCTGAATTTCCAATGAGGACATTCAGCACATGTTCATCGATGCAAGTATCAGCACATAAACCCAGCGGCTCTGAAGGAAGGGCTACACTGTGCAATTTTCCACTCCTTCCTTGGAAAAGGGGCCATTCTCACAGACTTGACCTATGGCCAATGAAAGATTATTAATAGAAACTCTTGAATCCAGGGCTATTCATAAATACTCTTTAAGCAAGTTATTTTCGTGCATAAAGGACTGTTTTTTCTAGCAATCATTAACATTTTATTTCCCTTTTGCGTGTCATTAAAGGCTAGAGTAATATTCAGAACACTCAAGAAAATCATATATGGAAATAAAAGAAGATTATTTTGTGAGCGTGTTTGGTTCACTTGCATATTATGCGCCTGTCTTTTCTGGTTCAGTAATGTGATTTATTTTGTAAACATGCCAGTTTTTACAAACTGAGTCGTTGTTAATGTAGAAGCTGAATCATTCATCCATCAGTTAATGCACTTATTTTCCTTTTCTTTCTCTATATGTTTATCATTATATTAGAAAAATATTAGGAATTCTTTCATTGTGGGTTCTTCTCCCATTTGGTTGTGTCATTTGGTTCACAAGTAATATGGTAAAGCTATTATAAACTTTGTGATGTTTCATATTTCTATTCATAATATTGAGTCAAAACCTTGAGTCACGTTAAATCATTCAGGATCTGAAATCAGATGCCTCCCATATGAGAGGTAAACAGAGAGTCTGGAAAGGGTCAGATAGAAAGGAAACTTTTTCTGACCATGAGAAAGGCCAATCAGACTTTGAAGTCTAGTAGTAGATCTACAGGAATTTACTTTTAAAGTTATTTGATCATCTTGTTTCAATAAGAATCTAGTTTATCCCATCTTAGAATATAATCACCCAGGATATTGAGTTCATTTTAATGTATTAACTTGTTAGGCACGTCTCATTATTTGTCCCAGATATCTTCAAGGAAAAGAAATGTAGAGTACAATAAACAATATTATATAGAGCCAGACTGTGATTTTAGGGAGGGAATGCATTAACTGAGAAGAGAACTGTATGCTAGTCACTAAGATATTGCCAGTGAGTTGAATGGTTCTGCTATTTAATTGGCTTTTCTTCTGCCTCAGTTTCCCCTTCAGTAAAATGAGATTCTTCCTCTGACAGAAATCTCACTCTAAGGCTCATTAACCTTTTTTTTAAAATTACTTCTCTTTTGACCCAAATGTGTGACACTAAACATCCCAATTATGATACATTTAACAATTGACTATTCAGTAGTACTCTTGCCTGGGAACTCCCATGGACGGAGGAGCCTGGTAGGCTGCAGTCCATGGGGTCGCTGAGTCGGACACAATTGAGCAACTTCACTTTCACTTTTCACTTTCATGCATTGGAGAAGGAAATGGCAACCCACTCCAGTGTTCTTGCCTGGAGAATCCCAGGGACGGGGAAGTCTGGTGGGCTGCTGTCTATGGGGTTGCACAGAGTCAGACACGACTGACATGACTTAGCAGCAGCAGCTATCTTGTATTAAATGCAATAATTATTATTGGTTGCCATAATATTTCCTTTTCTTACTTTATCATTGGAGAAAACTGAATTAAAAAGAAGAGTTTATTATGAATTATTTCTAAGAAAACTCAGAGAAACAATTTGTTATAGACAATAGCTCCTGTCTAAGCCACTATGCTATTGACTTTTTGGTAATTCCCAAGAAACTTCAATTGCTCTTGCCAAAAGATGAGCGTATTTCCATGTGGAGATTTTCAGATAGAATGTATCAGATAGTGTGAGTAGAACAGAGAGCTTTTGACATGTTTTGCCTTTTTTTTTTTTTTTTTTTTNCAATAATTATTATTGGTTGCCATAATATTTCCTTTTCTTACTTTATCATTGGAGAAAACTGAATTAAAAAGAAGAGTTTATTATGAATTATTTCTAAGAAAACTCAGAGAAACAATTTGTTATAGACAATAGCTCCTGTCTAAGCCACTATGCTATTGACTTTTTGGTAATTCCCAAGAAACTTCAATTGCTCTTGCCAAAAGATGAGCGTATTTCCATGTGGAGATTTTCAGATAGAATGTATCAGATAGTGTGAGTAGAACAGAGAGCTTTTGACATGTTTTGCTTTTTTTTTTTTTTTTTTTTTTGGTGTAGTTTCACATGTCTTTACTGTCATAATAATAATCATCAGTGGAAGAAAAATAGATCATTTGACCATTTCCCCTCCCATTGAAAAAATTCCAATCAAATGAGCAGTGATGTCAGAAGGAGATTCTAGGTTTCCTTTCAGAACCAACACGTAATGGGCTAAACCATAAAATTGCCATTGATGGTCAGAAATGATTGACCACTGGCAGTTTCATATGGGTCAAGTCAAGGAGCTTTGAGTTTGTATTCCAGCCCTGAGAGTCACTTGCATATCAGTTTAGGGCAGTTACCAATGTCTGAGTCTTGGTTTGTGAAGTAGGAATAACACCCACTTTGGAAGCTTGATGCAAAGCTTAGCAATGTATAGAAACACCGTCTGGTGAGAATAAATGTTCAAGAAATAGTTAATGGTACAATGTTATAATCAATATAAGTGACTTAGGGAGTTTCTTCCCTGGCCCTTTAGTAATTTCCGCATATATGGCAAAGGTGATGGTCGCTATGGTAGAGAGAAATGGAAAATGTTTACTAGACACAATTTTGAAAGCCCCAATAGCTTTAAAAGGCCTTCCATTCCTGTCCTATATGCGTTGGTATGTCCTAGTAAGGTCACAGATAAAGTGTGACATATACTCAGTAGAGTAGCTAAATAGGAAATGTACTGAAGCAAATCAAGAACAGAGTTAAAAAAAAAAAAATCAAAACACTGAGCAAACATTCTTAACTTTTGGCAGAGGAACTGGACTGCCCAAATCCCCGTGACTCTTAAGGTTATTAATAGCGACTCGTTTTGCCATATTTGGGGCAGTTATATATCATGCAGCATGTGTGAGGCTTTGAAGGCTTGATGGCCTCTTGGAAAATGTGTTCCTCTGGAACAAGGAGGATGCCACATTGCCATCCGTGTCACATCTGCCAGGCTGCACTCGCCATAGGCTGAGGACCAGCCAGGCCCTGCAGCACTGCCTGGAACGCGGCTCCATCTGCTCGGCCAGAGCCAGGATGAAGTCACCAGTTACGCAACAGTAGTAATTTGCAGCTATTTATGACCATTTTAATAGCTAAAGTCTAGATTAGAAGGCTGTGTTTACGTGCCATGCAGCAGAATGGTTCCGTGAATCATTCCTGCAGTAACTTTTGGTCAAACCAATCAACCAAGTAATGAAAAACCAACCAGTTGATGCTGAGGCTGAGATGAACAGGTCTCCAAATTAGCCTCCACTTACTTGATGCTCCTCAAATCTGAGGCTAAACAGATTCTGAGAAATGTTCACATGTTGAGGTTTGGGGAAGTCATTCTGCCTTACCCATGATTTAGTTTAAACTTGAGGCTAACCAAAATAGCTTGTTTGTAGCCTATCAAATGTTCACTGCACATGGACTTTAATTATTAAGGAAAAGGGCACATTGACCAAAGGTAAAGCATGTCCATGTTAGAAATTAAGGCCTAATGCCCTCCATCTTGGGATGCAGTTCTGGTCTTCCTTCCCTGATAAGACTGCCTTCCCAGGAGCCAAGGCCATACTGACTCATTGTGTACATGCTGGCCTGTTCTTTTTTTTAAAAAAAAAAAAAAAAAAAAAACCTTGAAAAAAATGTAACCCTGACTTGTTTAATGTTCTTTGTTCTGACAAGATAAAAAACTGTGTGGGAAACTTTGCTTTTCTGAAGCAGTTTTTCCAGAGTAATCTGGGAAGCTGACTTCTGGGCTAGTTTGGTTCAAAAAAAACCCTCTTTTCTATTCTTATTGTTGATTAGTTGACAACTTCCCTCCCTGCCTATGCACACAGCCTTCCCTCTGCTGCCCTCCCAGCAAACTAGGGCCTTGCAAACCCTATCCCTTCAAAATATTCAGAACCCTAAGACATAAAGTGAGTCAGCGGGGTTTTGGAAGCTCCTGAAGAGTGTCTGTAAACAAACTGTACTTTAGAAAATGTCTATTTTGGGCATGTGTTTATTTTTTCATTGTCATTGCTCTATTATGTGACTTCAATTAGTGACCCTGACAGCTCATTTGCATCAAGATCAGTAAAACACTCATTTGTCTGTTTTCACTGACTAGAGGTTTTAGTTAATTATCACTTCCTGACAGCTGGAAGGTCAGGCTATTTCCTTTTGTTTCTCATGGCAGTTAATCCCCTCATTAAGGGTGATGGAAAATGAATAATTAAACTTTTGCCATTTTCTTATTTCAGGTAATGAGAGGCCCTGAGATCCCAGAGGTACCATTCGAGAAGCCTGGAATGTGTTGAGTACTCAGCTTCCTGCAGACACGTGAGTTTCTCTCCTCTGGTTTTATGGTAAATGGCAACCCACTCCAGTGTTCTTACCTGGAGTATCCCAGGGACGGGGGAGCCTGGTGGGCTGCCGTCTATGGGGTCGCACAGAGTCAGACACGACTGAAGCGACTTAGCAACAACAGCAAAGTTAAGCTAAGGTTCTTCCCCTAAATGAAAACAACTTTGCCACTCACTAGCTGTGTGACTTGGAGAAAGGCAGCTCACCTTTGGACATGAAAGTTTTTCTCATTGTAAAAGGAAGAGAATAATGTCCAACTTAGATAACTGTTGTAAGAATTAAACACATGAATGAAAGGTACAAACAAGAAGGCTTGCCACAGGATAAGAGTTCAATCAATGTGAATGAATTAGAGAACTTCCCCGGTGGTCCAGTGGTTAGGACTCTGTGCTTTTGCCACCAAGGGCCTAGGTTCAACCCCTGGTCAGGGAACTAAGATCCTGCATGCTATGGTGTGGCAAAAAAAAAAAAAGTGAATGAATTATGTTATCACTTTCAGTATCACCCTGAGCAAATCACCTTCTGAATGTTGCGGCTTTCAGGCCTCCATCAAACCTCTCCTTGCAGAGACCTTGCTCACACCTGGGTCAAAAGTTTACTTTGACCCACTGGGGAAAGAATTAAATTGCCTTAGGCTCAGGAGGAAAAACCCAGATTTTAGGGAATTCAACTTTTACCCATCCCTTTCTAATTACTCCAAAAGATTAGGAGAGAGAGGAAAGGAGACAATGGTTAAAAAAAAAAAAAAAGTAGAAGGACACTGTATCCAGGACTCAGAAGATTGCACCTGGTGAGAGAAGGTGCCTCTGGCTCTTCTTGGGGTTCTTCATCTCACTGGAAGTTGGCGCACCCTTGGGCCTCGTAGTCCTGTTCTGTTGAGACTGGTCAGGAGACTGCCTTTGTACTTAGAGTCCTCTCTCACGCGACCATAATTAAGGGGCCTTTTAAGTGCTGGCTAAAAGTGAACTCAGCTCTACTAAGGAAATCACGGCCCCATGAGGAGTACTCTCGAGACTATTGAGCTAATTTCTCTTGCTGTGCCAGGCGGTGGACTATACAAGGTAAGGACAGTGCCCTCCAAAATGCAGAGTTCTGGGAAAGCTCCATAGAGAAAAGGGGATCTCACTGGGTTTTGAAAAACTGATAGGATTCAATGCCAGAAAAAAAAAAAAGAGGGAAGATGGTCCAAGTCAGTAAAGAAAAAGCAAAGCGGGAAGGGTCTGGGATGTGCCTGGAACTGGGAATCTTCCTAGAGACAGGACCATGGATTGTGTAAGGGAGTAATGGTAGCTGGGGTGCTCAGACAGATATGAACCAGTGAGAATGGATTCCAGGGTTGAGTGAAATCTTTAGACTTTGTCCCTACGGTCAGGATAAAGACATTGGAGTGTGGAGGCAAAGTGTGTTGTGATGTGCATGTGCAATGGGCGGGGCTAAGCTTGGTGGGAGGAGCCTGGGGTCTGCGGTAACTATGACTTGGGAATAAAAAGAAAATAAGATACACTGGGATGCTAGTGTGATTATAGGCAAAGGTGATGGAGACCACTGCTCAACACTAAATTTAAAAACTGATTTTGTCATTCGTTATTGCTGTTTTATTTGCTAAGTCGTGTCTGACTTTTTAACAACCCCATGGGCTGTAGCCCACCAGTCTCCTCTGTCCATGGGATTTCCCAGGCAAGAATACTGGAGTGGGTTGCCATTGTCCAGGGGATCTTCCCCACCCAAGGATCTAACCGTCTCCTGCACTGGCTGGCAGATTCTTTTATCACTAAGCCACGATTGAAGCCCAATTTTGTCATGCTTTAGTCAAATTTATCCAAGAATATTTTTCTCCTTTAAAAAAGGTTCTCATAAGAAGCAGCTCTAAAACTGCTTCCAGAGGAATAAAGGTCACAAAGGGACAGTGAGTGGAGTACGAGTGATTGAAAGAGCGACAGAGTACAGGTGTCTTTTGAAAAAACACATTATGAGTTGTTGCTTTAATGAGACAAGTACAATCTCATAGTCATTTCATTCCCTCATCAATGTTGGAAAATACTCCCTGTGTCATCCCTTAAAGAGTAGGAAAACATCTTAACAATGATACAGTTAGCAAGTTTTATAATTTTTAACTGAAAAACTTAGAAAATTAAACCTGGATGAGAACTTAAATAACCTTTCATTCTTTTACAGACGGAGAGAGGAACCAGAGGGCAACCCACCAGGAAAGCCACTGAGCTGTGTGCACCAGGCCCGTCACTCAAGGTAACTGCTTTGCCGTGTGGTCTGAGCTCTTTCTGCTTTGCTGCCTGAATCACCAAAGACCATTTTATTGCTGATGCGGAAGAGTTGGTGCTTTCCAATTTCTCTTTCTAAAGTCAAGAACTCTTTTATCAGATAAGTTCCTCACATTTCTCCTTACTGCATACTTTTTTCCTGTTCATGGAATTAAGTCTTTCATTGCGAGGCAACCCTTGTGTTGAACATACCTTGACTTATGGAGGTGTTGCATAGTGGGATGGAAAGTGGAATCGTATGGGACACTGTCTTGGCCAGCCCTCTCAACTGGTGTTTGAGGTCAGGCAAGGTGACAAAGCATCAGCAAAATCAAAATGCTGGCTGTACTCACCTGTGTCCATGCTGACTGTCATCCCAGTTCCTTGGAGAGAAGCATGGAACTGCCCGCCAGGGAGTCACATGAGTCAATCACTGCCCCCTCCCCTCTGTGTGAGTCTCTAGCAGGAGGGGGATGAGGGCCTAAGGTGATTCTAGTACCAATTCCAACGTGGGATGGGGTTTCCCACGTGTGCACATGTGTGTGCTAAGTTGCTTCCGTCAGGTGCAACCCTTTCAACCCTATGGACTGTAACTAGCGAGGCTCCTCTATCCATGGGCTTCTCCAGGCGAGAATACTAGAGTGGGTGCCATGCCCTCCTCCAGGGGATCTTCCCGACCCAGGGATCGAACCCACATCTCTAAGTCTCCTGCATTGGCAGGCAGGTTCTTTACCACAGGTGCCACCTGGGAAGCCCATACCATCAGGCAATTCTCAGTCACCCTCTGGAGGTCCTGCAACTCAGTTCTGACACTATTTCCCTGGAGACAGCATCAGACCCCACAGCTAAGGGCTCATTCCTACAAGACTGCCACCCCCCACCTCCCACTCATCTTCTCCAAATGCCAGTTACAGGTCCAGGTTGTCAGCTGGGCTTCTGAAGCATCGGCTGTAGATTGAGATTCCAACTACCATCTCCTTGGATTCGATTAATTTGCTTGGATTCGATTAACTTGCTAACGTGGCTCTCAGAACTCAGAGAGACACTTTACTTCCTAGATCACCAGTTTATTATAAAAGGATACAACTCAGGAAAAGCCCAGTGGAAGAAATGCTTAGGGCAAAATATGGAGAAAGAGTGCAGACCTTCCGTGCCCTCTCCAAGGCTGCTACTCTGCCCTCATCTCTCCATGCTCACCCATCTGGAAGCTCTTCAAGCCCCCTACTATTTTTATATGAGTAGGCTTTTATATTGTGGAGGATTCGTCACATAACAAGATCAATGATTAACTCCACTTCCAGCCCTGCCTCCCTCTCTAGAGAAGTGGTGGGGTGGGCTGGAAATTCAAGCTTCTGCTCATGGCTTGCTCTTTCTGGTGACCAGTCTCCATTCAGGAGCCACCCAGCGTCACCTCATTAGAAATAAAGATGCCCCTGGTGTGCCTGTCACTTATGAATTTACAAGGGTTTTAGGAGCCCTGTGTCAGGGATGGGGAAAAAAGCCAAATGTGTATTTCCTATTATAAATCGCAATATCATTGGGCCCCTCCTCTGACCTCACAGAAATCTTGGTTTCCCACAGAGTACCCATCAGCCTCAAAATTCCTCATTCTCCACCTTTCTTAACATGCTTCCCTCTGCGTGTTAACAGCCACACTGAGTCACCAGTGTCCTGGCCTGACCTCAGGCACGGGAAGTCCTGGCCACCAGAGGCTGTAAGCTTAATTAACAGAAACTCAAACAGTTGCATTTTATTAAAATGTTTTATTAAAGTGTACATAGGGCAAGAGCATGTGTATTCAAGAATCTTTGAAAGGCTTTAATTTTTAGCACAAACCCAATGAAGTACCCAAGTGGTGTGTTTTCATGAGTGTGTTGCTCCATTAAGCACAGGCCAGTAATGAGATCTCTCTGGATGTCTGGCTTGATGGTATTTCCATCCAAAAATTGGATCAAATAGAAATATAATGATAGGTGGTAGGTTTCTTAAGCCAAATTCGGGTCTTCACATGTTATAAATATTAGCTTTTTCTGTAAACTTTAAAAATTTCAGAATTAGCTAGAATTTTGAATCTTTTATGACCACCTTAAATTTTTATTTTTTGCTCATCAGATCATTATTTTTTGGTATTATCATGTTTCTGTTCTGGGAGTTTCCTGTCAGACCATAAATGGTGAGGCTAGTTGGATCTTCTAATTCCAGGTATTCATCTCACTTCCTCTTTCTTTCTGTCAGTGTTTCTTAACCTGTGATTCTTCAGCTAACTTTGGAATCATCTGGTGGTGACTTACATTGAGCCTAGAAAAGGTTGAGTTGGTTCTTTATTCAGACCTTCACAGGATATGTTGGATGCCAGCTGTATGCCAGGAATGTTCTAAGTGCTATGAAAATCATGGTGAATAAAAAAATATCCTTGCCTTCATGAAGTTTAGATTCCAGTTAGGCAGACAAGCAATTATCAAATGATCATACAATAAGCATAAAAATAGTAACAAATGGGATAAAGGAAAAAATTACGGGTAAGTTAAGACCTAATTTCTAATGGTTACAGTTTTATTAGTTAGGATTCTGTCTTTGGGAATCTATTTAAACTATTTTTAAAAAAGCTAAAATTGATGAAAACCAAAACAAACGTAAATATTACAAACACGTTTTCATTATACTATAATGGCCATTTTTCATTTTCTGCCCAGCACTTCTTTCCATTTCTTATGGTAACAAAGCCCACTGCAGCTCTCAGAAGTGGTGATGTGATCCAAAAGAGGACAATTTGAATCCTTCTGCAGGATTTGCTGCTGGGAAGACTTTCTCCATGTTGATCCCAGAGGGGAGGGCATGTGAGTTTGAGATGCTGTTTTCCACGCTCATTGCTCTTCTCCGCTCAAGTTCTCCACTGGCATCTCTAAAGTTGTGCAGAGTGAAGCCAGCCTGCAGAGATAGGCAAAGACAAGAGAATCCCAGTGGGGGTTCCTGGCCTTGGATGAGTCTTCATGGATTTTTCCATGGTTCAGATACAGACTGTAAATTCCTATTTCCAGCTTTAGTGAATTTGAGTCCATTTCTGCCACTTGCTAATGATGAGTCCACATTAACAGAAAGCAAGCACTTCATGCTGTAAAATTGTCTTAAGGTGGCTGGGCTGCCTGGGCATATCTTCCAGTGAATCCATTGAAGTTCTGATTTCCTTCCTTAATCTCCTTAGAGCAACATTTCTATACACAGTGCACACAAATTCTTTGTCTGAGGTCAGTTGGGGGAAGGGGATGCCATCAGTCTTGATGACCAAGTCTTCATTGTTGATTCATATTCATGAGAGATTCCTGAAGTTCTGATTGGTGAATGCCCATGCCAGATGTCAAAGGAGTTACCATATTGCATCATATGAAGAGGCTGGGGATCTTTTTTTAACTTTTTATTTTGTATTGGGATATCGCTAATCGATGAACAATGTTGTGCTAGTTTCCTGTGAACAGCAAAGGGACTCAGCCATTCATATACGTGTACCCATTCTCCCTCAAATTCCCCTCCCATTCGGGCTGCCATGTAACATTGAGCAGAGTTCCATATGCTGTACAGTAGACCTTTGTTATCCATTTTACATATAGCAGTGTATACATGTCCATCCCAAACTTCCTAACTATCCCTTTCCACCCCCGACCTTCTCCCTGGAAGCTGGGGATCTTTGTGGAGTCCAAGTCTTGCTCATCTCCATGGAACATTGCCTGCTTTTCTGGGACAGTCTATGGGACAGGATTGCAAATATTCTGCTCTAGGAGGAAGGACAGAGAAGGCAATGGCAACCCACTCCAGTACTCTTGCCTGGAAAACCCCATGGACGGAGGAACCTGGTAGGCTGCAGTCCATGGGGTCGCTAAGAGTTGGACACGACTGAGCAATTCACTTTCACTTTTCCTTTCATGCATTGGAGAAGGAAATGGCAACCCCCTCCAGTGTTCTTGCCTGGAGAATCCCAGGGACGCGGGAGCCTGGTGGGCTGCCGTCTATGGGGTCACACAGGATCGGACACGACTGAAGCGACTTAGCAGCAGCAGCAGGAGGAAGGAGACTGTTCTCTCTTCTTCCCAAAAGGATCTAGGGGAAACTGATAACTGGCCTTTAGAGTCCCAATTTCAGCAGATATATTAGGGGCAGACTCCCTGAGGTTTTGACCATTTTCCCGGAAGAAAGAGAGGGTGCAATGGGCCCCGTTAGAGCACCAGGAACAGGCGCGGCATGGCCCCTGACTTCAGCTTGGCAGAGAGACCAGGTTCCAGCAGGGGGCAGCAGTGACAGCAGAGGCCTCTTCCTCCAGTGCAGGCAGTGCAGGGATTTCTGCTTAGTCATTGAGTCAGCAACCTGGGGTCAGCATCCCGTACAGAAGCTGGTACCTCAGGGATGTGTTTAGACACTGTCTCCTAAAAGAGGAAACTGGTGGAAGATTATGTTTTCACTCCTCAAAACTCATTTACATGCAGGTGACACTCTTCTGCCAGTTACAAGCTACGTGTCCCCACGAAAGACAGTTGAACTCTCTAAACCTCATCTTTCTCATATGTAAATAGGAATAAAAATAATAATTACCTTACTGGATTGTTGGAAGTTAAAATGCAAATATGAGAGCATGAAGTGCTAGCCTAGTACCAGCAAGTACTTGAGAAATAGTGTGAGACGCACAGCCTGCACCTGAGCTCGTGAAAAGGTTACCACGCAGGAGCACAGAACCTGAGGACTTGCTACCTGGTGACGAGGAATCCAGGGTGGGGAGTGGGAGAGCATTGCTTTCTGCAGTTGAGAACACAGATCCATTGCTGGAGTGGGCTCTGGATGCCTGCAAGAACGCATGGGAGGAAGAGTAGCCCAAACAATTCTGAGCTTCGCAGGAGGTGATCCATATACACTCGGCAAAGACCTAAGACAAGAATTAGGTACCTTGTGTACCGAAATTTTGCTTCAAGGAGATTGAGGAAGAAAATCAGAGCTTCAGTGGGCTCATTGGAAAATATGCCCCAGCAGCCCAGTCAACCTGAGAAACTTTTACATGAAGAGCTTACTTTCTGTATTAATGTGGACTCATCAACAGCACGTAGCAAAATGGATTCAAACTCATTTAAGTTGGAAATAGGAATTTAAGTCTCCTGTATCTGAAGCATGGAAAAAGCAACAGAAGACTGGTCCAAAGCTAGGAACTCCCTCCTTGATATTCTCTTTGTCGAGGATCTGAGTGGAAGGCAAAATAACAGAGTTAATGAAGAACAGTGAATCTTTCCCAATGACTTCCTTGCCAGGACCTTTTGTACATTCCTCCTCAGAGGCTGTTTGGAAGCAACACATGTCCCAAATATGCCTTGGGTTCCCTTTTCCCCATATCTTTGCCAGCCCTGCATGTTATCCATTTTTTACTTTTCCTAATCTAATAAATCAAGATGTAGTTTAATTTTCAGCTTCCTGACCACTGGTAAGACTGAGGCTCTTTTCAGATATTTATTGGGCATTTGTATGTCCTCTTAGATTTCCATTACTTGACTTTTACAACAGAATACAATCATCTTTAGAATCTCTCCTGTTGTTTCATTTCTGTTTTCGCCTCTGCTTTAAACTTTGTCCCTGATGAGCCTCTTTTAGGGGTGTATCATACCTTGAAGCACACACAGACTTTGTCTTCCTTTGGCAGATTTCTGGTAATAGGTAGAATCCTTTCATCTTTTGGCTTCATCACGATTCAGATGCTGAAATAAAAACTAAAATAAATTTGCCAGTTTGGCTTTAACCTCAACTTAAATCTTTCTTGGTTGGATAAAACTCATCCACTTGATAGTATTTGATGTGTTCGCACTTTGTAAAGATCAGAGTTGAAGGCAGAGTACTGTATAAAGGAATTTCAAGAGGTTTAGAGTACTAGATTTAGGATTTTAAAATTCCTGTGTGCATCGTTCCACCAGTTTCTGTATTACTTTCAGTGAATTGTTCCCCTTTCTATCTCACAATGGGAGTGAGGAGGAGGGTTAAGCTGTATCAGTGATTGTCAACTCTGGCTACACATTGCTGCTGCCGCTGAGTCACTTCAGTCGTGTCCGACTCTGTGCGACCCCGTAGACGGCAGCTCACCAGGCTCCCCCGTCCCTGGGATTCTCCAGGCAAGAACACTGGAGTGGGTTGCCATTTCCTTCTCCAGTGCATGAAAGTGAAAAGAAAGTGAAGTCACTCAGTCATGTCCGACGCTTAGTGACCCCATGGACTGCAGCCCCCCAGGCTCTCTGTCCATAGAATTTTCCAGGCAAGAGTACTGGAGTGGGATGCCATTGCCTTCTCCAGCTACACATTAGTTACCTAAAAAGCTTTGAAAACTACTGATGCCTACCCACTGGCCAGTTAAATCAGAATCTCTGGGCATGGGATCTATGCATCAGTATTTTTATCAAGAGCCTCAAGTGGTTTTGATGGACACGAAGAATGGGAGTCACTAAATGGTCTTGTATATATCCCTTCTAGTAAACATTTCTATGATCCTAAAACAGTTGAGCAGTGTGTGGAACCCTTGAGTGACTGTTAACCAAGTAAAATGGAGATTCTACTTTATTTTCCACATAAGGGAATGGAGTTTAGAACTAGCTTAAACAGATGGCTTGAGGGATATTTGCTAGTGGCTGAAATAGTTCATGAATCCTTTTGCTTTTACAAATCCTCTTATGGTGTTCATGCCTCCAAATTAATTGTTACTATGGGCATTTGTTGAGCTAAAAAGTAGATAAACACACATTCAAGTTCATAGCAATATTATTCATAATAGCAAAAACATGGAAGCAACCCAAATGTCCCATCAACAGAAGAATGGATAAGCAAAATGTGGTATATACATATAATGGAATATTATTCAGCCTTAAAAAGGAAGAAAATTCTGTTTCCTTTGTATGTTACAATATGGATGAAACCTGATGACATTTTCTACATTAAATATCAGTTACAAAAAGAAAAAAAACTGCATTCCACTTACCTGAAGTACTTAGAATAGTTACAGCCATAGAGACAGAAAGTAGAATTGTGGTTGCCAGGGGCTGGGGGGATATTGGGGATGGAAGGAGGTATTGTTCGATGGGTACATAGTTTCACTTTTGCAAGATGAAAAGAGTTCTGCGCATGGATGTTGGTGTTGGCTGCACAGCATGATGGATGTGTTTAACGCCTCTCAGTTGCACACTTAAAATGGTTAAGATGGTAAATGTTACGTGTATGTGTATTTTACTGCAATAGAAAACATTTTGAAAGTAGATGAACCAAGGGAGAGAAGCAAGTGAACAATCCATCATGTAAATCAAAATTGTCTTAAGGTGGCTGGGCTGCCTGGGCATATCTTCCAGTGAATCCATTGAAGTTCTGATTTCCTTCCTTAATCTCCTTAGAGCAACATTTCTATACACAGTGCACACAAATTCTTTGTCTGAGGTCAGTTGGGGGAAGGGGATGCCATCAGTCTTGATGACCAAGTCTTCATTGTTGATTCATATTCATGAGAGATTCCTGAAGTTCTGATTGGTGAATGCCCATGCCAGATGTCAAAGGAGTTACCATATTGCATCATATGAAGAGGCTGGGGATCTTTTTTTAACTTTTTATTTTGTATTGGGATATCGCTAATCGATGAACAATGTTGTGCTAGTTTCCTGTGAACAGCAAAGGGACTCAGCCATTCATATACGTGTACCCATTCTCCCTCAAATTCCCCTCCCATTCGGGCTGCCATGTAACATTGAGCAGAGTTCCATATGCTGTACAGTAGACCTTTGTTATCCATTTTACATATAGCAGTGTATACATGTCCATCCCAAACTTCCTAACTATCCCTTTCCACCCCCGACCTTCTCCCTGGAAGCTGGGGATCTTTGTGGAGTCCAAGTCTTGCTCATCTCCATGGAACATTGCCTGCTTTTCTGGGACAGTCTATGGGACAGGATTGCAAATATTCTGCTCTAGGAGGAAGGACAGAGAAGGCAATGGCAACCCACTCCAGTACTCTTGCCTGGAAAACCCCATGGACGGAGGAACCTGGTAGGCTGCAGTCCATGGGGTCGCTAAGAGTTGGACACGACTGAGCAATTCACTTTCACTTTTCCTTTCATGCATTGGAGAAGGAAATGGCAACCCCCTCCAGTGTTCTTGCCTGGAGAATCCCAGGGACGCGGGAGCCTGGTGGGCTGCCGTCTATGGGGTCACACAGGATCGGACACGACTGAAGCGACTTAGCAGCAGCAGCAGGAGGAAGGAGACTGTTCTCTCTTCTTCCCAAAAGGATCTAGGGGAAACTGATAACTGGCCTTTAGAGTCCCAATTTCAGCAGATATATTAGGGGCAGACTCCCTGAGGTTTTGACCATTTTCCCGGAAGAAAGAGAGGGTGCAATGGGCCCCGTTAGAGCACCAGGAACAGGCGCGGCATGGCCCCTGACTTCAGCTTGGCAGAGAGACCAGGTTCCAGCAGGGGGCAGCAGTGACAGCAGAGGCCTCTTCCTCCAGTGCAGGCAGTGCAGGGATTTCTGCTTAGTCATTGAGTCAGCAACCTGGGGTCAGCATCCCGTACAGAAGCTGGTACCTCAGGGATGTGTTTAGACACTGTCTCCTAAAAGAGGAAACTGGTGGAAGATTATGTTTTCACTCCTCAAAACTCATTTACATGCAGGTGACACTCTTCTGCCAGTTACAAGCTACGTGTCCCCACGAAAGACAGTTGAACTCTCTAAACCTCATCTTTCTCATATGTAAATAGGAATAAAAATAATAATTACCTTACTGGATTGTTGGAAGTTAAAATGCAAATATGAGAGCATGAAGTGCTAGCCTAGTACCAGCAAGTACTTGAGAAATAGTGTGAGACGCACAGCCTGCACCTGAGCTCGTGAAAAGGTTACCACGCAGGAGCACAGAACCTGAGGACTTGCTACCTGGTGACGAGGAATCCAGGGTGGGGAGTGGGAGAGCATTGCTTTCTGCAGTTGAGAACACAGATCCATTGCTGGAGTGGGCTCTGGATGCCTGCAAGAACGCATGGGAGGAAGAGTAGCCCAAACAATTCTGAGCTTCGCAGGAGGTGATCCATATACACTCGGCAAAGACCTAAGACAAGAATTAGGTACCTTGTGTACCGAAATTTTGCTTCAAGGAGATTGAGGAAGAAAATCAGAGCTTCAGTGGGCTCATTGGAAAATATGCCCCAGCAGCCCAGTCAACCTGAGAAACTTTTACATGAAGAGCTTACTTTCTGTATTAATGTGGACTCATCAACAGCACGTAGCAAAATGGATTCAAACTCATTTAAGTTGGAAATAGGAATTTAAGTCTCCTGTATCTGAAGCATGGAAAAAGCAACAGAAGACTGGTCCAAAGCTAGGAACTCCCTCCTTGATATTCTCTTTGTCGAGGATCTGAGTGGAAGGCAAAATAACAGAGTTAATGAAGAACAGTGAATCTTTCCCAATGACTTCCTTGCCAGGACCTTTTGTACATTCCTCCTCAGAGGCTGTTTGGAAGCAACACATGTCCCAAATATGCCTTGGGTTCCCTTTTCCCCATATCTTTGCCAGCCCTGCATGTTATCCATTTTTTACTTTTCCTAATCTAATAAATCAAGATGTAGTTTAATTTTCAGCTTCCTGACCACTGGTAAGACTGAGGCTCTTTTCAGATATTTATTGGGCATTTGTATGTCCTCTTAGATTTCCATTACTTGACTTTTACAACAGAATACAATCATCTTTAGAATCTCTCCTGTTGTTTCATTTCTGTTTTCGCCTCTGCTTTAAACTTTGTCCCTGATGAGCCTCTTTTAGGGGTGTATCATACCTTGAAGCACACACAGACTTTGTCTTCCTTTGGCAGATTTCTGGTAATAGGTAGAATCCTTTCATCTTTTGGCTTCATCACGATTCAGATGCTGAAATAAAAACTAAAATAAATTTGCCAGTTTGGCTTTAACCTCAACTTAAATCTTTCTTGGTTGGATAAAACTCATCCACTTGATAGTATTTGATGTGTTCGCACTTTGTAAAGATCAGAGTTGAAGGCAGAGTACTGTATAAAGGAATTTCAAGAGGTTTAGAGTACTAGATTTAGGATTTTAAAATTCCTGTGTGCATCGTTCCACCAGTTTCTGTATTACTTTCAGTGAATTGTTCCCCTTTCTATCTCACAATGGGAGTGAGGAGGAGGGTTAAGCTGTATCAGTGATTGTCAACTCTGGCTACACATTGCTGCTGCCGCTGAGTCACTTCAGTCGTGTCCGACTCTGTGCGACCCCGTAGACGGCAGCTCACCAGGCTCCCCCGTCCCTGGGATTCTCCAGGCAAGAACACTGGAGTGGGTTGCCATTTCCTTCTCCAGTGCATGAAAGTGAAAAGAAAGTGAAGTCACTCAGTCATGTCCGACGCTTAGTGACCCCATGGACTGCAGCCCCCCAGGCTCTCTGTCCATAGAATTTTCCAGGCAAGAGTACTGGAGTGGGATGCCATTGCCTTCTCCAGCTACACATTAGTTACCTAAAAAGCTTTGAAAACTACTGATGCCTACCCACTGGCCAGTTAAATCAGAATCTCTGGGCATGGGATCTATGCATCAGTATTTTTATCAAGAGCCTCAAGTGGTTTTGATGGACACGAAGAATGGGAGTCACTAAATGGTCTTGTATATATCCCTTCTAGTAAACATTTCTATGATCCTAAAACAGTTGAGCAGTGTGTGGAACCCTTGAGTGACTGTTAACCAAGTAAAATGGAGATTCTACTTTATTTTCCACATAAGGGAATGGAGTTTAGAACTAGCTTAAACAGATGGCTTGAGGGATATTTGCTAGTGGCTGAAATAGTTCATGAATCCTTTTGCTTTTACAAATCCTCTTATGGTGTTCATGCCTCCAAATTAATTGTTACTATGGGCATTTGTTGAGCTAAAAAGTAGATAAACACACATTCAAGTTCATAGCAATATTATTCATAATAGCAAAAACATGGAAGCAACCCAAATGTCCCATCAACAGAAGAATGGATAAGCAAAATGTGGTATATACATATAATGGAATATTATTCAGCCTTAAAAAGGAAGAAAATTCTGTTTCCTTTGTATGTTACAATATGGATGAAACCTGATGACATTTTCTACATTAAATATCAGTTACAAAAAGAAAAAAAACTGCATTCCACTTACCTGAAGTACTTAGAATAGTTACAGCCATAGAGACAGAAAGTAGAATTGTGGTTGCCAGGGGCTGGGGGGATATTGGGGATGGAAGGAGGTATTGTTCGATGGGTACATAGTTTCACTTTTGCAAGATGAAAAGAGTTCTGCGCATGGATGTTGGTGTTGGCTGCACAGCATGATGGATGTGTTTAACGCCTCTCAGTTGCACACTTAAAATGGTTAAGATGGTAAATGTTACGTGTATGTGTATTTTACTGCAATAGAAAACATTTTGAAAGTAGATGAACCAAGGGAGAGAAGCAAGTGAACAATCCATCATGTAAATCACTGATTCAGAGGATGGCCTGCCACCACTTCTTCTGTCCCCACTTAGTTGAGTTTAGAGCGTGTGAAGGGGATTTTGCACGTAAGATTGTCCGTGAAGAGGAAAGGTGTGTTTGCATTAAGATCCACTTCAATAAACAATCAATGGACATTCAGCCAATCACTTGCTTATGAATTACAAGCACGTTTCACCCAGAAAGTATTGGGTGATAGCTTGTGTAGTATTGGGTAATGTGTCCAGTATAGGCTCTGACCCAACTTTACTAACAAAATATGATACTCTCTGTGCAAGGAACTTCGAGTATTACTGGGAAGACGAGACCCTGAAGACACAAAGAGACTCCATAACATTCCACTTTATTGCCTGGTAGAGACTTATAAGGGTTTCCCTGGTGGCTAAAGACAGTAAAGAATGCGCCTACAATGTGGGAGGCCTAGGTTCCATCCCTGGGTGGGGAAGATCCCCTAGAGGAGGGCATGGCAACCCACTTCAGTATTCTTGCCTAGAGAATCCCATGGACAGAGGAGCCTGGTGGGCTACAGTCCACAGGGTCGCAAAGAGTCGGACATGACTACACGACAGAGACTTATAAATGTAAGAGAGGCAGCCTCACGTGGGAGTCAAGTGAGGAAGGTTTCGGGAGCCTTCTGCATCCCCATTTGGGAGTAAAATCAATGTGAGGGTACGCTTCTCCCTGAGAAGCTGCTTTGATCATGAAAACACGAGCGTCATTTTTAAATCAAACTAGCATTTTCTTTCAGGTAATTATTGACCAGGCTGCTCTCTGGTGAGTCAATACCCAACACATGGCAGAGGTTGGTCCAGTGGGAAGTTTGATTTCCCAGGCTATATAGTTTCAGTGAAACATGAGATCAGAGCAGCAAAGGTTTGAGCTCTTCAGCTCCCCCTCCACCAAAAAAAAAAAAAAAAAAAAAGGCAGCATGAAAGAATGTGCTTGTGTTCTTTGAAGTTTGACTTATATAACTTCAAATTTCAAAGAGAAATGCATTTTTCCTCCCACTGAATTCAGTTGCTTTAGAAGCAATCTGATTTTTTTTTTTTTAATTAAATTTTGGTAGAACTGAAGAGTCCACTTAGCGTTTGGGTTATCTCAGTAATATAAACCCAGGGACACTGTGAACCTCATATTTTGAGCCACGAGAACACAAAGATGAGGATGGTATCACACTGACCTAGAAGGACTGGCTCTAGGGAGAGTCAGCTCCCACACGAAAGAGTGTTGTGAAGGACCGCCTCTTAAATGCTTCAGCATGCCTCTGCTGGCTTTTTAAGATAGAAGGAACATCTCTATGGTTTTCACTGACCCTCAGAGGAAATAAATGCTTATTAGATTTTTATTTATATGTATATATCTTTTAATATTTATTTTAATTGAAATATAGCTGATTTACAATGTTTCAGGCGTATAGCAAAGTGATTCAGCTCTCTCTATTAATTTCAGATTCTTTTCCATTAGAGGTTATTGCAAGACATTGAACATAGCTCCCTGTGCTATTCAGTAAGCCCTTGTTGCTCATCCACTTTGTACATAGTAGTGTGTATCTGTTAATCTCAAATTCCTAACTTTCTCTCTGTGATACTTTGGCCACCTGATGTGAAGCACTGACTCATTGAAAAAGACCCCAGTGCTGGGAAAAATTAAGGACAGGAGGAGAAGGAGGGAGATGGAGGACCAGATGGTTGAATGGCATTACCGACTCAATGGACATGAGTTTGAGCAAACTCCAGGGGTTGGTGAAGGACAGGGAAGCCTGGCGTGCTGCAGTCTATGGGGTTGCGAAGAGTTGGATACATTTTAGTGACTGAACAATAATAATTTGCCCTTTCCCTTTTCGTAACCATAAATCTGTTTTCTATATCAGTGAATCTTTCAATTTAATTTGTATGTCTTTACATTTTGTTAAATTGTGGCAAAATACACATAATAAAGCTTATCATTCCAGCCATTTTTAAGTGTACAGTTTAGTGGCATTAGGGCCTCCCTCGTGGCTCAGCTGGTAAAGAATCCGCCTGCAATGCGGGAGACCTGGGTTCGATTCCTGGGTTAGGAAGAACCCCTGGAGAAGGGAAAGGCTACCCACTGCAGTATTCTGGCCTGGAGAATTCTACGGACTGTATACTCCATGGGGTCACAAAGAGACACAACTGAGCGACTTTCACTTTCACTTGCTTTAGTGGCATTAGAACATTCACACTGCTGGGCAGCCATCACCACCATCCATCCACAGGACTCTTTTCATTTCGTAAAACTGAAACTCTGCATCCATTCAGCAATAACTCCCCATGGCTCCTTCCCCGGCTTCTGGCAACCACCATCCTACTCTATGTCTCTATGAATCTGACTATTCTGGGGACCTCATGTTAGTGGAATCATTTAGTATTTGTCCTTTCATAGCAGATTTATTTCATTCAGTGTAGTGGGGAGCCTGGTTGGCTGCCGTCTATGGGGTCACACAGAGTCAGACACAACTGAAGCGACTTAGCAGCAGCAGCAGCAGCAGCAGCAGCAGCAGTGTCCTCAAGGTTGAGTTTTTTTAGAGAGCTAATATTTTCAAGTACTCATAAACAATCAGTTGTACTTGTCCCAGCCAAGGTGGCTACACATCTTAATGGGAAGCTGCTTCTCAATGATAAGAGGTACTGATAAGATATTCTGTGCATAGCTGAGGGAAACTGGCCTCACTCAGAAATTGTCTGAACCCATCCAAAGCTTCCCCAGTGGCTCCAAGGGTAAAGAATCTGCCTCCAATGCAGGAAACACAGGAAATTCCCATTTGATCCCTGGATTGGAAAGATCTGGAGAAGGACTGACAACCCGCTCCAGTCGTCTTGCCTGAGAAATCCCGTGGACAGAGGAGCAGGCGACAGTTCATGGGGTCACAGAAGAAGCAGACGTGACTGAGGGACTAAGCACAGCACAGCACAAGGCTCTGTGAGCTCTCAGGGACCCCAGCATGGCTCCTAATAACTGTCTGTGGAGGTCGTGAAGCTCTTCCACAAAAGAGAGAGAAGAGGCAGCCGGTCTGACTCCGAGCTGCCACGCCAGCCCCCAGCCCACACAGCTCTGCACTTGATTACGGGTGTGTATAACCATCTGGTATGTGGGCTTAGCAGCAAGAATGAGAGAATCAGGCTCCCATGTCACATGTTGCTATTATTTTATTTAACACTTGTTATGTGGCCAGCACTGCACCCAGCCCAGCAGAAACCTGAAATTATTTGATAAAGTCTCTGTTATACAAGAGACACTTCTGCCAAACTTGCTACAGGGGATCCATTCCTCCAGCCCAATGAACAGTAGTCTCGTTTCCTCACGCCTTTCAAATACAGTTGTGATTGTTTAAATTCTGAAAGCTCTGCTACAGAATTTTTTTTTAAGGGCTATTTCAGTAAGAGTCTCGAGGCACATTTCCCTGTAATTCATTAGTTTTCTGTCTTGGAGGAGAATATATCCCTCCATATTCCATGGTGTCAGAGCAGAAAATGAAGCAACCATTTCTACTCACTACATCCCTTGTGGTTTCTATTTAGCAAAATAGTAATTTTGGCTGAAAGTTTACCTAGTGATTTTAATCACAGTCTGTGTGTTAGACATTAGCAAATAGAAATCTGTGTTTTCTTCATATGAAAGTCACTTTGGAGTACATTACTTTACCAGAATATCTCCCCATGTTGTAATCCTTTAACTGAAAAGTTGGTAATATCCCATTACTTGCCAATATTTATAACAAACATAATACTTTCCTTTCTCTTATGCGTTTTGAAAGGGTCCACATTCTCTCCTGGGCTCCAGGGAGTACTGGAGTATGCAAGCACCTTCTCCCTTCAATGGGGCTTCCCCCGTGGCTCACCTGCAGTGCAGGAGACGCAAGAGACATGGGTTCTATCCCTGGATCAAGAAGATCCTCTGGAGGAAAGCATGGCAACCCACTTCAGTATTCTTGCCTGAAGAATCCCATGGACAGAGGAGCCTGGCAGGCTACAGTCCACAAGGTTGCAGAGTTGGACACAGCTGAAGTGACTGAGCATGCAAGCACGCTCCCTTCAACTGGGAGACTTAAGTTTCATTTCTACAGTAGACAGCCTCAATCTTCAGTGAGCTTCCTAGGAAAGAGACAGTCTTTGATCTGCTCCTGGCATAACCTCCTGCCCTGCTGGCTGCAAAACCAGATAGAAAATCCTTCCCTTTCCTCTTAACTAATATTCCTGCTCTCTGGTACATTAGCCTTTACAGTCTAATACTGATAACTGGCAAATAGAATTAGCTTTCTCTAAAATCCTACACAGTCCCCTCTGAATTATATGGGATGTCTTATTCATTCCATAAGTAAATGTTTTTCATGACTGGGTTAGCTCTCTGGAATGTACTGAGGAATCAGAGAGAGTCCTTGTCTTTAAGGACCAGGGAGAGGATGTCTATTCTGTTATTATGCAAATCATGACATAAAGCATGGAAAAGAGAAGGCTGTGGGAACTCAGAAGATGGGCACATCTCTGAATTTAGGAGTGAAAATAACTGACTTGAACACATACTATGTATCTAGCACTGTGTTAGGCAGCTTTCTAGTTCAGTTCTCACATCCCTCATATGATTAGGCATTTAACCCCTAATTTAGAAGCGAGGACACCAAGACTTGTTCATATATGATTGTTCACTCAGCTTTAATCCTTTTCATTGCACTAATCCATGCTGGTAACACTTCCTACCTCATGTCCTGTCCTGACCCTGATCCCAACCCCCCAAAATTAGGAGAAAGATTGGAAGACTTCAGTCAACTTTTACCAGATTTGAACTACCTTCTAGTTGGCGTCAGAAATTTGTGGGACGTGTAGGCAGAGGAAATGCACGTGTTCAAAGGATAGTTAAAAATGGAATTTTTTTAAAATTTGCTTTTGAGAGTCATATATTTTATTTTGAGAATCACACAGAGAAAGTCCTTTGTATGTTTGTATAATTCTGTCTTCTCCTGTGATTGCAATAACAAAGGAAAAAACTAAGCTTGAGACATTAGTAATTTTACTGAAGATTTGCTGGAGGTAAGAAGAGACACAAAGCCAAAATAAAGAGAGGGATACCCTTCGGTGGAGACAGCGGCTACCAAATTTCAGGTTCAGCATGCCTTCCTAAGCACCCACCACATGCTGTTACCTCTGAGGCTTGTCTTCTACCAATTTATGTTCATAGCAAACCTGGGAGGCAGATGCTAATCTCCTCCAACTGACATATGACAGAACTGAGGCCCAGATAATGATTGGGTCAGCCAAAAACTCATTTGGGCTTTTCCATAAGTTCACATAGAAAAACCCAAAGGAACCTTTTGGCCAACCCAACAGTGTGATGAACTGAGATTCACACTAAGGCACCCTGCCTCCACAGGCAGCTTTTGATTTAGAAGCAGAGATCTAGACAGAAGCTTTTCAGCTGATTACAGTCTGGTCCAACAAAGCTGGACATGTAGCTTTCTCTAGACTCAGTTCTGTCTCCTTAGCACACTGAATTGCTTCCCTGGCGGCTCAGACGGTAAAGCGTCTGCCTGCAGTGCGGGAGACCCGGGTTCGATTCCTGGGTTGGGAAGATCCCTTGGAGAAGGAAATGGCAATCCACTCCAGCACTCTTGCCTGGAAAATCCCGTGGACAGAGGAGCCTGATAGGCTACAATCCATGGGGTTGCAAAGAGTCGGACACGACTGAGCGACTTCACTTTCACCAGCACACTGAATAAGAGACAGAGAGCATTACCCCTGGGAATACATCTGTGTCCGGTCTGTAGGATATATGCACAGACCTTGATTCCAGCTCAAGATTACGTTGCCCTGGATTAGCAGAGGCTGCCTCCATTCTACTCCTGCCATCACTTGACCCGTAGAACTTTCTCAAGAAAAAAGCAAATGTTCTTATCTCAGAAGGCTTAAGGTCGTTGCCACCCAGCCCTCCAGGAACAGCAGGGATGGAGGCGCCTGTTACCAGAGACTGCCACCAAGCAATGGGCCTGAGGGTAAACCTTTATGCACCGGATCTTGCCAGCATCTGGCTTTCCATTGTGAGCATTTTACTCCAAGACCCAGCAAGTTTTAAGAGAATCTTCTTTCATGTTTCCTGAAGTTCGTTAAGCAAAGTTTGATCACAGCATCTGAAGAAACAGGTGGGAGCAAGGTTTGGGATGTTAGACTGTGCAAGTGAAAACTGTAACACTGTTTAAATTACTCTCAAGTTGATATCACCTTCAAAAATAATAAAGAAGAAATATTGCACAATAAGTCAGTCCAAATCTCAATCCCTGTGATCTAAGTATAATATGATGGTACCAGTTTAAGTGTTTTAAGGAGCATAGTAAAGCCTGGCCCTTAGGTTATCAATGTGTGTTTGTATTAGTATACAGTATAAGTGAACAAATGGATGGTGGTGTTAAGACCTTGTGAAAATCAACGGGGCCAAACTCCTCTGTATTAGGCGTCATTTGAAATCTGTATAATGATGATAGAGGCATTTTAGACATAAGAATCAGGGAAGAGTTAGTCTTCTAGTGCTCCTGTGTGCGCGTGCTAAGCTGCTTCAGTCGTGTCTGACTCTTTGCAACCCCATGGACACCCACCATGTAGCCCACCAGGCTCCTCTGTCCATGGGATTCTCCAGGCAAAAATACTGGAGAGGGTTGCTATGCCCTCCTCCAGGGGATCTTCCCAACCCAGGGATCCAACCCGTGTCTTACGTCTCCTGCACTTGCAAGAGGGTTCTTTACCACAAGCACCATCTGGCAAGCCCACAGTGCTCCTTTCTTCTCCACCAAAGCCAGTTTAAACCACTTTCTGGTGATAGCTGCTCTGGATTCTGGCCTCCGCTGGTGTGGCTTCTTCTGACCTCCCATTCTCCTCTGCTCCGTCAGTGTCTGTGACTGTTTGCACTTTCCATTTTGTAATTTTCGGGGGAAAGGAGGCAAACAGAAGGGTTTGTCCTAAAGCCATAGAGTCATGTTCACAAGGAACAACTAGAAACTGCTTCAAAATAGGAAGGTATTGTCAATACTGATTACCTCCTCTTGGCAGAATGATGAGGTCTAAGTCAACCGGTCAGAATTCTCTAACCTTCTTGGAGATGAGATCAAGGACCAAGCCCCTCTCGTGGACACCGAAAGAGTTCTAGTGGGCATTTTTAAGGACCATAAGTTCTATCACAAGTAGCGTACGCTTTAATGTCCTCTGGAAATGTGTTAATGAAACTTTAATGCAATTACAGATCCCATTTGTTAATCCTGGTTGCTTCTCACAGAGGAAGATAATGTATCTCACTCACTGGGTATTAGAGGAGTCAGGTCTCTGAGGGGGAATTTAACCAGAGTCTCCCAGAATAATTGGTAAGCAGAGGGATTAACACATAAGTGAATAAAGCTTTTAAGGAATGTATATAGGATAGCTTTATTCAACTGGCCTGTACAGTCTTAAATTCCTTTTAAGGACAACTTGGCTGAGAATTTAAACTCTTTGATATTTTAAAGAACTTTTCAACGGCGTTTAGCTCCCAGAGTTTTGATTATTAAGATTCTTCCTTGGTTTACACTCATGCAAGTACATTGTAGAAGTTCCAGAAATAGCATCCTTTTTTAAGATTAAAATTGTTTTTCTTCGTATGGATTAAATTTCTTTAAAAATATCCAGTCTTGAGGCTCTTTTATTTCAGCCATGCATGATCTCATGTGAAACATTTAAGTTCTCAGCCTAAGTGTATACACAGTGTTAATATTATTGAATCAGCTTTTCTATTTCTGATTAAATATTCAATGTACTTTTAAACTTTTTCCAAGGTATAAGTGAAGTCGCTCAGTCGTGCCCGACTCTTTGCGACCCCATGGACTAGTAGCCTACCAGGCTCCTCCCTCCATGGGATTCTCCAGGCAAGAGTACTGGAGTGGGTTGCCATTTCCTTCTCCAAGGTATAGCCCTCTGATATTTACAAACGAACAAGAAACAAAGTTATTTGCTTTATTTGCTTTCTCTGCCTTCTCTCTTGGTCTCCTCCTTCTCTTCTACTTCTTCCTAGTCTTCTTTTCCTTAATCTTATTCTTATCCCTCTCCTTCTTCTAGAAAGATTTCCATTAGCGAATAATCTGTTTCTTTGCTATTAAAAATGTGGTATGGATTGAATCTCCTTATTCATCTTAGAGACCAAGCTTGGTATTCATCTAACGTGAAAGCATTTATTCTCTAAGTGACGTGATGGTTTTCTGTAGTGGTTGGCAGAATCCCTTTCAGATTTATACCTCTTACATCTTCTTATAATCTTTTTATGTGTAACTTCAGTGAAAAGCAATTGTATATACAGTGTGAACTGCCATGCTAGGGTCCACTCCCAAGAAATCGTATGGACTGATTTTCAGCAGTAAGAGCACGTGTTAGTGAGCTTGGACTGCCGTAGCAAAGTGCCATAAGACTGAGTGACTTTAACAGGAATGTCTTTCTGCCAGTCAGGAGGCTGCTGCTGCTGCTAAGTCACTTCAGTCGTGTCCGACTCTGTGTGACCCCATAGACGGCAGCCCACCAGGCTGCCCCGTCCCTGGGATTCTCCAGGCAAGAACACTGGAGTGGGTTGTCATTTCCTTCTCCAATGCATGAAAGAGAAAAGTGAAAGTGAAGTCACTCAGTCTGTCCGACTGTTAGCGACCCCATGGACTGCAGCCCACCAGGCTACTCCGTCCATGGGATTTTCCAGGCAAGAGTACTGAGGTGGGTGCCGTTGCCTTCCCCCAGTCAGGAGGCAGGGAAGTCCATATCTTGTTGNAGTGAAGTCACTCAGTCTGTCCGACTGTTAGCGACCCCATGGACTGCAGCCCACCAGGCTACTCCGTCCATGGGATTTTCCAGGCAAGAGTACTGAGGTGGGTGCCGTTGCCTTCCCCCAGTCAGGAGGCAGGGAAGTCCATATCTTGTTGCTGGCTGATTCAGTTTCTGGGGAGGACTCCCTTCCTGTCTGTCTGATGGCTGCCTTTTGGCTGTGTCCTCACATGGTGGAAAGAGAGCTCTGGTGCCTGTTCTTCTTCTTAGAAGGATACCAGCCCTACTGGACTAGGGCTCCACCTCATTTAACCCGTATCAGTCACCTCCTCACAAGCCCTGTCATTAGATGTAGTCACAGTGCAGGTTATGACTTCAACACATGGATTTTGAGGAGACACAATTCAGTCCTTAACTTTTATTAAACATCAGTAAAGCCACATTCCTGTAAAGTAAAACCCTATGAATCTACATTAATTATATTAACAAAACTTAAATATATAAGATATGTAGGATACAAAACTATTTCCAAATCAATCATTCCGTGATTTATTAGTTGATTTCTTCAGCATTTTGTTTCAAAACATGATGTTCTCTCAGTGTTTCCATTTTAAAGTAATCTTTACTAATAAGATTTTTTTTTGAGTCTACATAATGCCAAGTATCCAGAAGGCAAATGCAAAATTCTTTCATCTAAATATTTACTGACACAACCTCTGTGTGGCAAGTCTTGACTACAAAAGTGACGTTGATTAAGCTCTGTGCACACCAATAATTGTTTGTTCCCTTTGGAGAGGTACACAGTCTGTCAAAACACCTGAATTATTTCTAGTTTGCAAATAAATTTAATGAAGGAGATGCTTTATAGGTCACAGTTTGGGAAAGGTGACATCTTTATTCTGAAAAGAGCCAAGGTTTAATTTGTAATCTGTAAAACAAACACAAATAGGTTGGCCTAGATTGGTCTGTTTTTTCAGTTCCAAAATTCTGTAATATACTTTATTTTGAGATTTTCATTTTCAGAAAGCACAGTCAGATCAGAAAATGTGACTCATTTTTGTCATATAAATTTTCATCCTAAACATAGTAGATAGCAGGCGACTTTTTAACAGTTCACTACTGATATAGTATAAGTCTTAATAGGTAGTTGGATTATTTGAGCCAAATAATTTGCCAATCTCAAGGCTAGGTAATTTTTTATTAAAAATATTGGAATTGTGAGATCCTGGACTGTGACAATCACAAATATTTATAAAATTTTATTATTTGAAAAACTTCAGTACTGGCATTGTATAGTGACAGACATATATATAAATCAATGGAACAGAATTGAGAGTTGAGAAATAAATCAATGTGTCTATTGTCAACTTATTTTTGGCAAGGATGTCAAGACAGTTCAAAAAGAAAGAATAATCTTTTCAAACAATGGTACTGAAATACCTAGTCACGTGGAAAAGAATGAAGCTGGACCCTCACCTCTCACCATATACAAAAATAAATTCAAAATTAATCAAAGACCTAAACTAAAAAGGTAAAACTGTAAAACTTTTGGAGAAGGAAATGGTAAATCACTCCAGTATTCTGCCCTGAAGAATTCCATGGACAGAGGAGCTTGGCAGGTTACAGTCCATGGGGTCACAAGAGTCAGACATGACTTAGTGGCTAAACCACCAAACCATAAAGCTTTTAGAAGAAAACATAGGGTTGAATTCTTATGACCTCATATCTGGCAGTGGATTCTTAGATATAGCACCAAAAGCACAAGCCATAAAGTAAAAGTCGATAACTTAGACTTCATCAAAACCAAAACCTTTGTGCATCAAAGAACACCATCAAATAGCAGGGCAGGAGGTGGGGGAGGGGATACATTAGGAGTTTGGGATTAACACATGCAAGCTGCTGGATATAAAATATATGCCTACTAGATAGCACAGGGTATTCTCCTCAACAGACTTCCCTGGTGGCTCAGCAGTAAAGAATCCACCTGCCAGTGCAGGAGACAAAGGTTGGATCCCTGGGGTTGGGAAGATCTCCTGGAGGAGGAAATGGCAACCCACTACAGTATTCCTGCCTGGGAAATTCCATGGACAGAGGAGTCTGGTGGACTACAGTCCACAGGGTTGCAAAGAGTTGAATACGACTTGGCAACTGAACAACAACAATTCTACTCAATATCTTGTAATAACACATAATGGCAAAGAATCTGAAAAAGAAAAAATATACATACACACACATATATATATATGTATGTATGTATGTCTACATACAACTGAAGCCTGTAGTAATCTTTTTTTGTTTTGGCTATGCGAGGTCTTTGTTTCTGTGCAGGCTTTTCTCTAGTTGAAGCAGGCTGCTCTCTGGTTGCAATGTGGGCTTCTTGTTGCAGAGGCTTCTCTTTTTGCAGAGCTCAGGCTCTTGGAATGAGAGCTACCTTAGTTCTGGCTCCCAGGCTTCAGAGCGCAGACTCAGTAATTGTGGCGCTTGGGCTTAGTTGCTTGGTGGCATGTGGGATATTCCCAGATTAGGGATCAAACCTGAGTCTCCTGCATTGGCAGGTAGATTCTTTACCACTGAGCCACCTGGGAAGCCCAGTAATTTCAATTTTTTAATAACTGCAAAATATTGGAGTTTTGTTTTTTAAGAAAACTTCCTTTGTAATTTTTACTCAATGTACAAGAACAAAAATGCATACTTAATATGTTCTTATGCAATGTCTAATACAACAATTTAGTCTAATTGAATGTCCAAAGAGAATATTTTAGATAAGTTGGCTAGCCTGCCTCAGGAAGTTCTTGCTGACTGGGGGTGGTAGAGAAGTGGTTTAGAGGACCATTGACTTAGGCATCTGCCTTGACTCTGTCAAGACAAATTGTGAAAAGCCGCTTTCAACTTTCTTCTATCTTGATCTGTAAAATGGGTATGATTATAATTCAGTCTTCAGTGAAGATATAATTAATTGAAACAATAAAATGGGTATATTTAGCATACAATAATCATTTTAAATGTGTCTCATCATTTTTTTTTTTTTTTGGATTAGGCATTTTTCACTTGGCATAATATGCATTCTATTGGAGGACTATGTAAAATCTAGTGAACCACACTGGCTCTCTCTTTTTTTTAAGTATCACAGCAGATTTGCCATGGACTTAAGTATTTACACCACAGAAAATGTGCTTCATTTGTAACCGGAGCCAACATGATGTTTCCCTGAAGATGGGCAGAAAGCCAACCACATTTACTTGGTTCCAGAACTTAAGCATTTCACTTTGTCAGGGTGTGACTTACATCATAATTGCTCAAGCCATATTTTGTTAAGTGTGAAAAACAGATGCTTTCCTTGTGTCCTCGGGAATAGAAAGTCATTAAACATCTTGTAACACCTTAATGTTTCAGTCAAGATATATGGTACAGAAAGTTAGACTGATGGTGTTTCTCTCCTTGCAACCTCTGCCCTCAGTATCTGTCATTCTTCTTTAGAAAATGAACATTTTCCTCAAGGCTTCCCTGTAGGTTCTAGCTGTGTCCCTCAGATCTGGAAAATGAGAATTTGGAGATGGTTACCATCCTTGGTGCTTGGATAAATGATTTACAAGTTTATCTTGTCCCTTTGTAAGAGTTTGGCTGTCCAGAGCAAGTCTTGTCAAAAATCAATTCTATGATTACAGATTTACCAAGAGCTCTGAAATGTCCTGTCCATTTTTGAGACATCACGAAAGAATTAGTCACTGACCTGGAGATTATAACCCCGTAAATCAAAAGCAAATAACATACACCCATTTTATTTTCCTATTTTCTCATTAGTGGGAGACATTTTTGTTTCATGGGAAGCATAACACAGTATAGGAAGCAGAATATAGCACATTGGGTCATTAGATTAGAATGAAGAATTTAACATTGCTGACTGAGAAATCTTACTTTCTAGAATAATTATAGTTATGCTATAGCCTAGATTATTTGACCAAATAGTTTTCCACAAAGCAAGGTGCTACCATGCACATTCACATGCTAAGCTGCCCCAGTTGTGTCTGACTCTTTGCGACCCCATGGACTGTAAGCTGCCAGGCTCCTCTGTCCATGGGATTCTCCAGGCAAGAATACTGGAGTGGGCAGCCGTTCCCTCCTTCAGGGGGTCTTCCCCACCCAGGGACCAAGCCCACAGCTTTTGGGACTCCTGCATTGACAAGTGTGTTCCTTACCAGCTGAGCCAGCTGGGAAGCCCAAAGGGATCCATATTCCATTACAATTAGTGCTAAAAGAAAATTTCTTGTAGAAGAAAAAAGAAAATGTCTTTTATTAGGTGAAAAATGCTTTCCTGTTTCTGAACACTGCAGTTTAGGTATGATAGCATTATTTGAGTTCTAGCATGATTCCTTCTAAACAGAGTGTGAGCACAGCCTCATATATATATATATGTATTTCTCCAGGCGTAGTTGAATTTTATTCATGGAGAAGTCAAATAAAGATGCTTAATTTTGGACGTCAATTATCTGTGGAGACTAGAGATTGGGAAAGCCTTGCCATTTTTGTTGCTGTTCGGTTGCTCAGTCGTGTCCTGCTCTTTGCAACCCAATGGACTGCAGCACCCCAGGCTTCCCTGACTTTCACTCTCTTCCAGAATTTGCTCAGTTTTTCATAATATTCCCTTATTACCCTTGTCACCATCCACTGATTCCATAGTGTTATCACCTGTCTCTGCTCTAATGTTAGCCACTTATTTGTTCTCTCATTTTTTTCCTCTCTTGATTGGAGTAGCTAGTGTGTTTATTGATTTTAATGATTTTCTCAAAGAACTGTTTTTTTGTTTGTTTGTTTCATTCATATTCTCTCTTATTTTTGTTTTTCCAGTTCACTGATTTTCACTCTCATCTTTACTGTTTCATTTCTTCTGCTCCCTTTTGGTTTTCTTTGCTGTTTATTTTCTAATATTCAAAGTGGAAGCTGAAGTCAGTGGTTTCAGAAACTTCTTTTTGAATACAGGCATTTTATTTCTAGAAACTATCCTTTAATAACTGTGTCAACTCAATCCCACAAATTTTGATATGTTTTGATTGCATTTGCATTTAGTGCAAAATGCTTTCCAATTTTCCTTGACTTATTTGGTTACCCAGGGGTTATTTAGAGATGTGTTATTTCATTTCCAAACATTTGGGTACTTTCTAATTATCTTTCTGTTATTGATTTTTCATTTAATTTCACTGTAGTAACAGAATTTACTTTGCGTGACTTAAATGCTATGTATGAAGACTTTGATCCAAATGATGAGGTATAATTTAGTGATTTCAAAAATTGTTTTCTCAGTTGTAGAAAACTTCCATCAAATAAAATTTTATCAGAACTTCAATGCAGATATAAAGATGAAATAGCTCCTTTTTTGTTTGGACTTCAATTATTCAGCCTCACTCTGGGTCTCACTCTCCTTCCCCCAGGGGTACCAGCTTTGGTACCTCAGCTGCAGGCTTTAGACATCATGGAGAATATTGAAAACCAAAGACCTGCCTAAATACTAAGCAAAAAGAAAAATAGATGATCCCATTCAAAATATTTACTGAAGTTATATTGTAAATAGATTTCAACTCGCATTAACAATTTGTTGTTGTTTAGTTGCTAAGCCATGTCTGACTCTTTGCACCCTCATAGACTACAGCACGCCAAGCTTCCCTGTTCACTATCTCCCGGAGTTTGCTCAAACTCACATCCATCGAGTCAGTGATGCCATCCAATCATCCTATCCTCTGTCACCTACTTCTCCTCCTAACCTCAGTCTTGCCCAGCATCAGGGTCTTTTCCAGTGAGTCAGCTCTTCACATCAGGTGGCCAAAGTATTGGAGAGTCAACAATAGGAACTGGTATCCAGCCTAGTGAACTATCTGAAAAAATTGTCTGAAATTTATTTCTGTCTCATGAATAACTCAAAGGGCCATTTTAATCACTGATGTCTGCCAAGGGCACAGGTATGGAAACTGGAAGAGTACATGCCACCCATTTGATATTCTTGGATCTGAGATATTGACAAATCTAGTGTCTAAATCTGGTTTCACATGACATGTCCTGAATTGAATATGTTTGACAAACTAGGAAAACTATACAATGACAATCATCAGACTTTTCCAAATTGAAATCAACAGAGAATCCTTAGGTAGCCTTAAAGGATAAAGATTTGTGTAAGTGACATGGGACAGTGAGGAAGCACAAGCTGTCCTCCTCAAACTTCCTTCACAACACGTCAGAAGTCCCAGTGACCTGTCAAGGGGACTCTGAACCAGGGACCTGCTACCCACTTCTCCAGTGCTCCACTGACATGATAGCTTAGCTGCAATCTCTTTCTTTCACTGCTCCAGCTTTAACAAACTCTGTTCTCTTTACCTCAAGGCTTCTGCATTCTGCCTTTTTTCTGTATATCTCATGGTTCCATTCCTTTCTTTACATCTCAAGTTCGAACCCCCCACAGAGAGTGACAGGTCAACTGTCATTCCAGAATGGAGTGTTCTCTTGGGCAGAATTCTCAAGGCAGGTTACTTACATGTCATTGGGCAACTTATAGATAACTGTCCTTAGATCAGGTACCCACCCCTAGTCTAACTGTGCATGACTAAGGTGGATGAATCACAAGGTACAAAGGATGGAGAAGGAGCCATGTGTCCAGCAGGAACTCTGAAGGATTCCAGCAGGAGGCACTGTACCTGGCAGGCGTGAGACGTAGCCTGTCCATCACAACAACCCTGTCCCACAGCGTGGTGAACACCAACTGGACTTGCTTGGTGCCACATAAAGAGCAAACATCCTTATGATGGGCTAAAGCGGTGGTTTTCCAACATGCTTAGCAGGCAGTCTGAAGCTTTGCCCAGAGGAAAAGCTTAGTAGGTAGGCTCCCTACGCCCTTTTTCAACCATAGCAATTTCATGTCGTTTATTTTTACATGTTGGAATTTCAACTAAAGTTTTACTTAAAATGAACCTTCCTTTGTTAACAAATAGTGAATTGAGAGCCATTGAGCTATAGGAACAGAAAAACTTTTGTTTGGATAATTTTTTTTTTAATAGTGACACTTTAATTTTTAATGAATCAATGTTACTAAGATATACAATGAAATATAAAATGTGAATGAAGTATTTACCCAGTTTTCTCTAAAAGGCTTCTGAGAAGGGTAACAGGAAAATAGAACAAGATTATTTAACATTACTTTCTTCATCCCAATTTTTTGTTTTAGATATTATCATGAGAAAGTATTTAATTATGTTTTTAAATATTTATTTCATCAGTAGGATAAACATTTTTATACCAACAAGTAGATTACAAATTCGAAGGGGTAAAAGCAGCATATTATTAAAGCTGTCTTGGTTGCTTTAGTTTACAGATACAGGAAAGTCTATATTAAGTGCTATTTGCATTAACAGTTAACTACTTGTGATCAATGGGGATGTGTTGGAGGCCAGAGGAAACGATAAGTGTCCGCTGAACTGAGAAGGCATCTTAAGATGGAAAAATGAGGCAGGCAGCTCTATATAGTCAATGGACCAGTTTTTTATAGCGTAACTCACTCAAAAGTTGGGATCAGGATCCAACAGACAAAGATCTGGATGCATTTGCAAATGCACTCCAAACAGTCAAGTAGCCATTAGGACAGTTTTATAGTTAACCCAGGGTATGGGGGGAGGCACTTGGAAATAAGACGTGCATTCATAAGTCAAGATTCATGAACTGGTCACTAGTCTTGTGAGCGCTGGGACTAGGTCAGCGAAGATTTTCCTCATTGGGGACTAACAGAGAATAGAAGCCATCTGGTCCTAATGATTATTAAACATTATCTTTTAACTACAAAGCTCTTGACTTTGGAGAAGTGATTTACTACACAGTACAGTCCTGGATCAAGTCCGTGAAAGGAAGGAGAAACTGTAAGGGCCCAAGATGGCCCCAGTTATGCTAACAGCCATCCAGGATGCATCACAGCCGTCACACACATTCCTTATATGTTAAATCAAGGCATACATTTTATTTTATCATAACAATTGTATTTGTTATGCTCAGTCTTAATGAAGACTACCCAACCCTACCCAACTATGTCAGAAACTGTGCTGTCAGTTAGAAGGGAGACTAGAAGGGACTCAGCCCTCCAGTTACTAGAATTAAACCCAAACCATGACCTGAGGCTGGAAAGTAACATCCTCTTGAAGTTGAATAATAACATCAGTACCAAAGAAGATCCACACCCAGCTGGCCCACAATCCATATCTGTAGCATAGAATGGTCATCTGGCAAGAAAAAAAAATTTTTTTTTAAACTGAAGGCAGCTTGATGGTATTTATAAACATGAATTACAATTATAACTGAGGAACCATATCCTTATTCTATGACTTGGGACATGCCAATATCTGTTACTTACTTAAAAGAGGACTGATTCATCCAATAAGATGTCAAGCCACTGTTACTTGTTAAAATGACAAAATTATCTAAAACTTTCTCCTAAGCATTCCACACCGTAGACTGAGCAAATACAGATTCTTCTCTTCAGAATGCTCTTCCAGTGCCCTGTTAAACTGATGCAGGACCACAGCCCTCCTTTTCTTCCTCTGAACATCTTAGTGTGTCTCTGGTTTAAGCAGAAAACTATTCAACTAGTTTTATTTCCTAGAAACGTAACTGTTAGAGTGAACGTTTTAAAATACCCAGATATGGACACTCTGTTGTGTGTGTGTCATCTGTCCCGACCAGGATTACACCAGAGAGTTCTCACTGCAGAAACCACTAAGAGCCAAAGGGAAGGACAGTTGCAGGGAGCAGCTTGGGCATGGGTTGTTCTCTTCTCCATGGCTCATTTCCAGTTTTATTCAACTTTCTGATTGTGCTGACCCTCTTGTCATGTTTTACTTCGTATTTACATGAAAAATGAGGAAGTCAGGGTGAAAGTAAGTGTCCTGGGCAATAATGAACTTTACACGGAAAGTCATTGGCATCCAGGACAACTAACAACAGTGGAAACATTGAGATTTTTTCCAATGTGTTTTCTTTTTTAGTAAAACAATAACTGGCTGCCAGTCTTCACATTAGTAAATAATTAATCACCCCTTTCTTTTTTATGAACTCTTATTTGCATATGAGCTTCTAAACAATCAGGTGAGATGGAGCCTTGATTTGTTGAAGTGGATATGCATAAACATTGTCATGGGAAAAAATAACCATGCCATAAACATATTGGACTAATTAATTTTTATTCCTATGTGTGCTTAAGCCTGCAGTCTGGAGCTTGGACCTAGTTTATCCAAACTAGAAATAAGGCCCTAATATAACTGTGGAAGACTTTTCCCTCTGACATAAATACCCCTATAAAAATGTCCCAGTGCAAAGGAAGAATTAAATGACTTACACTTGAGTTTATAGTTCAAAGCTTGAAAGCATCTTTATACAGGAGAACAGCATTCACACACAGCACGATCTATGTGAGGTCGTCAGGCTAAGGGGCAGCCTTCAACTGACAGTGAAGTCAGTTCCGTCACTGTAGTGTGTTGCAAGTCAATTTCCAGATGGCCTTAACTACACTCTTCACCGTACCCAACTATATCAGAATCTGTGCTGTCAGAAGGGAGCCTGGCGGGGACTCAGTCCTCTTGTTACTGGAAAAAAAAACAAACCCAAACCATGACCTAAGGGTGGTAAGTAATATCCTCTTGAAGTTGAATAACAGCATTTGTACCAAAGGAGAACCATACCCAGCTGGCACACAATCAACATCTGTGGAATGTGAGTTAAAAGTTCTTTTGTTGAAGATTATTGACTGAGCAACTGAACAGCAACAAATAATTAGAAATAGAGTACGTTCGGGGGGAAAATGAAAGAAATAGTAGTGACAATATGGTAATCCCATAAGTATATACTGATGAGTATATACTATTCTACTTTTATATGTGTTTAAAACTTTTCATATTTAAAGCTTAAGAAGACAGTTTAAAATTAATTTCCATATCTTTTTATAAAGGAGACTTTAGAGGATATGTTTCTTTATGTGTAGTTTCATAAAATAGTACAAAGTTAATTTAAATCCCTAAGATACCAAAATCATTTTCTGACTATTTTCTCCTACTTATACGTCTACACATGTGTGGAATTCATTCTTGATTAGTTAAATTGAGTAAGACAACATGACATCAGCAAACACACTTTCCAGGTACCTCAAGGGCCATGATTTCTCAAGCTGGGATTATACTAAGAGAAGAAAGTATCTGCTCCAAGAGAGGGTGCAAGAGCCCATCTGCTTATTACCAGGTTTTGTGGTTTAGCAGCTAAGTCGTGTCCAACTCTTTGTGACCCCATAGTTTGCAGCACACCAGGCTTCCTTCTCCTTCACTATCTCCCAGAGTTTTCTCAGATTCTTGTCCACAGTGATGCCATCTAACCATCTCATCCTCTGCCACCTTCTTCAGTTCAGTTCAGTTTAGTCGCTCAGTCGTGTCTGACTCTTTGCGACCCCATGAATCACAGCACGCCAGGCCTCCCTGTCCATCACCAACTCCCGGAGTTCACTCAGACTCACGTCCATCAAGCCAGTAGCAAACAGTAAATTCTCCTGGAACCACTGGGCTTTTTCAGGCAGATAATGTAAGGAGCGCAGGCTTGAGCTGTTAGAAATTGTGCTAGTGTTTCTTCAGTCTCTTGGTGCTGGGAAGGGCAGGGCCGGCGTGGACAAAATCATTCATGCTGAGAATCTGTGGGTTTTATAGGCCAATGTTGCAGTCCAGTTGAGAAGAGGCATCAGAGGAGCTTGACCACAGGTTGGTCAAGCAGACAGTCCTTGTCATGGCTCAGAGTTTCCACTAAAAAAATCCTGTTGCAATGAAGTACACCACTGTTCCTTGAAGACCAGTATCACAGTTCTAGCACAGGACGCCTCCCAGCAGGCATCTTAGTTACCATGGAAAGGAAAAGAAAGAAAATCCTTGTGGTGACTTTCAAGATATAATTTCCAGCAGATCCCTGACTGTTTCACAGTGTAAATGGTCAGTCCAGAAGTGAGAATATCTTCAGGTGCTCAGGGGTGTGTTCCAGAATATTATGGGCATGTTGTGCCCATCATGTGGGAAAATATGTTGTGGGAAAATACAGAGGAGTTTTAGAAAATAAAAAGGAGATTTAGGATAGGAGAGATTGCAGATTTACTTTGTAGATAGAGCTGTTTATATGTTTGTTTTCCTTATCAACAAAGAATGCTTTCCTTCGTTTCTTTTTTGCTACCTTCCTTTTTTCTCCTTTTTCCAATTCAGGTAATTGTAGAGAAGACCTCTCATACTAACACTTAAACCAAACAGAAAATAACACATATGTCTGAAAATGCAAAATTAAAACAGGACAAAAACTACACAAAATGAAAATCTCCTCTTCTAAATTGACTCCTTCCCATCTAATCTTTTGCTTTCCTGGTGGCTCAGACAGTGAAGAGTGTGCCTGCAATCCAGGAGATTCAGGTTTGATCCTCGAGTCAGGAAGATCCTCTGGAGAAGGGAATGGCAACCCACTCCAGTATTCTTGCCTGGAAAATCCCATGGANCTGGGAGGGTGTGCCTTAGGTCCTAGTGGTGTTGGGAGCTGTTGTCTTGAGTCTGGGCCCTTTCTCACTTATGGGAGCACTGCACCGCCCTCACTCTGGGAGACCTCTAGAGTGAAAAGTAGAGAGGCCTAACAATCTACTCTGAAGTAAGGATTCTCTTGCTAGCATGTTCAAAATTTCGTTATTAGAGTAAGAAATAGGTAGGACTCATGCAACAAAAAACTCAACTCAACATGACTGAAACAGCTAATGGATTTATCATCTCGTATAACAAGCTGAAACTCCAGTACTTTGGCCACCTCATGCGAAGAGTTGACTCATTGGAAAAGACTCTGATGCTGGGAGGGATTGGGGGCAGGAGAAGGGGATGACCGAGGATGAGATGGCTGGATGGCATCACTGACTCGATGGATGTGAGTCTGAGTGAACTCCGGGAGTTGGTGATGGACAGGGAGGCCTGGCGTGCTGCAATTCAGGGGGTCGCAAAGAGTCGGACACGACTGAGCGACTGAACTGAACTGAACTGAACTGATAACAAGAGGTCCCAAGGGAGCACAGCCCCAGGGTTGTTCAGTTCGGCACTCTGACAACCATATCAAAAACCCAAGTTCTTTCTTCAACTCTTCCATCCTGGGCCTGTTGGTTAGATTTCCCGATGGTTAAAGAATGGCTGCAGCAAGAACAAACGATAGTGGTTACCACTGTGTGTGTGTGTGTGGTGGGGGGCGGAGGACAATACGGGGGTGGCGGAGTGGGCGGCAAAACTCCCGGGGGTGAGATAGGCTGCAGGACGTGGTGCACAGCACAGGGACGATAACGAATGTTTTGTAATAACTGTGAGTGGAAAGTAACCTTTCTCCGGTTGTTTAGTCACCACGTCGTGTCTGACTCTCACGACCCTGTGGACTGTAGCCCTCCAGGCTCTTCTGTTCCTGAGATTTCCCAGGCAAGAATACTGGAGTGGGTTGCCATTTCTTTCTCCAGGGGATCTTCCCAACCCAGGGATCGAATCCGGGTCTCCTGCACTGCTGGTAGATTCTTTACTGACTGAGCTACCAAGAAACTATGAAAATTTAAAAACCACATTTTCAAGATAAGTATCTCCAGTAATCACCTCCCTCCTCTTCTAATCACTGTTTCTCCTTTATCCAGGGTTATTTCTGTGCTCTCATTTTTTATTTTTTTTTGTTGAAGGATAATTGCTTTACAGAATTTTCTTGTTTTCTGTCCAACCTCAACATGAATCAGCCATAAGTATACATATATCCCCTCCCTTTTGAAGCTCCCTTCTATCTCCTGTCCCAGCCCACCCCTCTAAATTGATACAGAGCCCCTGTTTGAGTTTCCTGAGCAAATTCCCGTTGGCTATCTATTTTATATCCATGCATCTCACCCTCTCCTCCCCTCTCTCCATGTCCATAAGTCTATTATGTGTGTCTGTTTCTCCATTTCTGCCCTGTAGATAAACTCTTCGGTACCATTTTTCTAGATTTCATATATGTGCATTAGAATATGATCTTTATCTTTCTCTTTCTGACTCTATAAAAGGCTCTAGGTTCATTCACCTCATCAGAATTGACTCAAAAATGCACTCCTTTTAATGAAGTAACGTTCCCTTGTGTATATGTACTACCACTTCCTTATCCATTCATCTGTTGATGGACAGCTAGGTTGCTCCCATGGTCTAGCTGTTGTAAATAGTGCTGCAGTGAACAATGGGATACATGTGTCTTTTTCAATTTTGTTTTTCTCAGGGTATATGCCTACAAGTGGGATTACTGGGTCATATGGTGCTTTTATTCCTAGTTTTTAAGGAATCTCCATACCATCTTCCATAGTGGCTGTATCAATTTACATTCCCACCAACAGTGCAAGAGTGTTCCCTTCTCTCCACACCCTCTCCAGCATTTATTGTTTGTAGACATTTTGTTGATTGCCATCCTGACAGCTATGAAGTGATATCTCATTGTACTTTTGATCTGCATTTCCCTAATAATGAGCAATGCTGAGCATCTTTTCATGTCTTTGTTAGCCATCTGTATGTCTTCTTTGGAAAATTGTCTGTTTAGGTCTTTTTTCCACTTTTTGATTGGGTTGTTTGTTTTTCTGGTATTGAGTTGTATAAGCTGCTTGTATATTTTAGAAATTAATCTTTTATCAATTGTTACATTTGCTATTATTTTCTCCCATTATGAAGTTGTCTTTTCACCTTGCTTAGAGTTTCCTTTGCTGTGCAAAAGCTTTTAAGTTTAATCAGGTCCCACTTGTTTACTTTTGTTTTTATTTCCATTACTCTAGGAGGTGGGTCATAGAGGATCTTGCTTTGATTTATGTCATCGAGGGCTCTGCCTGTGTTCTCCTCCAAAAGTTTTATAGTTTCTGGTCTTACATTGAGGTCTTTAGTCCATTTTGAGTTTATCTTTATGTATGGTGTTAGGAAGTGTTCTAATTTCATTCTTTTGCATGTGGCTGTCCAGTTTTCCCACCACCACTTATTGAAGAAGCTGTCTTTGCCCCATTTTATATTCTTGCCTCCATTGTCAAAAATAAAGTACCTATAGGTGGATGGGTTTATTTCTGGGCTTTCTATCTTGAAAACGAAAGAAAAACTGGCTATAGCAAGGTCAGGCATCATATTGTCACATTCCATTGTTGTTGTTATTACTGTTCAGTTGCTATCATGCAGACACAAAAATGGGCCTTTTCCTTGTGTCTCTTAGAGAGTTAAGAAACCTTTCCCAGCAGCCTCCTTTATCGGCTTTCTCTATCCCGCTGGCCAAAACTGCCTCTTCCTAATCACTGTTAAACAAAGAAATTTTTTCCACACTAGGTTAATATAATCAAACACAGGACTGAGAGTGGGAATACCATTACCTAGAGCCTATGGTTTCTTGGAAAACCATTCAAGATCAAATTCAGGGCCGATGAGAAAATAGTGAGTGAAAGTGAAAGTCAAAGTTGATCAGTCGTGTCCGACTCTTTGGGACCCCGTGGACTGTAGCCCGCCAGGCTCGTCTTTCCATGGAATTCTCCAGGCAAGAATACTGGAGTGAGTAGCCATTCCCTTCTCCAGGGTGTTTTCCCGATGCATAGCTCGAACCCCAGTCTTGATTGCAGGTAGATTCTTTGCCATCTGAGCCACCAGGGAAACACTGAGTAGGGCATCGCTATTGGATAGGCAACCAGAGCTGTCTGCTGTAGCAAATTCTCAAGCAGAAAGCACAGCAGAGGCAATTGTCTGCAGCTTCTGAAACCCCTAGTCCTCATGGGGAACCCCAGGGGTCATTTGTGTGGCCTCAGTTTCCAGGAACTAATCGATTCCTAGGAGAAAAAAAAAAAAAAAACAGTCCTGGGGAATTCCACGCAGTCTAGTAGTCCACTGCAGGGGACATGGGTTTGATCCCTGGTTGGGAAACCAAGATCCCACATGGCCTGGGCACAGCCAAAAAAAGAAAAGAAAAACTTCCTGCAGAGCGGTGTTTGTGCTCACATAAGCTCTTGTGCACACGCTCAATCACTAACTCATGTCCGACTCTTTGCAACCCCATGGACTGTAGCCTACCAGGCTCCTCTGTCCATGGCATTTCCCAGGCAGGAATGCTGGAGTGGGTTGCCATTTCCTCCTGCAAGGAATCTTCCAGACCCAGGGATCAAACCCACATCTCTTGTGTCTCCTGCATTGGCAGCTGGATTCTTTACCCCTGAGCCACCAGGGAAGCCCCACAGAAGCTCTATTGCCCCACTTTTATCCAGGTGTTCTCCCTAAGAGAAAGCCTTCTACTTCATCATTAATTCAGATGTCCTACCTCATTGGCCAGATTCTCTGGCAGCTGACTCAAGTTCCTTAAATCTCAGACATTTCTCTGCTACCAGACAGACCACAGCGGTTTTCAACATCTGTTCCCCTTAAGAGTCTTTCCCTTATCCCACAAGATTTTACACAATTAGAGCTTTCTGTCCCCCTTTCCTCTTCCCCTGCCCCCTTTCATTTTCCATTGTCCACACACCTTAAGGTTTGGTAACATGCCACCAGGAAATGGAGTTTGCTGAGAGTCTTCCCCCATGGAACTCAGTGGAAGAGTCCACGAATCTACCAATCCCTTTTGGCTCGTCTCTGGTCTTTTCAATTTACAGAAATAAATCTGCTTTCTCAGGTGGTGGGAACACCTTTCCAGCTATTATTTCTCAGTTTAGACCTCACTCAATTGCTTTCATAATTTGATATTTTGTATCTGGCTTCCAAACACGCTAAACCTAGAACTGGCCATATATTTCACGCTAAACCTAGAACTGGCCATATATTTCACTTTCTTAAGTGCTTGCCCTCCAGAGTGCTCCCCCCGAGTCATCATGTGTCAGTGCAGGAAGAGCTGTTGACATCCTCACCTGCCATTAGCGCTCAGCTGCTTTTTCTTCGCACCTCTCTCTCTCTGTCAGGTTGCCTGAGAACTGGCACAATAGTAGCTTCATACTTTCTCTTATCTGTTATTATTTCCTTATTCTGCCACTCCCTAATGAATGATTGGAGGTAACTGTCTTGTTATAAGCTGGCTTGCACAATAGTAGGTGGCCTATCTGTAGGAGTAAATATGCTGTAGGATCATTTTCTCAGACAGATGCTTTAAAAGTTGATATTGGAGCCTGTCAGCCGAAAAGATTCCTCAGGAGCATGAAAAGAGGGGAAGGGCATCATAATAATTCTACGGTGAGGACTTAACACTTTAACATTATGGGTGGCTTATTTAAGTAGCTTTTCTGTTTTTCTTTTTTCTGATTTTAAAATAATATATGTTTATTGCAGAGAATTTGGAGGGATAAAACATATTTCCTTTATATAAGGACAGGCAGCTATTAGAAAAGATGTGGAGGAGTATATTGAAGGCAAACATTCTAATGAATAAGACTGAATCACAGTCTGCACTGGCACGGTTACTGGAACATGACTGTGTGGCAGAAATACAGATTGTTACTCCTTATGCTGGCAATTCATCATCAGTTGACACTCATCATTGACATCTAAGGTACTGAAGATATTTTCTTAAAGAAACACGAAGCAGGTTAATTCAACAAACATTCAGTACAAATATACAAAAATATATGTGTGTTTGTTAGTCTCTCAGTTATGTCTCTTTGCAACCCTGTGGACTGTAGCCCACCAGGCTCCTACGTCCATGGGGATTCTCCAGGCATGAATGCTGGAGTGGGTAGTCATTCCCTTCTCCAGGGGACCTTCCCAACCCAGGGGTCAAACCCAGGTCTCCTGCATTGCAGGCGGATTCTTTACTGTCTGAGCCACCAGGGAAGCCCTGCAAATATGTATGTATATATATATACACACATATGCATATATATAGAGAGAGAAGTTCCTACTAAGTTCCAGGTAATGTCCTAGGTCAGGAAGTATGGCAGTGACCAGAAAAAAGCCCTAAGGAGCTCACGTTCTTATAACTGAGACGCAAAGAAATCGGTCAAGTGCCTTCAGGAGCCCGAAGGAAGTGAGACCTCAGCCATGTTGATGTCTGCAGGAGAGCACACCGAGTGCAGTGAGGTGGGAGCAGATGGGGGTGTTGGCAGAACAGCAAGGAGGCCAGTGTGACTGGACAGGAGTGAGCAGATGTTTGGAGGGTGAGAAGATAAAGTCGGAGAGGCATCAGAAGGCCAGGTCACGTGCGGCTTATGTCAGGAAAGGCCTTCCAAGACTTAGAGTGAGAGGGAACGTCCTAGAGGGTTTTGTGCATATATGATCTCACTTTTTTTAAAGGAATATACAAGGTAAGAAATGTACAATTACAGATGAACAATAGAACCACAATGAAGGGAGTACAAAAGAAGAGTATTAATCTAAGTGATTTTGGAAGATAGTATTTTGACTATATACTGAATATTAGTAATCTGGGTTCTCCAGAGAAACAGAATCAATAGGAGATACATACAGATAGGTTAGCTACCATGAGGTCTATCTATCCATCCATCCTTTGTTATAAGGAATTGGCTCTTCCAACCGTCTCATCCTCTGTTACCCCCTTCTCCTCCTGCCCTCAATCTTTCCCAGCATCAGGGTCTTTTCCAATGAATCAGCTCTTCACATCAGGTGGCCAAAGTATTGTAGCTTCAGCTATAAATAGAAAGAGTTAAAAATTAAAAAGAAATAATTTTCTTTAAATATAAGAAGTATCTTATTTAAAATGGAACACTAGTGATCTGGCTGCAAGGGGAGCTTGTGTCTCCACTGAGTCCATCCATAGAATGACCTTGCATCTGTGTTTGCTGAGTCGGCTTGTATTTACTAGCTAATACTCCAACTTTGCCCATATGCCCAGGGGCCTTGGCAATAGGAGGTTTTTACAAGTCTAATAAATGATTATATGCAATATTAACTGCAGGCCATTCCTATTACATCGGGTTCCATTAAAATAAAAAGTGCTGATTCTTTCCCCAGAGCGCTGCATCTTGTGCTATAAAGTATTTCCTTATTAGGCAAAATAGGCAAATGGGTTTGGGTTTTTTTTTAAGACCTTCTTCCCTAATTCAAATAAAGCCTTTCTGTTGTAAAAAAGCTCTTTGAAGATTTCATTACTACTTGTTGGTTATGAGTGCCTCTCCTGTTATAGATTTGAGCCAAGGCTAATGATGCTGAAATACCAGAGGAAAACCTTTTAAGTGGAGTATATCATCTTTCCAATTGCAATTAAAAACTCACATGTGAATATTTGCCTTTGAGAGTTTTTTGAGTTCACATGATGAAACTCCACATTTTCCCCAAGATCACTTTTGTCTCTGAAGTAATAAATTTAAATGTGTTTACCATACTCCTGTTGTCCATTTTCATAATGGGAGAAATTTATTTTTTTAATGTAAAAAGCCAAATTGTTGCTTTGCATGGTGCCTTCTGGGCATTCTGTCAAACGTTTTGTTATTGTTCAGTCACTAAGTCGTCTCCACCTCTTTGTGACCTCATGGACTGCAGCATGCCAGACTCCTCTGTTCTCCGCTAGCTCCTAGAATTTGCTCAAATTCAGGCCCATCGAGTCAGCAACGCTATCTAACCATCTCATCCTCGGCCACCCCCTTCTCCTTTTGCCTTCAATCTTTCTCAGCACTGGGGTCTATTCCAGTGAGTCAGCTCTTCACATCAGGTGGCCAAAGTATTGGAGCTTTAGCTTCAGCATCACTCCCTCCAATGAATATTCAGGGTTGATTTCCTTTAGGATTGACTGGTTGATCTCCCAGCAGTCTACGGGACTCTCAAGATCTTCTCCAACACAAAAGTTTCCGTTCTTCGGTGCTCAGCCTCCCTTTTGGTCCAACTCCCACATCCATACATGACTACTGGAAAAACGATAGCTTTGACTATACAGACCATTGACATCAAAGTGATGTCTTTGCTTTTTAATATGCTGTGTAGGTTTATCATAGCTTTCCTTCCAAGGAGCAAGCATCTTTTAATTTCATGGCTGCAATCTCTGCCCAAAATGATTTTGTAGTCCAAGAAAATAAAACCTGTTACTGCTTCTACTTTTTCCCCCTCTATTGGCCATGAAGTGATGGGACCAGATGCCATGATCTTGGTTTATTGAATGTTGAGTTTCAAGCCAGTTCTTTCACTTTCCTCTTTCACTTTCATCAAGATGTTCTTTAGTTCCTCTTCACTTTCTGCCATAAGGGTGGTGTCACCTGCATATCTGAGGTTGTTGATATTTCTCCCAGCAATCCTGATTTCAGCTTGTGACTCATTCAGCCCAGCATTTCACAAGATGTACTCTGCATATAAGTTAAATAAGCAGAGTGACAATATACAGCCTTGACATATTTCTTTCCCAATTTTGAACCAATCCATTGTTCATCTCTGATTCTAACTGTTGCTTCTTGACCTGTATACAAATTTCTCAGGAGACAGGTAAGATGGACTGCTACTCTCATCTCTTCAAGAATTTTCCACAGTTGGTTGTGATCCACAGTCAAAGGCTTTAGCATAGTCAATGAAGCAGAAGTACATGTTTTTCTGGAATTCCATTACTTTCTCCATGATCCAGTGAAGGTTGGCAATTTGCTCTCTGGTTCTTCTGCCTTTTCTAAATCCAGCTCGTACATCTGGAATTTCTAATTCATATACTACTGAAGCCTAGCTTGAAGGATTTTGAGTGTAACCTTGCTATAACTGCACATGAAATGAGAGTAATTGTAGGGTAGTTTGAACATTTTTTGGCATTGCTCTTCTTTGGGATTGGAATGAAAACTGACCTTTTCCAGTCCTGTGGCCATTGCTGAGTTTTCCAAGTTTGCTGACATATTGAGTGCAGCACTTTAATCGCATTCATCTTTTAGGATTTGAAATAGCTCAGCTGGAATTGTATCACTTCCACTATCTTTGTTCGTAGTTATGCTTCCTAAGGCCCACTTGACTTCATACTTCAGGATGCCTGGCTCTCGGTGAGTGACCGTCCAGGTCATTAAGATCTTTTCTGTATAGTTCTTCTATACAAGAACTTCTTGTATATTTTTGCCACCTCCTCTTAACCTCTTCTGTTTCTGTTAGATCCTTACCATTTCTGTCCTTTATTGTGCCCATCCTTGCATGAAATGTTCCCTTGATATCTCCAATTTTCTTAAACAATCTCTAGTCTTATTTTTCCTATTAGCATCCTCTATTTCTTTGCACTGTTCATTTAAGAAGCCTTTCTTGTCTCTCCTTGCTGTTTTCTGGAACACTGCATTCAGTTGGGTATATCTTTCCCTTTCCTTTGCTTTTTGCTTCTCTTCTTTCCTCAACTATTTGTAAAGCCTCCTCAGACAATCACTTTGCCTTCTTGCATTTCATTTTCTTTGAGATTGCTTTAGTTACTGCCTCCCATACAATGGTACGGACTTGCATTCATAATTCTTCAGGCACTCTGTCTACTAGATCTAATCCTTTGAATCTATTTATCACCTCCACTGTATAATCATAAGGGATTTGATTTAGGTCATATTTGAATGGCATAATGGTTTTCCCTAGGCCTAGTAGGTTTTCCCTACTTTCTTCAATTTTAGCCTGAATTTTGCAATAAGGAGCTGATGATCTGAGCCACAGTCAGCTCCAGGTCTTGTTTTTGCTGACTATATAGAACCTCTTCATCTTTGGCTCCAAAGAACATAATAAATCTGATTTTGGTATTGACCATCTGGTGATGTCCATGTGTAGCGTCATTTCTCGGGTTGTTGTAAAAGTGTATTTGTTATGACCAGCATGTTCTGTTGACAAAACTCTGTTAGCCTTTGCCCTGCTTCATTCTACACTTCAATAGTGACAAACATTACATCATTTAATTTTGTTTTATCCTTTCAAAACCTCAATGAAGTAAATATTACTCCTATGATTTTCCAGATAAGAAAACTGAGGTTCAAAAAATTGTAGTTTTATGCCCAAGATCACAAACTACTGTAAAGAGTCCAGTCCAGTTATTGATAGCAACTACCAATTGCACCTTAATATCATCTCTCTCTTTATTCACTGAGTAATAGAACCCTCTGATTCCGGCTGGGTATTATATTCCACTATCATATTCTACCCTGAAATACAGATTTCCTTGTAGCTGCAAGTATTAGTCACTCAGTCACGTCTGACTCTTTGCCACCCCATGGACTGTAGCCCTCCAGGCGCCTCTTGTCCGAAGGAGTTTTCCAGACAAACATATTGGAATGGGTTGCCATTCCCTTCTCCAGAGAATCTTCCCGACCCAAGGGGAAAGAAGTTACAAATAAGGAAAAGCGGGTGGCTATAAGGAAACTTGCCATGTACTAGAATCAGTACCAATGCTCACTGGGATACCGATGAGAATCGTGGTTCTAGATTAGATAGATAGATGGATAGATAAGTAGGCGCGTGTGTGTGTGTATTGTTTCTGTTCAGTCACTAAGTGGTGTCTGACTTTTTGTGACCCCCATGGACTGCAGCATGGCAGGCTTCTCTCTTTCGCCATATCTCAGAGTTTGCTCAGACTCATGTCCATTGAGTCGGTGACGCCATCGGACAGTCACTGCATCCTCTATCGCCCCCTTCTCCTCCTGCTCTCAATCTTCCCCATCATCAGGGTCTTTTTTAATGAGTCAGCTCTTTTCCTCAGGTGGCCAAAGGATTGGAACTTCAGTTTCAGTCCTTCCATTGAATAGTCACAGTTGATTTCCTTTAGAATTGATTGGATTGATCTCCTTGCTGTCCAGGGGACTCTGAAGAGTCTTCTCCAGCACCGTAGTTTGAAAGCATCAATTCTTTGGCACTCAGCCTTCTTTATGGTCCAACTCTCCCATCCATACATAACTAATGGGAAAACCATAGCTTTGACTATACGGACCTTTGTCCATATATCCTAGTTCTGTTTGCTGAAAGGGCCTGGGAGTGATGATACCCAGTAATAATGAGTATACCTAACACCTGCAAGATTTTTATTTCTAACCATCATTCTCTAATAAAAGGAGCCAAGGATCCTCGGAAAAATGGTCAATTCCAGGGCTGGAAGGAAGAAATAAAGGATGAGCCTGGACTATCTGTGGTCTCAGAAATTATGGCAGTGCTTTAAAAAAATGATGGGAGCATGTCAAAAGACCATAGGAGCCAATTTGAAGGCACTACCAAGGGCCAAATATAGAACAAATTGAGCAAGAAAATAAATATATCTGAGTATGCACTAATATAAATAGATAAATTACTCAGTTGTTCTTTATAGTAGAATTCCAATTAATAAATGCTGGGGGAAAAAATGGAAATAGAAAATCACTCTTTGGTAAACAGCAATGTAAACAGTAACAACTGTTGCAGGCTAGCAACGCTGATAGATGCAAAATTAGTGGGCAAAGTTATAATGAGAAACAAGATGTTTGCATAGTCTCAAAGTATCTCCCTACAAGATATTACTACTTATTAGTTACATGGGAAAGATCATAATTTTATAGTGGAGAAATCGTAACCAAAGGATCAAAGTAATCATCAATTATGAGGCATCATTAACCTCCTTATATGCTGCACTGCTGCTGCTGCTGAGGCTAAGTCGCTTCAGTCATGTCTGACTCTGTGTGACCCCACAGACGGCAGCCCACCAGGCTCCCCCGTCCCTGGGATTCTCCAGGCAAGAACGCTGGAGTGGGTTGCCATTTCCTTCTCCAATGCATGAAAGTGAAGAGTGAAAGTGAAGTCGCTCAGTCGTGTCCGACTCTTAGTGACTCCGTGGACTGCAGCCCTCAAGGCTCCTTTATCCATGTGATTTTCCAGGCAAGAGTACTGGAGTGGGGTGCCATCGCCTTCTCCGATATGCTGCACTAAGAAGGTGTATTATCACTTCTGTAGTCTTCTTGACAAAAATGAGTAATCTCTATAATCATAAAAAAAAAGCATTAAACCAACTCAAACTGAAGAACTCTTCAGTATAAACAAGGTAATGGAAATTTTCTTTTTTAACTGAAGAATTGTTTCAGATTGGAGAAGACTAAGGAAACATGAAAACTACTTGCAAAATGGATCCTGAATTGAAGTTTAGACCTGAAAGAGGACAATTGGAGATATTGGAAAAAGGCCTCAAAATTAGTTAACTGTGTAGTTTGTGCTCCAGATACACAGGTTCCATATCTGTGGATTCTACTAACGGTGGATTGAAAATATTTGGGGAAAAAATTCCAGAAAATCTCCAACAGGAAAACCTAAATTTGCCATGTGCTAGCAATGATTTATATAGCAGTTATATTGTATTAGGTATAAGAAGGATGTGCTTAAGCTATATACACAAACTATGCCATTTTCTGTGACTTGAGCATCTTCAGATTTTGGTATCCCAGGGGAGTCCTAGAACCAACCTCTACAGTTACTGAGAGAGGACTACTATATCAACGTGACCTTCTCAAATAACATTAGACTGCCAATTAAGAAAAGTTATAAAGAAAATGATTATTACATAGAGGACTATAACCAAATGTACTAATTCTAGGAAAAGGAGGAAATGCTTAGAATTTAGAAATTGAAGTTAAAGTTGAATTACACACTTTAAAACTATACAAAATGTTCTCTCTGCATATATTTTATAGATAACGTGATGCATATGTGCATACTCAGTTGCTTCAGTTGTGTCCAACTCTTTGTGACCTCGTGGACTTGAGCCCACCAGGCTCCTCTGTCCATGAGATTTTCCAGGCAGAGATACTGGAGGGGGTTGCCATGCCCTCCTCCAAGGGATCCTCTCAATCCAGGGATTGAACCTTCGTCTCCTGCATCTCCTGCGTGGCAGATGGATTCTTTACATCCTAACCGCTGGGGAAGCCCCAGATATCTTAATACATAAATTCAAAATGATTGGAGTTCCAGTCATCTCAAATGTGATAACTGGTTATCTACTAATTCAAGTCCTTTAACTATAGCACAAGGACCGGGCTTGACTGCTATAGCAGTCTAGCTATAGTCAAAGGAAAGAGAAAGCCATCTGTGCTGAAAGAGGAAAAAGGACAACTCTTCATAGCTGAACTTTGAAACTTTGTATTGCCTTTAGACTAAGATTTCTCCAACTTCTTTTAAGCGTCCAACTTTATTCTTCCCACTGACTTACATAATAGAAATGTCTCTGAATAAAAAGGAAAAAGAACTATTCATTGTTTCCTTTGTCCTATTTCCTTCTCCATGAATTGAGCTTTCATTCAAGTTCATTCCCATGAAAAGACTTGGCCTGCACTGCTCCAGACCAAAGCTGGACCACGTGAACTTCTTAGGCAGGCTGTAATCTGTGCCTCTTCACATGGATCTTCTTTCAGTATATGTTTCATTTGTTCTAATATACTGTTCACTATCTTTGTTTAGTGGAGTGGGAGCGACTCTACTTATTCCACCATGTGACACTGCTGTGTTGTTGCTGGGAGACAGTTCTCCAGGGTCTCTCCCATTTCTACACCTCTTGTGAGCCAGGCATTGACTGCTGTTTGTTCCAAACCATCTGACATACATAGACTGCATGTATCATCAGCTAGCATCCATGAAACAGTGGCAGGCTAACTCTCTAGCTTTCAAGGAAGGTGAAATCTCATGCCCTTGGTAGTTCTTCATAGTCATTTGAACTTACTGATGCCAAGTCCTACTTTTCAGGCATGGGCTGTTAGGACTGGTGCTCCACCCATAGCTGCACTACAGAATTTGCCCATGAGCACCAACCAAATATACATTTGAAACAAGTTTAGCACCTGTAGGGAGTTTTTGTTTTTGAACTGTTTGTCCTAGAAGTCAGGGTCTGTTTTAGTGGGCACAGAACCAACTTGTGTTTCAGCCACCATGTAGAGCTGCTCTCAAGCACCTGAGTTAGCAGGCCTCCTAGTTCTGAGTGAGATTTTAGCACCCTTGCAGATTGGTTTTCCAGGCAAGTACCTCCTAACCCATTTCACACTCTGGTTCTGTTACCAATAAGAATATGTATGTATATGTGTGTGTGTTTCTGTTTCGGAAAAACCACCTACTCTAAGGTCCTACCCACCTACATTCCCTTAGAATGCTGTTTTTGGGGGTTCTTGAAGCCTTCAGGCAGAACTCCATATTATGGGACAGAGGGATCCTTGTATTTGTGTGTGTGTACATGAACATTCTCCTACTTCCTCCCCCAACAGTGAGCCTTGCTGCTATGATCAACGTGTTTCTACAAGCCTGGAAAATTACATTCATCACACTCTTGCCTGGTTTCATTTTAAAAAGAGCTTTGAAAATCTCACACTAAGTCTTTTTCTGTTTTGTTTAGTTTTAGCAGCAGCATGTGCAGTGGGGAGGATAGTTGAGGAGATACCAAAAGGTGCTGCAGGTGGTATGGATCACAGAAGACTGAGTAGATGGATGATTCTGATGTGTCTTCTCTTAGGAACAGATGTGTTGCCGGGTTGCAACAGCTCAGAAAGATGAGATGGGTCCTTGCCATGAATCTTATCTTCTCTGTTAGAGGTTTATTGAATAGGAGTAGGGGTTGGCTTCTTCTTATCTGTTGGCCTTGAACCAACGTCAAACGCGCCATATACTGAAAGGGACCACCTAATCATCTAATCTCAGACTTCCTCAACAGTAAGATGCTCCACTGTTTTGTGATCTTCTAAGAAAGAAAAATTATTGCCAATTACAAGACACATCCCAATTTCAGAAATATTAAAACACGAGAAGCAGCATAGCTAAGAATTCATGAACTATGATACATGAATTAGTGGTTGCAGACTTTTTGCCTAAGCTATTTCAGTGCATTATTATCTAACATATTGTTTGAGTTTGTGACTCTAAATGCATAATAGTAGCTACCAATTGTAGAAGATACATGTGTGTATTCATGTGCCCCAGACCTTCTATCTCTACTTTTCTGGCTCTATTGCACAGAAGAGGTAGAAAACCCATTCACACAGCAGAAAACTGAGCTCCTGGATTTTAGGTAAGGTTTGATGGGGAGGATGCTAGGAGTGGGAGCGATGATTTGCACCCAGCTATGTCTCCTTTCAGCTCAGAAGCCCACAGTTAACTCTAAGGAGTTGCCTCTTGCAAGCTGCCTGAGTTGAGAGTAGCTTTCAGAATGGTACCGAATCTAAATATTTGTGGATTGTTTTAGAAGCAAGTTCCCACCCATCACACAGCTGTCACACGGCAGTAATGGGGAGATTGGGCTCCTCTCTTTCAGCAAGTTACCAGGGAAAGGAAGGGTGAGGGGGTGGCTGCTCACCTCCACAGAAATCACTACAGACATAATGGGACTAATGCTTTGCGAAGCTGCAAAATGCAGTGTCATTGTTTATCCTCTGTCATGTCTTCATTCTTAGGAGGGAGAAAGCCCTTTCGGAACTCTCTGCCTTCATAAGGTTTAAAATGTTAAGGGCTTTGAATTCTTAAAGCATATGCATAAAGCATTTCCAGTACATTATTTTTAAATATACCTTTCTCTCTCTCTTTGTGACCTCGTGGACTTGAGCCCACCAGGCTCCTCTGTCCATGAGATTTTCCAGGCAGAGATACTGGAGTGGGTTGCCATGCCCTCCTCCAAGGGATCCTCTCAATCCAGGGATTGAACCTTCGTCTCCTGCATCTCCTGCATGGCAGATGGATTCTTGACATCTGAACCGCTGGGGAAGCCCCAGATATCTTAATACATAAATTCAAAATGATTGGAGTTCCTGTCATCTCAAATGTGATAACTGGTTATCTACTAATTCAAGTCCTTTAACTGTAACACAAGGACCGGGCTTGACTGCTATAGCAGTCTAGCTATAGTCAAAGGAAAGAGAAAGCCATCTGTGCTGAAAGAGGAAAAAGGACAACTCTTCATAGCTGAACTTTGAAACTTTGTATTGCCTTTAGACTAAGATTTCTCCAACTTCTTTTAAGCGTCCAACTTTATTCTTCCCACTGACTTACATAATAGAAATGTCTCTGAATAAAAAGGAAAAAGAACTATTCATTGTTTCCTTTGTCCTATTTCCTTCTCCATGAATTGAGCTTTCATTCAAGTTCATTCCCATGAAAAGACTTGGCCTGCACTGCTCCAGACCAAAGCTGGACCACGTGAATGTCCTAGGCAGGCTGTAATCTGTGCCTCTTCACATGGATCTTCTTTCAGTATATGTTTCATTTGTTCTAATATACTGTTCACTATCTTTGTTTAGTGGAGTGGGAGCGACTCTACTTATTCCACTATGTGACACTGCTGTGTTGTTGCTGGGAGACAGTTCTCCAGGGTCTCTCCCATTTCTACACCTCTTGTGAGCCAGGCATTGACTGCTGTTTGTTCCAAACCATCTGACATACATAGACTGCATGTATCATCAGCTAGCATCCATGAAACAGTGGCAGGCTAACTCTCTAGCTTTCAAGGAAGGTGAAATCTCATGCCCTTGGTAGTTCTTCATAGTCATTTGAACTTACTGATGCCAAGTCCTACTTTTCAGGCATGGGCTGTTAGGACTGGTGCTCCACCCATAGCTGCACTACAGAATTTGCCCATGAGCACCAACCAAATACACATTTGAAACAAGTTTAGCACCTGTAGGGAGTTTTTGTTTTTGAACTGTTTGTCCTAGAAGTCAGGGTCTGTTTTAGTGGGCACAGAACCAACTTGTGTTTCAGCCACCATGTAGAGCTGCTCTCAAGCACCTGAGTTAGCAGGCCTCCTAGTTCTGAGTGAGATTTTAGCACCCTTGCAGATTGGTTTCCCAGGCAAGTACCTCCTAACCCATTTCACACTCTGGTTCTGTTACCAATAAGAATATGTATGTATGTGTGTGTGTGTTTCTGTTTCGGAAAAACCACCTACTCTAAGGTCCTACCCACCTACATTCCCTTAGAATGCTGTTTTTGGGGGTTCTTGAAGCCTTCAGGCAGAACTCCATATTATGGGACAGAGGGATCCTTGTATTTGTGTGTGTGTACATGAACATTCTCCTACTTCCTTCCCCAACAGTAAGCCTTGCTGCTATGATCAACGTGTTTCTACAAGCCTGGAAAATTACATTCATCACACTCTTGCCTGGTTTCATTTTAAAAAGAGCTTTGAAAATCTCACACTAAGTCTTTTTCTGTTTTGTTTAGTTTTAGCAGCAGCATGTGCAGTGGGGAGGATAGTTGAGGAGATACCAAAAGGTGCTGCAGGTGGTATGGATCACAGAAGACTGAGTAGATGGATGATTCTGATGTGTCTTCTCTTAGGAACAGATGTGTTGCCGGGTTGCAACAGCTCAGAAAGATGAGATGGGTCCTTGCCATGAATCTTATCTTCTCTGTTAGAGGTTTATTGAATAGGAGTAGGGGTTGGCTTCTTCTTATCTGTTGGCCTTGAACCAACGTCAAACGCGCCATATACTGAAAGGGACTACCTAATCATCTAATCTCAGACTTCCTCAACAGTAAGATGCTCCACTGTTTTGTGATCTTCTAAGAAAGAAAAATTATTGCCAATTACAAGACACATCCCAATTTCAGAAATATTAAAACACGAGAAGCAGCATAGCTAAGAATTCATGAACTATGATACATGAATTAGTGGTTGCAGACTTTTTGCCTAAGCTATTTCAGTGCGTTATTATCTAACATATTGTTTGAGTTTGTGACTCTAAATGCATAATAGTAGCTACCAATTGTAGAAGATACATGTGTGTATTCATGTGCCCCAGACCTTCTCTCTCTACTTTTCTGGCTCTATTGCACAGAAGAGGTAGAAAACCCATTCACACAGCAGAAAACTGAGCTCCTGGATTTTAGGTAAGGTTTGATGGGGAGGATGCTAGGAGTGGGAGCGATGATTTGCACCCAGCTATGTCTCCTTTCAGCTCAGAAGCCCACAGTTAACTCTAAGGAGTTGCCTCTTGCAAGCTGCCTGAGTTGAGAGTAGCTTTCAGAATGGTACCGAATCTAAATATTTGTGGATTGTTTTAGAAGCAAGTTCCCACCCATCACACAGCTGTCACACGGCAGTAATGGGGAGATTGGGCTCCTCTCTTTCAGCAAGTTACCAGGGAAAGGAAGGGTGAGGGGGTGGCTGCTCACCTCCACAGAAATCACTACAGACATAATGGGACTAATGCTTTGCGAAGCTGCAAAATGCAGTGTCATCGTTTATCCTCTGTCATGTCTTCATTCTTAGGAGGGAGAAAGCCCTTTCGGAACTCTCTGCCTTCATAAGGTTTAAAATGTTAAGGGCTTTGAATTCTTAAAGCATATGCATAAAGCATTTCCAGTACATTATTTTTAAATATACCTTTCTCTCTCTTGCTTTCTTTTCTTTCCCATTCCTTTTTTTTTTTTTTTTCTGGTTGTGATTTGAAGAAGTCTTCACCATAACCAAGAACAGAATTTTAACTGATGGCTAAAATATAAAGTCTTGAGATAATGTTTTATCACTGTTTATTATTGCATCTAAAGAAGAGGGCTTGAAAAGTGTTGGCTGCCGCTGGGTTACCATGGCAGTAATCAGTCAAACAAGCATGGGAGTTTTAAAGCCTGCTTAACCCTTTTTCTTACCCATTAGTGCAAACTTAAAGAACGATTCCATTTTGTGCAGTAGTGTGGCATTAGGCAAGAACGTCCCTTTGTTCTGCGGTCCCAGCCTTGCTCACTGGATCCACACATCCCCTTGCACCCTTGCTCCAACCGTAAGGAGCCATGTGCATTCCCTGAGTGTGCCCTGCTCTCTCTGCCCTCTGAGTACAAGTACATGTGGCTTCTTCTGCCTGGAAGTAACTTTTGCTCCTATCTATAAGCCCCAACTCCTTTAAACATTCTACTCCATGAAAATTGACACCTCCTCCAGGAAGCCTTCCCATCCTTTTCTCCACTATCGGTTAGAAACATGTCCTAAGTGTTCCAGTAACACTCTGAATTTACCTCCATCCTAGCTTGCATTTTATTTCTTCACTCTTCTCCAATAGTATATTAGGCACCTACCAATCTGGGAAGTTCATCTTTCAGTGTTCTATCTTTTTGCCTTTTCCTACTGTTCATGGGGTTCTCAAGGCAAGAATACTGAAGTGGTCTGCCATTCCCTTCTCCAGTGAACCATATTTTGTCAGAAATCTCCACCATGACCCGTCCATCTTAGGTGGCCCCACAAAGTATGGCCCATAGTTTCATTGAGTTAAACAAAGCTATGATCCATGTGGTCAGTTTGATTAGTTTTCTGTTATTGTGGTTTTCATTCTGTCTGTCTTCTGATGGAGAAAGATAAGAGGCTTATGGAAGCTTCCTGATGGGAGAGACTGACTGTGGGGGAAACTTGTAAACAATGATTAGTTTACAAGATGGTGGAGTAGAAGGACGTGCACTCATCTTCTCCTACGAGAACTCCAAAATCACAGTCATCGACAGGAGAATGTTGGGTCCCACCAAAAGAGATACCCCATTTCCGAAGGCAAAGGAGAAGCCCCAGCAAGACGGTAGGCAGGGCAAAGTTGTGTTTAGAATCAAACCCCATACCTACCAGAAACACTTGGAGGGCTCAAACAAAACCTTGTGCGCACCAGGAGGCCCCACAGAGACTGAGCCAGACCTGCCTGTGAGTGTTTGAGCTGGGAAAGATCGAAGGCAGGAGGAGAGGGGGACGACAGAGGATGGTTGGATGGCATCACTGACTCGATGGACGTGAGTTTGAGCGAGCTCCGGGAGTTGGTGATGGACAGGGAAGCCTGGTGTGCTGCAGTCCACGGGGTTGCAAAGAGTCAGACACAACTGAGTGACTGAACTGAACTGAACTAGCTTGTGTTTCCTTTATTACAGTTGTTTGAAGCAGTCTTGCTGAAGAGTGTCTAGAACTGGTCTACCTGGGTTTGAAGCTCTCCTGTGTTACTTACTAGCTGTGATTGTGGGCAAGTCACTTGACCTCTCTAAGCTTCAACTTCTCCTTATGAGAAGAAAAATTTTTACTTCAAAGAATCATCATGGAGATTTAATGAAATAATCTAAGCTAAATACCTAGCACCATTGAATATTCAATAAATGTTAGAGTGAAAATTTTTCTTCTTGGAAGGTCTAAGTTCAGTGAGGGCAGGGACCGTGTCTTTTATCTTCTTAAGGACCTAAGAAACAGCATATAGCAGCATAACATCAGGCACATAGCAGAACTTTCCTACAAGTCTATAACAGTATGATCAAGGAGTGGGTTTCTATACGTAAATGAATTTTACATATAGCTAAAGCCTACCCCTGAACACACACATAGAAAATTTCTTCTTGTTTCTAATCAGTAAAGGAATTCATACCTATTGGTGAAAATGTAGAAACCAGAATTATAATGAAGGAATAAAAGCCATCTATGAGCCTACCATCCACTGTTAATCTATATCCTTTCACGTGCACATGCATCCTTTTAATGCATATGTATACGTTTTATTATGTAGAAATATTCCAATTTTATTTTTTACAAATCTTTGTTGATGAGTATTTCTCTATTTCATAGTGTTAATGCTGCAATAAACGTCCCATGTCATACATTTTTACAAGCATCTTGCATTGTGGTTAAAACTTTTAAAACTTGCTTTTAAATAATATAAAGATTTTTAAAATAACCCAAGAGTTTATGTTGTTGTCGTTCAGTCAAGTCCTGTCTGACTCTTTACAACCCTGTAGATTGTAGCACGCCAGGCTCCACCGTCCTCCACTATCTCCCAGAGTTTGCTGAGATTCATCTCCATGCAGTCGGTGATGCTGTCTAACCGTTTCATTCCCTGTCGCCACTCCTCCTTCTGTCCTCAATCTTTCCTAGCATCAGGGTCTTTTCCAGTGAGTCGGCTCTTCACATCAGGTGGGCAAAGTATTGGAGCTTCAGGTTCAGAACAGTCCTTCTGATGAATGTTCAGGGTCGATTTCCTTTAGGATTGACTGGTTTGATAGCCTTGCAGGTCGAGGAACTCTCAAGTGTCTTCTTCAGCGCCACACTTCAAAAACATCAGTTCTTCAGTGCCTAGCCTTCTTTATGGTCCAACTCTCACAACAGTACAAGACTACTGGAAAAACCATAGCTTTGACCATATGGACCTTTGTTGGCAAAGTGATGTCTCTGCTTTTTAATATGCTGTCTAGGTTTACCATAGCTTTCCTTCCAAGGAACAAGCATCTTTTAACTTCATAGCCGCAGTCACCATCTGCAGTGATTTTGGAGCCCAAGAAAATAAAATCTGCCACTGTTTCCATTTTTTCCCCTATCTATTTGCCATGACATGATGGCACCATATGCAGTGATCTTTACCTTTTTAATGTTGAGTTTCAAGGCAGCTTCTTCACTCTCCTCTTTGACCCTCTCAAGAGGCTCTTTAGTTCCTCTTCACTTTCTGCAACTAGGGTGATATCATCTGCATATCTGAGGTTGTTGATATTTCTCCTGGCAATTTGATTCCAGCTTATATCCAACATTTCTTATGATGTACTCTGCATGTAAGGTAAATAAGCAGGGTGACAATATACAGCCTTGTCATACTCCTTTCCCAGTTTTGAACTAATCAGTTGTCCCATGTCTGGCTCTAATTTTTGCTTCTTGACCCTCATACAGGTTTTTCAGGAGACAGGTAAGGTGGTCTGGTACTCCCGTCTCTTTTGAAATATTCTAGTTTGGTGTGATCCACACAGTCAACGGCTTTAGCCTAGTCAATGAAGCAGAAGTAGATGTTTTTCTGGAACTCCCTTGTTTCCTCCACAATCCATCAAATGTTGACAATTTGACATCTGGTTCCTCTGCTTCTTCAAAACCTAGCTTGTACATCTGTCAGTTCTTGGTTCACATCTTGTTGAACCATAACTTGAAGGATTTTGAGTATAACCTTGCTAGCATGTAAAATGAGTGCAATTGTACAGTGGTTTAAACATTCTTTGGCATTGCCCTTCTTTGGGATTGGGATAAAAACTTACTTTTTCCAGTCTGTGATCATTGCTGAGTTTTCCAAACTTGCTGGCATATTGAGTGCAGCACTTTAACAGCATCATCTTTNAAATGAGTGCAATTGTACAGTGGTTTAAACATTCTTTGGCATTGCCCTTCTTTGGGATTGGGATAAAAACTTACTTTTTCCAGTCTGTGATCATTGCTGAGTTTTCCAAACTTGCTGGCATATTGAGTGCAGCACTTTAACAGCATCATCTTTGGGGATTTTAAAGAGCTCAGCTGGGATTCTGTCACCTCCACTAGCTTTGTTCTTAGTAATGCTTCTTAAGACCCTGGTGACTTCACCCACCAGGATGTCTGGCTCTAGGTGAGTGACCACGCCATTGTGGTTATCCAGGGCATTAAGACCTTTCTTGTATAGTTCTGTGTTTTCTTGCCACCTCTTCTTAATCTCTTCAACTTTTTCTAGGTCCTTACTGTATCTGTCCTTTATTGTGCCCATCCTTGCATGAAATGTTCCTTTGATTTCCCCGGTTTTCTTGAAGGAATCTCTAGTCTTTCCCATTCTGTTGTTTTCTTCTATTTCTTTACATTGTTCATTTAAGAAGTCCTTCTTATCCCTCCTTGCTAGTCTCTGGAACTCTGCATTCAGTTGGGTAAATCTTCCTCTTTCTCTGTTAACTTTTGCTTCTCTTCTTTTCTCAGCTATTTGTTAAGTCTGCTCAGACAACCACTTGCCTTCTTGTATTTCTTTTCCTTTGGGATGGTTTTGGTCACTACCTCTTGTACAGTGTTACAGACCTCCGTCCATAGTTCTTTAGACACTCTGTCCACCAGATCTAATCCCTTGAATCTATTCATCACTTCCACTGTATAATCATAAGGGATTTGACTTAGGTCATACCTGAATGGCCTGGTGGTTTTCCCTACTTTTTACAATTTAAACTTGAATTTTGCAATAAGGAGCTGATGATCCAAGCCACAGTCAACTCCAGGTCTTATTTTTGCTGGCTGCATAGAGCTTTTCCACCTTTAGCTGCAAAAAAGATAATCTGATTTTGGTATTGACCATCAAATGATGTCCATATATAGAGTCATTTCTTGGGTTGTTGGGAATGGGTGTTTGCAATGACCATGTTGTCTTGCGTGTTCTCTTGACAAAACTCTGTTAGCCTTTTCCTTGCTTCATTCTGTACAATAATACACAAGGCCAAACTTGTGTATTATTCTGGGTATCCCTTGACGACCTACTTTTTCATTCCAGTCACCTGTGATGAAAAAGACATGTATTTTGGGGTGTTAGTTCTTGAAGGTATTGTAGGTCTTCATGGAACCAGTCAACTTCAGCTTCTTCAGCATCAGTGGTTTGGGCATAGAGTTGGATTACTCTATGATGTTGAATGGTTTACCTTGGAAACAAACCGAGATCTTTCTGTCATTTTTCGAGACTGTACCCAAGTACTGTATTTCTGGCTCTTTTGTTATTTATGAGGGCTACTCTATTTCTTCTAAGGGATTTTTGCCCATGATAGTAGATGTAAGGGTCATCGGAATTAAATTTGCCCCTTCCTCTCCATTTTAGTTCACTGATTCCTTAGATGTTGATGTTCAATCTTACCATCTCCTGCTTGATGAGGTCCAATTTACCTTGATTCATGGACCTAACATTCCAGGTTCCTATGAAATATTGTTCTTTACAGCATCAGACTTTACTTTCACCACCAGATACATCCTCAACTGAGCGTCTTTTCTGCTTTGACCCAGCTGCTTTATTCTTATTGGAGCTGTTCATAATTGCCCTCCACTCTTCCCCATAGCATATTGGACACCTTCTGACCTGGGGTGCTCATCTTCTGGAATCATATCTTTTTGCCTTTTCATACTGTTCACAGGGTTCTCTAGGCAAGAATATTGGAGTGTGTGGCCATTTTCTTCTCTGGTGCACCATGTTTTATCAGAACTCTTCACTATGACCCTTCTGTCTGAGCAGCAGGTACCGCAACCTCTGAATCTCCATGCAGTTCCCCAGGGCTCCTGAGCTCTGCGTACTTGGAGCTCTTCTTACACTGAAGGGCTCCACATGTTTGTGTTTGGGCTGCCTCATACATCATCCCTTTGATTTTCGTTTCTTCCTACACTGTCACCCACCATATGTGACTTCTTGCTTCATCCAACAGGACAGCATCTCTTCTCATTCTCTGTTTTGATTCATTGTGTTTAACAAGCAGTTATTATATACCGTGTGTCAAGGTTTGGGGAGAAGTTTTAAATGAACGAGAAATACAAACATTAATTGGACATAGTAAGTAGCTACCCTACAAGAGAAACTAGAGATATAACCTGTTATACAAAGGAAGCAACTGGGAGACAGAGGCAGAAGTCCCGATATAGGATTCAGAATAAAAATAGGCTCCAAAGAGGGACCTGTGTGCTGTGTGCTTAGGTGCTCAGTCGTGTCCAGCTCTTTGCAACCCCATGGACTGTAGCCCTCCAAGGTCCTTCATCCATGGAATTCTCCAGGCAAGAATACTAGAGTGGGTAGCCATTCCCTTCTCCAAGGGATCTTCCTGACCCAGGGATCAAACCCGGGTCTCCTGCGTTGTAGGCAGATTCTTTACTGTCTGAGCCACCAGGGAAACCCCAGAGGGACCTCGTATTTCTTAAAGCTTGATGACTCTGAAATTCTACCCCAGGAAATTAACATTGTATATAGCCCTTCTAACTTGTGGCATAAAAACCAGATAAAATTGTTTAAGTCTTAGTCTGTGCGAAATGCGATTAAGTAACCTTTGATTTGGGGCTCGGGGTGCCTCTTCTGTGATAAGGGCTCTAAGCCTGCCAGCTCTGACTCCAGGAGCTTCAGTTGGCTCTTTACAGGGCGCTCTGGCTTCTTTCTCCTGTCTCAGCTCTGTTTCTTCAAGGGAAGATTTGGTGCCAGGAATATCCAATTAAATTCAGTGCTTCTGTGCAACAGTGAGAAAGGATATTAATAATATGGCTTCTTTGCAACTGAACAGAGGTTCTTCTTCTTTATCATTTCTTTGAAACAGATGCTTGTTCAGGGTGATTCAACAGTTTGAAATGTAAGTATCACTCAATATCTTAAATACTTTATTTACATGTGGCCAAAATACGTACTTTGAAAACTCCACTTAACATATATGTCCTGAACACCTGCTGTGTTCTAGGCACCAGGTATTTTACTACAGGTTTGCAAATTCCTACCCAGAACCGCTTTATTCAGTTTTCTCCCAGATTACTGCCATCATCTAAGTCCAAATGTGATCTGTAGACGCTTTTTTTTTTTTTTCCTATTGAACCTTTAGCATATAGTGCCGAACCAACCTCATCAGGGGAATATGTGATTTAGTGAAATATTTATTCCTTTTCCTATAACATATTCTCCCATCTAATACTTCTTGTTACTGCAAAGATGAGAGTTTTACAACCAGGAATGAACGAATGATGGGCAATTTTTCTAGAATTGTTTTTCATTTTTGTTAGCTGTATGGAGGTTTTCATATTTTCATATATATGTATTAAAATGTGTGTGTGTGTATATATGTATATAGTGTATACGTGTGTTTGTATGTGTACCAGAAAAACATTCTGATAAATAATTTGGTACATATTCTTTTTATTTTATTTTTTATTTATTTTTTTCAAACTTTGAACTTTTTATTTTGAATTGGGGTATAGCTGGTTAACAATGTTACGATAGTTCCATGTGAACAGTGAAAGGACTCAGCCTTACATATACATGTATCCATTCTTCCCCAACCCCTCCTTGCATCCAGCCTGTTGGCATATATTCTAACAGCTTCAGAGAGAACATAGATCACTTATTGTCAGTTGTTTCAGTATTTTTTCTACAATGAAAAGAATCATAAAAATTTCCATTCTATATTTTCTTGTTCGAGTGACTGTTTATAGGCTTTTATGACTAATTCCTTGATTTTGTTAAAGTTGGTGGGTAAAAGTAGACTCTTTGAGTTATACACCCACAAAACGTTGCTCCTCCACTTAAAAGACTGATTCAGATGGCTGACTCAGGGCTATCCTTTGGAGATGCTTATGAACATATTATGCTGTTACTTAGGAATGTTTTCAGGGGCTGCTGGGGCAAAATGTGCAATTAGTCCTTTACTCAATTACATAGTTCATATGTAATATTCATTTGACTTTATATTAATAAATGAAATTATAAATTTAGTGACAAAAAGAAATGATATGTTAATAGCTGTATATATTAAGATCATTATTATGGCATGATTTCTTTAGGTTACATCTGAAAACTATTCTTTACTCTCATCACAAATGATTTTGTCTACCGCCCCACCCTCTACACACACACTAAGATCTTGAACAAACACTGACATGCCTTCTAACAGCTCAAGGCCGTGTCCCTGAAATGACAAAGTCCCCCTTAAGTTCCTGTCTGGGGAATCTCAAGGCTGACTAAAGAATTCACCATCTGTTCCAGCCAATACCTGAATAGGGCCCCTTTTCTCCAGTGTCTGTGGGAGAGTAAGAGTCTTACTTCCACAGGGCCAGTTAATAATCCCAGATGGCCTAATCACATTAATCCACCCCCACTGCCTCACTTGCTGTTTGTAATTTTCCACTTAGCTGACTTTGCTCAAGTCCCCACTCCATCCCTACATCCCTACATGGATCAGAGTTGAGTTTGGTATTCTACTGAAGTCCTTTCCCCCCACTGCAGTAGTTACTGAAGAAAGGCTGTTCTTACTACCTTCAACTAACGTCCAGCTTTGTTTTTTCTTAACACATACAGCCCAAAACTAGAAGGAATTAAAATATGGATGCCTAGAAACTTGTAGCTGACCTCAGAAACATGTCATAGCAACAGTCTCTGAATTAAGTACGGTTGAATGGCTACTGGCCACAATCCGGACAGCTGGTGATTTACAATACATTGTAGTAAGAAAATTTGAAATAATGTTCTGTTTATCTCAACTATTCCTCGCATAAAATGAAAGATTCCAAGAGGGAAACCTTAAGACATAAATCAGTAGAGCCTGGATGGAGTTTGGGCTAATATAAAACTAGCTGTACAAAACTGGATTCTGATCTAGAATATATATGAGTGCTGAACTGATCGACTTTGAGTGTGATCCCGTAGGTCATAGAGAACAGGATAACATGGTGAAATAGCATGACTTCTGTGGTCAGAAGGACCTAGGTGTAAATCTCAATTCTACATTTGCTTGGCTTTATGAACTTGGGCAAATTGCATCCACTTTCTTACCCTCATCCTAGAAGATGGAGATGACATTGCCTTCTTCCAGAGCTCTTGCTAGGAGATCATGTCTGGGGAAGGTGAGGACTGGCATACAGTGAGCTCCTCTCCTCCCTTTCCTGGTGGTATTCAAGGAGGGAGGACTTGTCTCCTGAGAACCCAGAGGACATAGGTGTGTCATGGGGGGAAAGGTACTGAGGAGGTGGCCAAAGGAAATCAGTTTGAAACAGACAAAGCTGGGAAGCACCAAATTGTATTTGTGTGTTTGTAGGGGCAGTTTGCAGAGGAGATAAATCATTGAAATAAACAGGGGGTAAGACAGGACAGTAAAGAGAGGACAAGGAACTAAAAGAGTGAAGAAAGACAACACTAAAAATTTTGCCTTTTTCTGAGTCAGAGTGAGCTGTATGGAAGACAGAGCAAGTGGCTCAGAATGACCCATCAGGCATTAAATTGGATGCTTTAAACCATGGCATGTCGTAGAAGGGAGAAACCAATGATCAGAAGAGTTGTAAACAGGTCCCCTCCACCCTAAAGCTAATGTATAATTTATAGTACCCTTTGGAAAATTCAGAATTATTTATTATTTCTTTAACTTTGTGCACAAACACATAAATCCCCCCACTTTGAACAGAATATCTGTGTTTATCATAGGATTTGAGCCATCCTGCCAAAGAAGATTCACAGTCACTATTTTGGGATGAATAGGATTGATCTCTGAGATACTGAAGAAAAAAGGAATATCCAAATTAGAGACACAATTTTCATCAGTTGTTTAAATATTGATCACAAAACCCTCACAAATACTTCTTGGGTTTTTCATATATTTTGAAACACCAAGGAAGCCATCTGTGGGAAATTCAGCAGCTGCATTAAAGAGTATTCTATTCGAAATGAATTAGAATAAATATATATAAGAAAAGGTCCACCATGATGTCCAGCAAATAATAGAAGCTCAACAAGTGTTAGGGGAATCCAGTGCAATCCTTTAATCCATATTTAATACAAAGCATTATCTGACAACCCTTTGCTTCAGAACAGAAATATCCCAAAATGTGGCTGGGGTAAGCCTCAGAGATCAGTTCAGTTCAGTCGCTCAGTCGTGTCCAACTCTCTTGTGACACCATGGACTGCAGAATGCTAGGCTTCCCTATCTATCACCAACTCCCAGAGCCTATTCAAACTCATGTCCATCGAGTCAGTAATGCCATCCAACCATCTCATCGTCTGTCACCCTCTTCTCCTCCCACCTTCAAATTTTCCCAGCATCAGGGTCTTTTCTGATGAGTCAGTTCTTCACATCAGGTGGCCAAGCTATTGGAGTTTCAGTTTCAGCACCAGTCCTTCCAATGACTATTCAGGACTTATTTCCTTTAGGATGGACTGGTTGGATCTCCTTGCAGTCCAAGGGACTCTCAAGAGTCTTCTGCAACACCACAATTCAAAAGCATCAATTTTTTGGCGCTCGGAGGTAGCCATTGCTAATTAAAAGTGCCCAGAGACAACCCAAAGATTGTTGAAATTCACTCCACTTTCCAATATGTGATGTAGTGAGTTACAAGGAGAACATTACTGTTGCTCCTTTAAACAGCCCGTGATAACCTGAAGGTATGGTTGATTAGAAGCCTGTCAGGAATCAAAAGTGTTTCTGGTCACAAACAGTGCAGTGGTCAGTCCAGAAAAGATGGCATTTTGCAGCCTCTTCCTCACTGAAGTCTTGGCTAGCTCTAAGATGTATTAACTAGAGGTCATAGCTTTGTGGACTCATTCCCATTTATTGAAGTTCGTATTATATCCCAGGTACTTGGTAGATATTTTCTCATTAATCCCCATTACAATGCTATTATCACCATCTTCATTTGTAAGAAACTCAGTCAGGGTTAGAATCAGGGCAGTGTCAATAGTGAAGCAGAATTTGGAGACAAACTTACCTCAACTTAAATCTTGGCCCATGACTTCAGCATTTCCAAACCACAGTGGGCTTCAACTTATCAGTTCTAACATTTGTAGAATAATTTTTGAAATACTGGAATTAGAAGTTATATATGTTCTTAGTCAATCAGTCATCTCCAACTCTGTGTGACCCCATGGACTGTAGCCAGCAGGCTCCTGTGTCCATGGGGATTCTCTAGGCAAGAATATTGGAGTGGGTAACTTAGAAGTTATAACTACCTAACAAACATTTTTTAGTATCTGCTTACAGCAAGTCATGGACACCAAACAGCCAACTAGCAGTGTTTGGGAATAATTGACTCAAATTTATTTTATTCACCAGGTTATTTGGCATCATGGAAGACCTAGTTTGAATCTACTTTATATCATGGCATTAAGCTAAAACCAAATTTTGAGGAGCTAGGAATTCCTGATTGGTTTGGTGGCTTTCTCCTTGTTTCCTAAAAAAAAAACCCCACCGACCCCCTTCTTAGCAAAGGTGCTTTCTGTTCAACCTGCCCCCACCTAAAGCTAAATGAAGGGAAAACTGAGGAAATGTATTTATATTTATCCTCAAATTCACCATTTTCAGTGCACTATTTCTTTCCTGAAGATCTAAGTTCCCATCTAGTAGCATCTTTTAGGGCAGATCTTCTGGCAATAAATTCTGTCTGTTTCTCTTTATCTGAAAATATTTTTGTTTCATCTTCATTTTTTAAATGTTTTAACTGAGAAACAATTTGCCTTCAGTAACATATACATTATATCCACTACTGTGGGCAGGAATCCCTTAGAAGAAATGGAGTAGCCATCATGGTCAACAGAAGAGTCCGAAATGCAGTACTTGGATGCAGTCCCAAAAATGACAGAATGATCTCTGTTCGTTTCGAAGGCAAACCATTCAGTATCACAGTAATCCAAGTCTATGCCCCAACCAGTAATGCTGAATAAGCTGAACGGTTGTGTGAAGACCTACAAGATCTTTTAGAACTAAGACCCCAAAAAGATGTCCTTTTCATTATAGGGGACTGGAATGCAAAAGTAGGAAGTCAAGAAACACCTGGAGTAACAGGCAAATTTGGCCTTGAAATACAGAATGAAGAAGGGCAAAGGCTAATAGAGTTTTACCAAGAGAACGCACTGGGCATAGCAAATACCCTCTTCCAACAACACAAGAGAAGACTCTACACATGGACATCACCAGATGGTCAACACNTTCTCCAAGCCAGGCTTCAGCAATACATGAACCGTGAACTTCCAGATGTTCAAACTGGTTTTAGAAAAGACAGAGAAACCAGAGATCAAATTGCCAACATCCACTGGATCATGAAAAAAGCAAGAGAGCTCCAGAAAAACATCTATTTCTGCTTTATTGGCTTTGCCAAATCCTTTGACTATGTGAATCAATCAAACTGTGGAAAATTCTGAGAGAGATGGGAATACCAGAGTACCTGACCTGCCTCTTGAGAAACCTATATGCAGGTCAGGAAGCAATGGTTAGAACTGGACATGGAACAACAGACTGGTTCCATATCAGGAAAGGGGTACATCAAGGCTGTATATTGTCACCCTGCTTATTTAGCTTATATGCAGAGTACATCATGAGAAACGCTGGTCTGGAAGAAGCACAAGCTGGAATCAAGATGGCTGGGAGAAATATCAATAACCTCAGTAATGCAGATGACACCACCCTTATTACAGAAAGTGAAGAGCCTCTTGATGAAAGTGAAAGAGGAGACTGAAAAAGTTGGCTTAAAGCTCAACATTCAGAAAATGAAGATCATGGCTCTGGTCCCATCACTTCATGGCAAATAGATGGGGAAACAGTGGAAACAATGGCTGACTTTATTTTTGGGGCTCCAAAATCACTGCAGATGGTGATTGCAGCCATGAAATTAAAAGGTGCTTGCTCCTTGGAAGGAAAGTTATGACCAACCTAGACAGCATATTTATTAGAAAGCAGAGACTTTGTCAACAAAGATCCATCTAGTCAAGGCTATGGTTTTTCCAGTCGTCCTGTATAGCTGTGAGAGTTGGACTATAAAGAAAGCTGAGCACAGAAGAATTGATGGTTTTGAATTGTGGTGTTAGAGAAAACTCTTGAGAGTCCCTTGGACTGCAAGGAGATCCAACCAATCCATCCTAAAGGAGCTCAATCCTGGGTGTTCATTGGAAGGACTGATGTTGAAGCTGAAACTCCAGTACTTTGACCAGCTGTTGAGAAGAGCTGACTCATTTTTATGACCAACCTAGACAGCATATTTATTAGAAAGCAGAGACTTTGTCAACAAAGATCCATCTAGTCAAGGCTATGGTTTTTCCAGTCGTCCTGTATAGCTGTGAGAGTTGGACTATAAAGAAAGCTGAGCACAGAAGAATTGATGGTTTTGAATTGTGGTGTTAGAGAAAACTCTTGAGAGTCCCTTGGACTGCAAGGAGATCCAACCAATCCATCCTAAAGGAGCTCAATCCTGGGTGTTCATTGGAAGGACTGATGTTGAAGCTGAAACTCCAGTACTTTGACCAGCTGTTGAGAAGAGCTGACTCATTTGAAAAGACCCTGATGCTGGGAAAGATTGAGGGCAGGAGAAGGAGACGACAGAGGATGAGATGGTTGGATGGCATCACCGACTCTATGGACGTGAGTTTGGGTAAACCCTGGGAGTTGATGATGGACAGAGAAGCCTGGCGTGCTGCAGTTCATGCGGTCGCAAAGAGTCAGACACGACTGAGTGACTGAACTGAACTGAACTCAGCATACAGAAATCTGAAGGAATAGCTTAATGAATTTTTATGTATGTAAGCACCCATATAACTACCACTCTGTGCGTGTATGCTAAGTGCTAAGTCACTTCAGTCATGTCCGACTCTTTGTGACCCCATGGACTGTAGCTTGCCAGCCTCCTCTGTCCATGGGATATTGTAAGCAAGAATGCTGGAGTGGGTTGCCATACCTTCCTCCAGGGCATCTTCCCAACCCAGGGACTGAACCTGCCTCTCTTACGTCTCCTGCACTGGCAGGCAGATTCTTCACCACTAGCGCCACCTGGGAAGCCCAGCTGCTGCTGCACCCCCAGAAAGATATAAACATTCCTGCCACGCACAGAGTTCCCCTGTGCCCCTTTGTAGTCAGTTTCCTTCCCTCCAGACCTCTGCAGTCACTAATCTGTTCTCAGTGGCTATTGTTTTGTCTTTTCTAAAATGTCACATAAAGAGACTCATAGAACATGTACTCTTTGGAGTCTGGCTTCTTTCACTTAGCACAATGCACATGAGAATTATCCATGTCATTGCCTATATCCACAGTTCATTCCTTTTCATTGCTGAGTAGTATTCTGTTGTAAGGATGTACTACGGCTTGTTTATCCATTTACCCTGAAAATATGTTGTTTCCCATTTCTGGAAATTTTAAATAGAGCTGCTCTAAAAGTAGAGTGCAAGTTTTTGGGTGAATATGATTTTCATTCCTCCAGAGTAAATATCTAGGAAGGGACTGCTGAATTATAAGGTCAGTATATGTTTAATACTGTAAGGAACTACCAAACTGTTTTTCAAAGTGCTATAGCATTTTATATTTACATAACAGTGCATAAGTTTCAGTTGCTTTGCAATGTCCTGAGCACTTGGTATTGTTCGTTTCATTTTATTTTAGCCATTCTAAGAGGTAGTATCTTTACTATGGTTTTAACTCCCCAGGAGCTCGGACGGTAAAGAATCTGCCTACGATGCAGGAGACCCGGGTTTGATCTCTGGGTCAGGAAGATCCCCTGGAAGAGAGAATGGCAACCCACTCCAGTATTCTTGCCTGGGAAATCCCATGGACAGAAAAACCTGGTGGGCTACAGTCCACGGTCACACAGAGTCAGACCCGAGTGAGCAACACTTTCATACTTAATCACTAACAATGTTGAGCATCTTTTTATGTGAATCTCTTTTTACATGATTATTTGCCATCTGTATATCATCTCTGGTGAAAGTTTTTCAAATCTTTTGACCACCTCCCTTTTTAAACTGGGTCACTTGTTTCCTTATTGCTGAATTTTGGAAAGTTATTTATATACTCTGGCTACAAGTCCTTGATAGCTATGTGATCTGCAAGTATTTTCCCTCAGTCTATGGTTAGTCTTTTTATTTTCTTAAGTGTCTTTCGAAGAAAAGAAGGATTTAATTGTGATGAAGTCCAATTTATCTTTTTTTTTTCATTTTTTTATTTGTTCTTTTCTGTCATATCCAAAAAGTCTGACTAATCCAAGGTCACAAAGATATTTTCCTATGTTTTGTTCTAGAACATTTATTGTTTTACATTGAACATTCAGGTCTATGATACATTTTGAGTTCATGTTTATATATGGTTCAAGAAATAGTCAAGGTTCTTTTTTTTTTTTTGGCATATCAATGTCCAACTGTTCCAGCACCATTTTTCAACTCCTTGACTCCATTTGCTCCATTGGCTCTCTATGAACAGTTTATTTCATCTTTATTACATCTTTCAAAAATTGTATTTCATACTTGCATTGGCCAAGAACTGAGTTTTGAACTTTAGTAATAAAATACTCAAATGACTTAGGAAGGAAGCAAGGGAGGGAGGGAAGGAAATAAAAAGCAAGACAAACAAACTCAATTGAAAATCTCTGGGCTGCTGGCCCTGGCTTGCCTCCTGGCTGAGGGGAGCACCAGCCTCACACACAGCCCAAGAAAGGTCTGAGCCTGGAGTCCCAGCTGGGGAAGGCATAGTTAGGTGCCTGTCTCAAGAAAGGGGAGCAGGACAGCCTGAGCGGGACTGTGTAAGGCTCTCCTAGGGCAGAGGGTGGGCTTGCCAGGTGGCGCTAGTGGTAAAGAGCCCATCTGCCAATGCAGGAGGCATAAGAGATGTGGGTTCAATCCCTGGGTCGGGAAGATCCCCTGAAGGAGGGCATAAAAACAACTCCAGTATTCTTGTCTGGAGAACCCCATGGACAGAGGAGCCTGATGGGCTACAGTCCATAGGGTTGCAAAGTGTCAGGCATGACTGAAATGTCTTAGCATTTCAGGGCAGAGGGTATCAAAAGAGAAAAGAAAGCTCTGATTGGAGTCTAGATGCTATAGAACCGATCTCTCTTCTTTCAGTTATATTCAGGTTTGAGTCACTGTTTTTAGTGTAAAATACCAAAAGCCCCCACAACTGAATAGGTAATCTCTTGTCCCTGCTGAGACGTTAGTAAATGTGAACAAGCCCAGTGTAGATTTGGCAGCCTAGTAAAAAGCGTGGGCAGAAAGTTTTCCTCCTCCTCTTCCTCTTCCTTCTTCCATCTGACAGGTAGGAGAAAGGAACAGTTAGTCAAACGACCCAAATAAATTCTTCTGGCTTCAGCTACCAAACACTCTGTGGCCATTCTTGGTGGCTGGCTACAAGATAGAGAGATATGGTAAGTGAGCACTGGCTAGGCTTCCATTCAGCATTGCAGGTAGCAGTCTGTTTTCTCTTGCTTTCTTGTTGCTATCTTTGCATCCTAGAAGAGGCAGCATGTGTGAGACACATCTGTCTTGTTGTTGTCTTAAAGTTAAAATCACAGGAAGTGTTGATAGGATGAGATATTTGTGTGTTTCAAATGTATTGGTCATAGGCATCAACATTCTTAATACGTTCGAATCCACACGTTCTATGCTCAGCTCAGTGTGATGATGTCTTCATTAATTACTTGGCTTAGCTGCTTCATGCAGACCTAGCTTCGGGTTGAATTAGTACCACACCAGCCAATTGGAAATTTGAGAACAGGTTCAGTAAAGATGGCCTACAGTTGATTCTCCTATATTTGCCAATGCAGAACCTGCAAATACAGGGGACTTGACTGTACCATTTTATATAAAGAACTTGAGCATCCACAGATTTTGTGGATTTGTGGGGTCCTGGAACCAGACCCGCACAAATACCGATGGACAACTGTGTATAAGAGACTGAAATAATGGCTAAAGCGATTCCGAAAATGGCTAATTTCCAATGCTTTCATAGGACTTTACTCATGTCGTATTGTACTTAGCTGTACTCGTGACTTTTCCTCCAAGTTCTGTAAGCCTCTGGGGTACTAGTTCTGTCTAGTTCATCCATACATCATCAATACATCTCATTCATCCTCGCATTTAGAAAAGTGGCTAATTCAGAACATATGCCTGATAAAATATCTATTGATTTTGATTGAAAATTATGTAATTTACTGAAGACATAGAAAACATTTTGTCATAGCTGTGGATATCATAAAGCCTGAAGAGCTGATACCGTGGATTTTGATGTCATAAACAGGCTGGAATTCAACCTGCTTTCAGCAATTTGGAGTGTTGGGCTATTAAAAACCACAAAGAAATTAACAGAAATACAGGCAAAAACCCCTTTAAAAGTTATTAACTGGGTTTTCATAAATATAAAATGGCTATCTGGCTTGATAGTGGCCATTTAAGTATAAACGATCTAGTAGTTTTCAATGGCCATGAACTCAATACCAGTGTGATGTGGCAGCTTACAATGCTAATGCAATTTAAATGACAAGCAAATAGTATAACCGTTATATTCCCTACTGGTCAAGCCACATATAGAATGAAACATGCAGTTTCCAGTACTATATTCCAAGAGGAAGATTTGCAGTTGGAACATGTGCTGTAAGGTGGCAATAGATGAGGGTTAACCCATGATATGTATCTGACTGAATAATTTTTGACTCACTGAATTTAATGAGTGAGAAGAGGCCCTGTCGTTGGGAACATAGCTAAGAAAATGTTTTTTGTGTGTGTGGGCTCAGATTGAGCTGTCTCTAGGAGCTGGTTTTTGCTCTTGGGAGACATGTGGGCATGATCTAACAGAACTCTGTTAGAAGCAGTGAGGATTGCTGGGCTGAAGAAGCAAAGCCCCTTGAGTGTCATACTTCCTGGTACTTTTCTACCTGGAATCTGTAAAATGCAGCCTTTAGTCACTGTTTCCTCCTTCACAGATGCTGTGATTCTCCTTCTGCCTCAGTTTAGTGCCTCAAACTGCCTAATCCCACTCCAGGGCCATATAGCCTAGAGGGATTCTGTTGGGACTGGCTCTTGACGTGGGGAGGCTTCCCAGGTGGCGCTAGTGATAAAGAACCTGCCTGCCGATGCAGGAGTTGTAAGAGATGTAGGTAGGTTCTATCCCTGAGTTGGGAAGATCCTTCGGAGGAGGGCATGGCACTCCAGTATTCTTGCCTGGAGAATCCCACGGACAAAGGAACCTGGTGAGCTACCGTCCATAGGGTTGAAAAGAGTTGGACATGACTAAAGCGACTGGGCACAGCACAGCACGTTGACAGGGGGATTTCTCAGGAAAGCAGCAATATGAACATCCGCAGTCAGCTGCCATAGCGCATGCTCCTGCTCTGGGTACTCCTGGTGCCCTCTTCTCCCTGCAGCCCCTCCCCACCATCTTCCGTGTGGCGTCCGGCGGTAGCATCTTCCTGCCCGTCGCATCCTTGTGCACTGCCTGCTGGCTCCCTGAGACTTCTGCTTGCCTGTGCTCTCTGCTGTTGCCCTTTGGCATGCTCCACCCACTGGTCCTGGCGTACGTCAGCCCCTCTTACTGTTGGCTTCTCATCTTTTCCGCAGTTACTTTTTCAGATTCTTAGCTAGTTTGAATGAATGTGACAATTTTTGTTGTTCAGTCGCTCAGTCGCGTCCGACTCTGCGACCATATGGACTGCAGCACAGTAGGCTCTCCCAGCGCCTGCCCAAACTCATGTCCACTGAGTCAGTGACGCCATCCAACCATTTCATCCTCTGTTGTCCCTTTCTCCTCCTGCCTTCAATCTTTCCCAGGGTCTTTTTTAATGAGTTAGTTCTTCGCATCAGGTAGCCAAAGTATCGGGGCTTCTGCCTCAGCATCAGTCCTTCCAGTAAATATTCAGCGTTGATTCAACCTGGGTCACCTTGAATCACCTTGGTGATCACCTTGCAGTCCAAGGTACTCTCAAGAGTCTTTTCCAACACCGCAGTTCACCCAGTACTCTTGCCTGGAAAATCCAATGGACGGAGGAGCCTGGTGGGCTGCAGTCCATGGGGTCGCTAACAGTCGGACAGACTGAGCGACTTCACGTTCACTTTTCTCTTTCATGCATTGGAGAAGGAAATGGCAACCCACTCCAGTATTCTTGCCTGGAGAATCCCAGGGATGGGGGAGCCTGGCGGGCTGCCGTCTATGGGGTCACACAGAGTCGGACACGACTGAAGTGACTTAGCAGTAGCAGCAGCAGCACTAAGATTTAATCTTTTATTTTTTTAAGTGACTTTCTCCTCCTGCCTCATAGCACAAGGGTCAAATGCATAATCTCTGGAGTCAAATGTGTAGGTTTAAATCCTGATCCTGCCACTAACAGATGGTATTAACTTGAGAAAGTTCATAATATCACTGAGCATTAGCTTCTTGATCTATAAAATGGAAATTAAAACTATCTACTGCATAATAACAGAGTTACCAGGGGGAAAGTGGGGTAGGAGGAAGGATAAATTGAGAGTTTAGGATTGGCATACACACACTACTATATATAAAATAGAAAACTAATAGGGAACTACTGTATAATTCAGGGAATTCCTCTCAATACTCTGTAATGATCTATATGAGAAAAGAATATAAAAAAGAGTGAATACATATATATGTATAACTGATTCACTTTGCTGTACAACAAAAACTATCGCAATTTTGTAAATTGACTGTACTCCAAAAAAATTTTTTTAAATACTACTGCATAGATTAAATGAGATAATGTAAGTAAAGATCTGACAAGGTATCTAGCATATAGTAAACCCCAAAAATGAAAGTTATTATCACAGATGCCATATAGCTTTATATAACTAGCTATTGTAACAGAATTATTTTTAAAAAGCCCCTTTAATATCCTCCTCAAATTTCTCCAGTTCTGCATTGTTGATGTTTATTAGAGGAGATTGAATAACAAATTGTAGAGAAGTTTTGAATTTAGTTGAGTGGAATATTTACAGTTAACATATGGTACTGGCTTTAGCTTAGGAATCAAAAATTAAATTTTCTTTTTCTTTTTTCACATCACTTTATCCTCAAAGCAGAGTGGGCCAACTGCCCATAATATCTGGGCAACAAAACCAAGTTCAATGAAAATTTATTCACTCTTGGACTTTTGTATTATTTGAGTTAGTAAATCAATATTAACTTGCATGGTATCCTCATAGGCATGAATTAAATTAGTTCAAGGTTTTTTTTCCAAAGGAGCCAAGCCTCATAATTTTATCTGGTCATTATCTAGAATATTATGGTTTTTAAATGTTAGGTCACAGACATTGCTAGTGCATAGAAATTCCTTTTGGGAATTCAGAAACCTATCTGTTTGCTCTTTTTAATATTGGTGTGTCCTAGCCAGTGACTCTTTAAATAATATTATTGCTCAGTACTTTTCCTTATGAAAAAGAGTCTGGATTTCAGACCAGCTAAAATCAGGGAAACACGAGGAAGAGAAGTCAAAGCTGTCCCCAGTGGGAGTTGCAAGAAAATGAAGTCGAAGCTGAGTAAAGAAAGAGGTGGAGGAGAGAAAACAAAGAGGCTGTCCCTTTACAGCAATCCGGGATGAAGTGTCTGCTCCGAACTCCGCGGAGTCTCAGAGGAGGGAGAGCTGCTTAGGCTGACGACATGGCTCAGTAGGAAAGGAAAAGGGATGCTACCAGTTGCAGGACACCGAACAAATACAAATACAAATCCTAGTCTTGGGGGGGGCGGGGCATGAAGAACTTCTTGTCCCTAAGNTTTTTTAAATACTACTGCATAGATTAAATGAGATAATGTAAGTAAAGATCTGACAAGGTATCTAGCATATAGTAAACCCCAAAAATGAAAGTTATTATCACAGATGCCATATAGCTTTATATAACTAGCTATTGTAACAGAATTATTTTTAAAAAGCCCCTTTAATATCCTCCTCAAATTTCTCCAGTTCTGCATTGTTGATGTTTATTAGAGGAGATTGAATAACAAATTGTAGAGAAGTTTTGAATTTAGTTGAGTGGAATATTTACAGTTAACATATGGTACTGGCTTTAGCTTAGGAATCAAAAATTAAATTTTCTTTTTCTTTTTTCACATCACTTTATCCTCAAAGCAGAGTGGGCCAACTGCCCATAATATCTGGGCAACAAAACCAAGTTCAATGAAAATTTATTCACTCTTGGACTTTTGTATTATTTGAGTTAGTAAATCAATATTAACTTGCATGGTATCCTCATAGGCATGAATTAAATTAGTTCAAGGTTTTTTTTCCAAAGGAGCCAAGCCTCATAATTTTATCTGGTCATTATCTAGAATATTATGGTTTTTAAATGTTAGGTCACAGACATTGCTAGTGCATAGAAATTCCTTTTGGGAATTCAGAAACCTATCTGTTTGCTCTTTTTAATATTGGTGTGTCCTAGCCAGTGACTCTTTAAATAATATTATTGCTCAGTACTTTTCCTTATGAAAAAGAGTCTGGATTTCAGACCAGCTAAAATCAGGGAAACACGAGGAAGAGAAGTCAAAGCTGTCCCCAGTGGGAGTTGCAAGAAAATGAAGTCGAAGCTGAGTAAAGAAAGAGGTGGAGGAGAGAAAACAAAGAGGCTGTCCCTTTACAGCAATCCGGGATGAAGTGTCTGCTCCGAACTCCGCGGAGTCTCAGAGGAGGGAGAGCTGCTTAGGCTGACGACATGGCTCAGTAGGAAAGGAAAAGGGATGCTACCAGTTGCAGGACACCGAACAAATACAAATACAAATCCTAGTCTTGGGGGGGGCGGGGCATGAAGAACTTCTTGTCCCTAAGAAAAATTTCCACGAAGACCTTTTATATTCAACAAAAGGAATGATTAAGCCCCAGACACCGGAAGGGCTGCCAGGTGGCACTCACCTGAGCGGTGCCTTGAAGGAAATGATGTGTGGAACCCAAGCGGTTAGGTTTTGTTTCATCACTTCAGAAATCAGAGAAAAAGGATTTCTTCCGTAAGAGAGTATTTAACCAGCTGCAGTGTTCTTGCCTGGAGAATCCCAGGGACGGGGGAGCCACACAGAGTCGGACACGACTGAAGCGACTTAGCAGCAGCAGCAGAGTACACATTCATCCCATCACCTCACTGTGCTCCCGCCCCATTTACGGGAAACCTCTCTGTACCAGGGAGGCCCGTGGAGCTTCTGCCTGTGACTGACTTCGGCTGGAGAGCGAGCGCCAGAGGAGGGGGAAGAGATGAGGATTGTGGCCTCCTTGCCCCAGCTGATGTCTTAGCCCCAGTCAGGGGGTGGGGGTTGGGAGGGGAATGGCAACTAGAAATTTAGAGAATGTTTTCAAAACGATTCTGGCTGAGGAATGAGTGCCACATACTGACAGAATTATTGTTATGACAGACTTTGTAACATGCTGAGTGAGGGTGGAAGCCAGAGCTGGAAGCATAAAAGAACTCCGGCTGTAATCAGATCTCCTTAAGGGCCCAGTGACCAAGTCTTGTACAGAAGTAGAGAAAGTGCCTTTCTCCCTCTCCTCTGCATAAAATCCACACCCACACCCCAAGAATATGACACCTTTGGCATGAAGACTTACATTCTCACCTCAGACAGTGGCACTTCGCAGGGGTAGGCGGTCATATGGCAGAAAGGCAAAGACATTGTAAGGACCCCATGGGGCCTTCCCAGGACAGGCCTTCCTGCATATCTACTGCTTTAATTCCTCTCTGAAGTACCTGGCTAATAGTATTTGATGCACATTTCCTGAAATGTTTTACAGATGAAATGTGTTGATGACCATAAGCACACAGCCCCAGGCCTCCTGGAGCTTAAGGACAATAATGTTAACCCTGGTGACACCACCCTGTTACCTCACCATCAGTCAAGAGAACTCTGCACAATCTGAGCACATATCCTGTGATCCTTGCCCACCAATCTAGCTTTTAAAAAGTGTTTTGCTGGAACCCTTGGGGAGCTCAGGGTTTTTTAGGGTATGAGCCACCCATCTCCTTGTATGGTCCTGCAATAAATCTTCCTCTGCTCCAAACTCTGACATTTCAGTTTGTTTGACCTCCCGGTGCATCAGGCACAGGAACTTGAGCCAACAATATGCGTAAGTGCTGCCAACGGATGGCTGCATGGTAGATGGCATGCTATGGGATAACTGTTTCTGACAGGCGGGTTCATAGGCAAATGTGAAGCACATCTTTGGGGGTCCCCAAAATAAACAGGGGCAGTTTGAGAGAAGGGATGCTAAATTTCTATTTGAGAAGATGGAGTGCTGCCACAGGAAATTCTACAGACTGATGAGGTCAACTTAGATCAGGAGTATGACAAGGCTCTATATTGTCACCCTGCCTATTTAACTTATATGTAGAGTACATCATTTGACATGCTGGGCTGGATGAATTATAAGCTGGAACCAAGATTGCTGGGAGAAATATCAACAACCTCAGATATGCAGATGATATCACCTTTATGGCAGAAAGCAAAGAGAACCTAAAGAGCCTTTTGATGAAGGTGAAAGAGGTGAATGAAAAGGCTGGCTTAAAACTAAACATTCAGAAAACCAAGATCATAGCATCTGGTCCCATTTTTTTCATGGCAAATAGATGGGGAGAAAGTGGAAACAGTAGAACATTTTATTTTCTTGGGCTCCAAAATCACTGCAGGTAGTAACTGCAGCCATGAAGTTAAAAGACGCTTGCTCCTTGGAAGAAAAGCTATGACCAACCTAGACAGCATATTAAAGAGCAGAGACATCACTTTGCCAACTAAGGTCTGTATAGTCAAAACTGTGGTTTTTCCAGTAGTCATGTACAGATGTGATAGTTGGACCATAAAGAAAGCTGAGTGCCAAAGAATTGATGCTTTCAAATCGTAGTGCTGAAAAAGACTCTTGAGAGTCCCTTGGACTGCAAGGAGATCAAAGCAATCAGTCCTAAAGGAAATCAACCCTGAATATTTATCGGAAGAACTGATGCTTAAGCTGAAGCTCCAATATTTTGGCCACCTGATGAAAAGAGCTGACTCATTGGAAAAGACCCTGATGTTGTGAAAGATTAAAGGCAGGAAGAGAAGGGGTTGACAGAGGATGAGATGGTTGGATAATGTCACCAATTCAATGGACATGAATTTGAACAAACTCAAGGAGACAGTGGAAGACAGAGGAGCCTGGCACACCACAGTCCATGAGTTTGCAAAGACTCCGATATGACTTAGCAGCTGAACAACACTTTCAAATAATGGAATGGCAACAGTGTAATATCCCATAGAGCTCTGCCACCATCTCAAAAAATGAAGGAAAACTTAGAAAGGGGGGAAGGCACCTCAAATGTACTCATGAAAGATTGACTCTCTTTATGCTGGATGATGTAAAAATGGAAATACCATTGTTTACAAAAGCCCCCAAAGCAATTGCCCCTCATTTTTAATTTTGAAAAGTGAAGGATTAATGATAGAAAGTTGTATCCAGGCAATACGAATTACAAATGGGAACATTGCCATAATTTGCTTTATGAAGGACTCTCTCAGTTTACCATGATGTTGCAACCACAGTTTGGATCTTAATCTCCATCTTCCCTTCTCTGCTTCTCAACTTTTGCATCTCAGAAGGGCCCAGATAGGACCTCTGTGCCAGTGTTAGCTAGTCTCAATTACATGCAGGAAAATTAATATGGAGCTTAAATTGAAATGGCCTCCTCTCAAAGTTGAAACGAGGGAACAACAAATCTTATCAGAACATCTGGTGAAGGGTCCATCTAGTTGAAGGATGGATTTTCATAAAGTAGTGTTAATAAATGGAAAGTCTGCACTGTTATTCTTAAACTTGAAACCTCAACTAGAGGTTTTGGAATTGGTGGACTGTTCAGATAAAATAATATTTCTGGTTTACCATTTCTTATAAAAAGTCAGTACTTTGCCAGTATAATTCTCAATGCTTTATAAGTCAACTGCTCTGCTTGAAGAGGTATAGTTCCCTCCCAACATCACAGATATTATGTTGTTTACTACAGACCTTGCAATACCTCTGCTTCATAATCTCAGACCATCACTTCCCATCTTTTTAGCACCAAACATACTGTTTTCATTCATTCATCAGTCTGTTTGATAAATACTGACTGAATGCCTACTATGTGCCAAGTACTCTCCTAGAGACTGACGGGCGTAACAGAGAATAAAACTAACATCTCTTCTTTCATGGACATTAAATTTCGATACAGTGTTATATCTATAAGGAATAGGAGCTTGGAGTGACAACTTAGACATATCCTTGTTGTTGATTTTTGATTAATCACCGAGGCCAGCTAGCTTGATGTTATTTGATGTTTTCTCATGAAGTTTATGTTTTTAGTCTATTTAAATCATAGTTTCAGGGAGCTGGGTTCTGGTTAGTGAAGATATTTTCCACTGTATTTTTCTTGATGGAGTACAGTGAGATAGAAAAACCATATACAGTAGAAAGAATGCTGGATCTCTAAATTCTTTAAAAACCTGGAATTTTTTTTTAACCTCCTTGGTCTAATTTATTCCCTCTCCTGAAGAAAAAAGTAAAACAACTCAACTTTTTGTCAGCGCTAATAAGAAGACAGACCATCATTATGAACCATTCCAGCCCTTCTGCAATCTTAGTCCTGTCACGAGAAACATCCTGTAATTTCCCCCCTTCAAAATCAGAACTGAATCCAAGAAGATCCATGCAAAACTGGATGCTAATAATAGTCCACTCCCACTGACAACAGAAAGGCTGAAGTCTCCACAAATCTTTTCAAAGAACAGTTTGAGGCAATTGTAAAGTCACAAATGGTTCTGTTTCTCTAAGCAGACATTTTTCAGAGCACTGAGCTCAGTTAGAAATACTAAAACTAAAGAAAACCAGTGAAACTTGAAGCTCCTTCAGAAAAGAGCTGCTGAAATGGCTGAAAGCTTGGGAGATCCCCCTACTGAAGAGCTGTTAGAGGCACCAAATTTATTTCTTTGACTTAGCTGAGGAAGAGAGGACTCAAAAATCAAAGGTGCATGGCAGTGATGTATGCACTGCCAAGATATCAGGTATGTTATTTAACCAGAATAAATAACATATCACCAGTAGGTCTAAGTGCTAACAGAGCTCAAGTTACAGTTGACTACTTTATCCATATTATCTTTTTTAAGAATTTCAGAACTCAGGAAGCAGATGTTATTGCTATTATCCCCATTGCACAGTTGAAGAAAACTGAGGCTTAAGTAACTTGCACACAGCCATATAGCTAGTTAATGGATGAGCTAGAACTTGAACCCAAGCTCTGTCTAGGGCCTCAGCTCTTCATTGGTACACTGAGCTGCCTTAAGAGCAGAAATATTTAGTTTTCTAAAAGGATGTGAAAAAATGAGGCCATGTAAATAAATGAGATTTTGACGCTCATCACTCTACAGATTAGAAATGGAAATGGAATGTCTACATCTCATTGGGATGGAGAGCGTTCAGGTTTGCTGGAAGCAGTGAAGTTGCTCAGTCGTGTCCAACTCTTTGCGACCCCATGGACTGCAGCCTATCAGGCTCCTCCATCCATGGGATTTTCCAGGCAAGGGTACTGGAGTGGGTTGCCACAAACGCTAATTTAAAATGACTTTGAGGTCTCTTTCTTTCTGGTCATGACTGAAAGGATGGTTTTTACTCATTATACCATTTGGAAGTTAACATAAAGAAAATTTTAAATCTGGTTGAATAACATATCTGATATCTTGGCAGTGTTAATTACCCAATTAGAGAGTGAACTCTTCCAAATTAAGGAAAAATCGAGTACCTACAACTACTGTACTCTAAAATTATAGTAGGTAAGTGTTCACGTCTCATTCTGTGTCTGTAAAAAGATGGACAAATACACATAGAAAATATCTGTAATTTGTCTGGGGGTGGTATTCCTAAATATATTTTGCTTTAATGCCTAATAGAGACTCTCAAGGAAATTGGTATAACCCTTTCAAGAAATCTGAGATGACAATGTATTCATGTTTTCTAAATTAGGAAACTAGTTATAGGTGAAGAATTGGAAGGTTGTGTGTTATGCTGGGATTGGTGACCTCTGAAGGAGAGGATTTTGATCTGGGGTCAGACATGAGACTTGACTACTTGGAGCTTTTTGTATAGCAAAGTTTTATTAAAGCTTTCCCTAGAGATAGGGAAAGCTTCTTATCTAGACATCAGAAGGGGACAGAATGAGTGCCCCCTTGCTAGTTTCTAGAAAGGTGTTTTATATCTGTTAGAAAGCTATTAGTCAGGTAAGAAAGAGACACCTTAAGTCTGAGGGAGTTTCACGAGGCCCCTCTCCCACAATATGCATTTTTGAGATAGGATAGCATGAGGTGTGTCATCCCATGGCCACAAAACAATTGACAGGAATACTGGTTTGTTGAGCCATTATTAGTCCAAGGTTTGAGAAAAGAAAAAAAGTTAGTCTTAGGTGGAACTGTGTTGAAGAAAGGCAAATTCCAAAACAAATACATAGTTTTATTAACATAGCTTAAGAAAAATATTTCCATAGAAAAAAGACATTGGTTAGCTCAGGGCAGAACCAGGTGTCATCGACACAGAATTAAAAGAGAAGGAAAAAAAAATGGTCTGCCACTTGTAGTTTACTACCTCCTGCCACTTGGGGACCTCTGGCCTTCCTTCCTGTTACACTCTCAGAAGCAAAAGTTAGAACCGGACATGGGACAATAAACTGGTTCAAAATTGGGAAAGGTGTACATTGAGGCTGTGTATTGTCACCGTGCTTATTTAACTTATATGCAGAGTACATTATGTGAAATGCCGGACTGGATGAAGCACAAGCTGAAATCAAGATTGCCAGGAGAAATATCAATAACCTCAGATATGCAGATGACACCACCCTTATGGCAGAAAACGAAGAGGAACTAAAGAGTCTCTTGGTGAAGGTGAAAGAGAAGAGTGAAAAAGCTGGCTTAAAACTCAACATTCAAAAAACTAAGATCATGGCATCTGGTCCCATCATTCCATGGCAAATAGATGGGGAAACAGTTGCAGACTTTATTTTCCTGGGCTCCAAAATCATTGCAGATGATGACCTCAGCCACGAAATTAAAAGATGCTTACTCCTTGGAAGAAAAGTTATGACCAACCTGGACAGTGTATTAAAAAGCAGAGACATTATTTTGCTGACAAAAGTCTGTCTAGTCAAAGCTATGGTTTTTCCAGTAGTCATGTATGGATGTGAGAGCTGGACCAGAAAGAAGGCTGAGCATCAAATAATTGATGCTTTGAACTGTAATGTGGAAAAGACTCTGATAGTCCCTTGAACTGCAAAGAGATCCAACCAGTCAATCCTAAAGGAAATCAATGCTGAATATTCATGCTGCAGCAGAAGCTCCAATACTTTGGCCAGCTGATGCAAAGAGCTCACTCCTTAGAAAAGACC
>SJYX01012827.1:645321-661039 GCA_006410675.1 Oreotragus oreotragus | reverse complement strand
ACAACTGGGTATTGTTTTTGCTTTGGCTCCATCCCTTCATTCTTTCTGGAGTTATTTCTCCACTGATCTCCAGTAGCATATTGGGCACCTACTGACCTGGGGAGTTCCTCTTTCAGTATCCTATCATTTTGCCTTTTCATACTGTTCATGGGGTTCTCAAGGCAAGAATACTGAAGTGGTTTGCCATTCCCTTCTCCAGTGGACCACATTCTGTCAGACCTCTCCACCATGACCCGCCCGTCTTGGGTTGCCCCGCGGGCATGGCTTAGTTTCACTGAGTTAGACAAGGCTGTGGTCCTAGTGTGATTAGATTGGCTAGTTTTCTGTGAGTATGGTTTCAGTGTGTCTGCCCTCTGATGCCCTCTTGCAACACCTACCATTTTACTTGGGTTTCTCTTACCTTGGGCGTGGGGTGTCTCTTCACGGCTGCTCCAGCAAAGCGCAGCCGCTGCTCCTTACCTTGGATGAGGGGCGGCGCCTGAGAGGAGCCACCCCGTGTCCGAGGCCGGGGCGGCAACCGGGAGGAGCAACCCCACATCCAAGGAGTGGTGGCTGCTGGGCGCAGGAGGGCCTAGAGGAGCCATCGCACGCTGAAGGTCAGGAAGGGAGGCGGGAGGAGAACATATTATAGCAGATTGTTTAAAATTCACACTCATGACTTCTGCTGTTTGAAATTACACGGTACTTTTGTTAACTAGCATTTTCCACTCACCCATTTAGAATGTGCACCTGATGAAGACAAGGATTTGTCTGTCTACAGACCCCTCACAGGTAAATATTTTTATGTTACAATAACTTTTGATTCCCTAAGCATCCTGGTGACTGTGGGATATCTAATAATGATTCCTAGGACAATAAGGGCCCCAGAGCCCACTCTGTGCTGTGATAGGTAGTGAGGATACTGTGAATAGAACAGATGTGGTTCCTTCCAAAGCAGAGCTAATATTTTCATGAGGAAAATGGACTGTCAGATAACTCAACAAGCAATGACAAAGAATATTTTACATTATGAAATTTTAAATTGGTAAATAGGTCTGTCTCAATCTTATGTGTGTTTCAGTTGGTATGAGTTGTCCCTTGCATGCTTATCCCCTGGACACCTGTAAGAGGTTGGTTTTGGGAAATACGGTGCTGGAAAACAACCAGCCTGGGGAAAGGGGACTGGATTTATAGCACTTGCAGATTTCTATTATGTAAATAGAAATGTCAGATTTCAAGTTACCAAGGTGATGTTAAGCCACTTCTGGAAATTCAACCATCTACTCTCATGAGCTGGTGCCTGAGGCTCCAGCACATCACTAATTCTAGGTTTCAAGGAAAGTTCAGCAGCGTTCTTCTCAGACTTTTGAGTTTCCAAAGCAAAAGTAAAGAATTTTTGAAAATTAAACAATGACTAACTTTCCAAAAATTTTTCTCCCTCATCCATTCACACATTCATTCATTTCTCCCTCCCTCTCTCTCTTCCTTAATACTCTAAGTAAGGATGCTAAAAACAAATAACATTCTACAATCAGCTTCATTTCATAAAAGAAAGGATATTTTAACAACAAAAAAGTGAGAATGATTTAACTTCAGATGTTTAAAATCCTTTATATTAAATGAGCCTTGCTCTATGAAAATTTTACTAACTTAATTATTTTTCTAATTTTGTCATGAACTAGGGAAATCTTGGTGTATCCATTAGCATGGTTTTTACTACAAGTGACAGAAAACCTGACAGTCACTTGACAGCTCAGCGTCCTTTTCTAACAGATCAAGAGCTCCAGAAGTAAATGGTGGTGTGACTGTGCTGTGATGCTGTTAGGTACCTACTGTTGCCTTGGCTTTCCTTTCCACTCTCTTTAGATGGTAAATTCTTTTCATACTTACAGCCTCATAGTCATAAGATAGCTACTGTACTTCCAAGAAGATAAAATGAGAAGGACAGAAAGCCTTGTGGGTTGAACTGTGTCCTCCAAAATGATATGATGAAGTCCTAACCCCAGGTATCGGTGGATATGACTGTATTTGCAATAGGACCTCTTCTGTATAAGGCTCCTTCTCCAAGATCAAGAGGTGAAACAGGGGTGTGGGGGGTTTCCCTGGTGGCTCAGTGGTAAAGAATCTGCCTGACAATTCAGGAGACATGGGTGCCATGGCTGGCCCAGGAAGATCCCACATGCTGCGGAGCAACTAAGCCTGTGTGCCACAACTATTGAGCCTGTGCTCTGGGCCCAGAAACTGCCACTACTGAGCCCAGACGCCACAGCTACTAAAGTCCACACACCGTAGAGCCCATGTTCCACAGCGAAAGAAGGCAGCACACTGCGAAGCCCACACAGTGCAGCTAGAAAGTGGCCCCACTCGCCACAACTAGAGAAAAGCCTGCGCAGCAGTGCATGCCCAGCACAGCCAAAATACGTAGGCAGAACTATTTTTTAAAAAAAGAAAGAGATGAAATGGACGTACGTAGTATACAGAAATAAAATACGAGACTAGGCAAAATAGGGAAACAGAGGAATACATTTCAAACAAAGAAATAAGATAAAACCTCAGAGAAAGAACTAAGTGAAATGGAGATAAGAAACCTCCCCAGTATATTAAGGGTAATGATCATCACCGATCTCAGGAGAAGAATGGATGAACACAGTAAGAATTTTAAAGAAGAGTCAGAATACATTAAAAAAAGGAAGAAGAAGAAGAAGAAAGACAGATCAGAGCTGAAGAATACAATAATTAAAAAATCAAATCAAAAAGCACAAGAGGGAATCAAAGTAGATTAGATTAAACAGAAGAATAGATCAGTGATACAGAAGACATATTAGTGGAAATCAACCAAGCTGAACAGAAAAAAAAAAGGAAAAAAATAATAAGAGTACTTGAAGGAACTTCTGGGACAACATCAGGCATACTAACATTTGTATTATGGAGTCTCAGAAGGAGAAGAGAAACATAAGAGCACTCAGAAGTTATTTGAAGAAAAGATAGCTGAAACCTTTACCTAATCTGGGGGAGAAAACAGACTTTGAGGTCCAGGAAGCACAGAGTCTCAAATAAGATGAGCCAGAAAAGGACCATACCAAGACACTTTGTAATTAAAATGTCATATGAAAGATAAACAGAATCTTAAAAGCAGCAAGAGAAAGCAACAAGTTTCATACAAGGGAACTCCCACAAGACTGGACTTCCCAGGTGGCACTAGCAGTAAAGAATCTATCTGCCAATGCAGGAAATGTAAGAGACATGAGTTACATCCCTGTGTTGAGAAGATCCTCTGGAGGACGGTATGGCAACCTGCTCCAGTATTGCCTGGAGAATCCCCATGGATAGAGGAGCATGGCGGGCTATGGTCCATGGGATTGCAAAGAGTCAAATATGACTGAAGCGACTTAGCATGCACTATGAGACCACTGGCTGACTTTTCAGCAGAAACACTGCAGGCCGGAGGGAGAGGAGCTATACATTCAAAGTGATGAAAGGAAAGAACTAAAACTAATAATGCTCTACCCAGCAAGGTTATCCTTCAGAATTGAAAGAGAGAGAAAGAGTGTCATCCCCAAGCAAAAGCTAAAAGAGTTCAGCACCACTAAACCAGAATTATAAGAAGTGTTAAAGGAACTTCTTTAGGCAGAAAAGAAAAGGCCACAATTAGAAATAAGAAAACTGTGAAAGGAAAAGTCTCATGGTAAAGACAAACATATAGTAAAGGTCAGCAACTTATAAAGATAGTAGGAAGGTTAAAAAACAGAAGTAGTAAAGTTATCAATACCTACAGTAAGTTAAAGGATACAGAAAAATTTAAAAATGTAAAATATGATGTCAAAAATATAAAACATAATGAAAGGACTAAAAACGTAGAGCTGTTAGAATGTGTTCAGTTTAAGAGATCATCAACTTAAAGGAGATATCTCTCTGTATATATGTTCTTATTCATGAACTTCATAGTAACCACAAATAAAAAAACCTACAAAGATAAACCAAAAAATGAGGAACTTCCCTGGTGATGCAGTGGATAGGACTCCACCTGCCAACGCAGGAGACACTGGTTTGATCCCTGGTCTGGAAACATGTCGCATGTCACAGAGCAGCGAAGCTCACGTGCCACAACTACTGAAGCCTGCACACTCCAGGCTAACCGCTACTAACGAGCCCTGCGCTGCAGCTTCTGAAGCCAGCGTGCCCTAGAGCTAGCAGGGCGAAGCTGCCGAGCCCACGTGCCACGCCCACGGAAGCTCGTGAGCGAGAGCCCGCTCTCTGCAACAGGGGAAACCACTGCAGGGAGAAGCCCGTGCACTGCAGCGAGAGAGTCCCCCCTGCTCTCCACAGCCAGAGAAGCCTGCAGGCAGCAAGGAAGACCAAGAGCAGCCAAAACACATGTAAGTAAATGTAACAGCGTGTGCATGTCAAATAAATCCTTTCAAAAAATAATTTCTTTAAAAAAAAGAGAACAGAATCCAAATGTAACACTAAAGATAGTTATTAAATAATAAGGAAAGAGAATAGAGAAGAAGAACTACAAAAACAACCAAAATTGCACAAAAATGGCCATAAGAGGCAATAATATATGTATCAATAATTACTTTAAATACAACTGGAGTAAATGCTCCCAAAAGAGATAGAATGGCTAAAATAATAATAATAATAATAGAGAGAGAGAGAGACCTACATATATACTGCCTATAAGAAACTCACTTCAAATCTAAAGACACACAGATGGGAGGTGAGGAGATGGAGAAAGATATTCCATGTAAATAAAAATGAAAAGAAAGCTGGGGTAGCACGACTTAGACAAAATAGACTTTAAAACAAAGACTGGACAAAGAGAGAAAGAAGGTATTCCATAACGACAAAGAGATCAGTCCAAAAAAACAAACAACACTTGAAAAAAGATCTGCACCCATATCCAAAAAAGGATTAAATTATGTAACACTAAAGATAGTTATTAAATAATAAGGAAAGAGAATAGAGAAGAAGAACTACAAAAACAACCAAAATTGCACAAAAATGGCCATAAGAGGCAATAATATATGTATCAATAATTACTTTAAATACAACTGGAGTAAATGCTCCCAAAAGAGATAGAATGGCTAAAATAATAATAATAATAGAGAGAGAGAGAGAGAGACCTACATATATACTGCCTATAAGAAACTCACTTCAAATCTAAAGACACACAGATGGGAGGTGAGGAGATGGAGAAAGATATTCCATGTAAATAAAAATGAAAAGAAAGCTGGGGTAGCACGACTTAGACAAAATAGACTTTAAAACAAAGACTGGACAAAGAGAGAAAGAAGGTATTCCATAACGACAAAGAGATCAGTCCAAAAAAACAAACAACACTTGAAAAAAGATCTGCACCCATATCCAAAAAAGGATTAAATATCCAAAATATATGAAGAACACATACGACCCAACAACAAATAAGTATAATTTTTAAATGGGCAAAGGAAAGACATTTCTCCAAAGGAGACATATAGATGGACAACAAATGCATGAAAAGATGCTCAACATCAGTAATTATCAGAGAAATGTAAATCAAAATCACAGTGAGATATCACCTGACACCTCTCAGGTTGACTGTCATCAAAAAGACAACTAAAAAATAGTAAGTATTGATGAAGATGTGTTGAAGGGACGCCTCACTATTGGTAGGATTGTAAGTTGGTGCAGCCACCACGGAAAATAGCATGGAGAGTCCTCAAAAAATTAAAAATAGAACTACATATGATCCAGCATTTTCACATCTGTGTATTCCCTGAGGAAAACAAAACGCTAATTCAAATAGATACATGCACCTGTATGTTCACTGCAGTATTATTTACAGTAGGTGAGATATGAGAGCAACCTAAATGTCCATCCACCGAGCAATGGATAAAGAAGATGTCACACAGACACACAGGAATATTACCCACCCATAAAAAAGAACGGAATTTTGCCAATTGCAACATCATGGCTAAATATAAAGGATATTATGCCAAGTGAAATAACTCAAAGACAGTCACCATATGATTTCACTCGTATGTGGACTCTAAAAAACAGAACCAAACAGACTCGTAAAAAAATGATGGTTGCCAGAGGGGAGGGGGGTGCTAAACAGATGAAGGGAATTAAGAGGTACAAACTTCTAGTTATAAAATAAATAAGTCACGGGGATGTACTCTATGGCATAGGGAATATTGTCAATGGTACTGGAATAGTGTTTTATGGGAGCAGATGGTTACTAGACTGACTGTGGCAATCATCTATAATGTATTTGAATGAATCACTATATTGTACGCTGAAACTAACATAATATTATTTCAACTCTATTTCAATAAGAAAGAAAGGATGGATGAACAGAAGAAAAATTTAGGTAAGGGATCCAGGTAGAGGGTTCCAGGAAAGAAGTTAGAAAAGCGAAGGTTAGTATTTACAGAGACAGACCATGGGAGCATATGAAAAACTAAGAGAGGGATGGAAATTTTAAAGAAAATCAGTGTCAAGGAACTGGAAATCTCAGGAAGAAAAGACGGGTGAAATGATCGGGCACTAATGAAAATCTCTTTTCCCTACTCCAAGGGAATTATTAACCCAGTTACAAAAAGGGAGAGAGTAAAGGAGAAAGAGAGTAACAGGGATGTTATTTTAACTGTCGGCAGCATTGTATAGAGATGAGATGTATTTTTCATCTTCATTCAATGGCAGGCTTAAAGAGTTAAATCCAGCCTTAAACAGTAAAATGTTTAAAAGTCAGTGCCTTAAAATCTATTTTTTCACAGCTAAGACAGAGACTAAACATGCTCAGGAATTCAGTTCCAAGGACCAGAGGTGATGGGGGTGGGGGTAGTTTTCTGAGCATTCCATTTCCCAAGCAACCCCCAACACTAGGCATTCTGGAATTCCTCTTAAACATTAAATCGGCTTCCTTGAAGGCATATGGGAGTTATAGGTTCATCCTGTGGAGGTCAAGTTTTGTAAGGACTGTGGCTTTATGGGTTATGCTTCCACTGGCTCCACCTGCCACCTCTTCTACCTGGACCTATGCTTCATCCCGCCTTCTCCAAGGATAGGACTTCAGTTGGTCAACTGGATCTACCTGCATCTTTCTTCCTCAACTGGATCTACCTGCATCTTTCTTCCTTCTATCTACATCAAGCTCTTTGACCCAGAGACACTTTATTTCCACAGTTTTCTCCTCACCCTTTGTGTCCCCTCTCTTTCCCAGACATAACATCTTTCCCAGCACCAGAGCATTTTGTAGCATTTATTAAATTAAATGTCTGTCTCCGCTTACTAAATAAGGATTTTGGAAGCAGTAGCCATTTTTTAGTGAATTTTGTGTTCCCAGCATCTAACACAGTTGGGGAATGTATTAAATGTTGGCTGAATAAGTAAATTGTTAAAGGCTAATCCCAAGGAAAACAGATCATGTTATAAATTCCTCAGCTGGAACTCGAAGAATCAGTGATGTTCCATGCAAAAGCCTCGTAGGGATAGGAATCCAGAGGGGTGACCACAGGTCCTCTTGGTCTATGGAAAAGCATGGGATATACTGTGACCCATAAAGCAAATACCCTGTGAACTAACCTGATTTATCTTGATGGAATTCTTTGCTTAGGTATTGTGAGCTCCATTTCTAGTATGCAAATTCTGCTTTCCTTAGAAATGGAAAGGAACTTGAGACGTTTCTTAGGTAGTTTCAAGACCAAACTGCTTGTGAGAGTTAAGGACTTCCTTTTCTAACTATGTACCAGAAGAGTTGGCAGTTAGAGGTGAGAGTGGCAGAGTGTTGCAGATGTGAACATCATATGGAAACCCAGCATCCAAACTTAGCATGTGGAACATAAGCCTCCCTGTCCCACTGTGCTGCTGAAGTTGGCTGGGGAGGAAGGGGTTTGGAGTGAAAGTGAAAAGAAGCGCAGAGGAACTTTGGAAACATACTCACATTACATGTTCTCCCTAAAAAGAGACTTACTGCTGGTACAATGAACTTTTTCTAGGCCTGGTTATACAATCGCTGGATTTTAGGTCCCAGATTCATGTTGCTTCTTATTGCAAAATGCCTCCATGTGGCATTTTGTCTGGTTTCATTTCTGCCATTTAATAGGTCATGGTGAACTTTGTCTCCGAGTTCACTCACAGAAGATTTCAGGAGAGCCTCGGCTTACCTTAGGACCTCACTCTACCGTTCTTTTTCATTTCTTCTTACATTTTGACCATTCTTCTCCTCTTCTTCCAGTTTATTTTTCACATCATTGGCTTCCTACCTGAGTCAGGAAGCGACCTTACGAGGCTGCCTGAGTAGAAGAGCATATGCTGTCTTCAGACTTTTAGAGATGGGCTGCCACTACGCCATGGGGTGCCTTTGTGTGAACTGAGAAAAGGCAGATGCCGCCCTCATGGCTCAGGACAGACCGATCTCAGGACCAGCTCTATTGTTAAGACCAGCTCTTGTGCCATGAACAGCCTGCCTAACCGGAAGGTGCAACCCTGTTCAGAAAACAAGAGTCTATAATCTTGCCTAAATAAACCTTTAGAGTGACCACTGTTCTCATAATGAAAATACTCTTCTTTAAAGTCCTCTGAAAGGATGAATAGACTTGGACACATTTATTTCTTCAATTTTCAGTAGTTTACAGGTCCTTAAACACTGTTCAAAGCTACCTGGTGGCTTTCTGCTGCCACTAGCATCAGATCCAAACAGGCTGATCTGATTTGCGAGACCTTCTCTTCTTTTCAGTGCTACACTGTCATCCCACAGTTTTTCTTCGTTTCAGCAAACACTTAATGGCCATGGACTATGAGTCAAACTCTTGAATCCCATCTTTTGTTCCTCTCCAGCTTGGCACTTTCGCAGCAACTAGCTCCACGACAAAATAAGCCTCCTTGAAATTTCCAAACAGAAAGCTCTGGAGATGCCTGGCAAGCCCTGGGCATAACTTTCTGCTGCTGCAGAACTGGAATCCACAGACGCGACCTTGTGAGTCAGTTCCTCCAGCCCCAGCCTGGCACTTCTCTTGGTCACCCTCCCCCTCCTCCCCACATGCCTGCTTCAATACAACACGCTCCTAATCCTGCTTGAAGTGTACAAGCAACACACTTGAAGTACACTAGTTCAGTGTCATTTGAGGAACTCTCTCAGTATAAACTCCACACAGAAAAACAATGATGAGACTGTATTCCCACAGTATTGTATGATTTAGAAAACACATTCATAGGCATTAGCTCTCTGTACAGACATCTAGCCTTTGCCTCAATGCAGAGATTCTCAGCCTTGGTTGCTCGTAGAATCACCTGGGAGCTTTCATAAAGTGTGGAGACCTGAGCTCCCTGCCCGGGGAAGAAGGAAGCAGAATCTCTGAGGGTGGAGGCTGTGTGCAGCTTTGTTTGTCTGTACCAGGTGATCCTAATGAAAACCACTGCCTGCTTTTCTCTTTGCCGATCTTTTTAGCATTTTTAGGGCTGGCTCAGAATCATCCAGATACTATACAGAATTCCCAGCACAGCACTAGCCAAAGACATGATTCTTTTTTCTCCATACATCCTCCTTAGCTCCTGCCTAATACAACACCAGTTGACTTTGTCTCCAACCTACCCCATATGAGTATGGAATACCTATATGTTATTCTAGAATTATTGTTTTCTCATTGCCTGTAGATCTGGTTTACTTAAAATGGTAACTGTCTCAAAGATGGAAGCTATCTTTCTATCCTTTGGCTCTTTCCATAGTCCTGGCAAAGAGCTTCTGAACCACAATAGACAGTAAATGGATGTTGATTACAAGTAGAACCTATTCTTCTTGCTTTAATTTTCCTTTGATCTGAAAATCAAACAGGCTTCAGAGAATGAGGTTAGAAGATTGAAATAAGAAAAAATATGTAGACTGGGAACTAAGAAAATAAAAGCAAAACCAAAGATGTCCAGTACAAGAAAAAGTGAATTTATCTGTCCTGCAGACTGACTGCCTGTCAAAGTGGACAATCCTTCTATAGATGAGCTTATTCAAGTACTACATGATTCCATTCAGAGCGTCCCTTTGGGAACACTTGCCAAAGTCTCCATGTTACAGCACTCTCTTTAGAATCTGCAGGAGGAAAAGCAGGATGGATGAGTCTAGGACTCTACTTCTACTTTGAGCATAAAACTGTGAGCTGGTCTCTAGTCTCTGCTGTTAACTAGCTGTGACCTTGATATATCATTGAGGTCATCGGAGATGCTGACTCCCAGAGTTCTCCATAATGTTAATAAAAACAGCCAACATTGATGAAGTACTTGCTATGTACCAGGCCCTGTAGTGAGCATTCTTCAGGGATTAGTTCACTTAGCCCTCACAGTCACTCCTTGGGAAGGTTACTATTATTATCTCTAATGAGGAAACTGAGGCGATTAATTTGTTCAAGGTCACAGGGGAAATGCATTTTGGTTGAAATACATTCATTCAAGCCTCACTCAAATACCCAATCCCCTCTCCCCACATCTGTGTGCAGAGTGCCTGATTCTGGGCTCCTTGAACACGCTATGGACACTGATATTTTAGCACTTAGCACTTGCCCCTTTGTAGTGTGTTGATTGCTTTTGCTGTCTCTCCCAGCACACTGGACTTTGAATTCAGGATTTGGCAATTAATACGACCCTCAGTATATGTGTCAAGTTAATGGTATGATCTCTCATTTAGTTCTCACAACAACTTTGTAAGTAGAATTATTCTTGTTTTTACAGATAAAGGCTGAGAGAGGTTAAGTAATTGGCACAAGTTCACGCAGAACTGGTCAGGTTTTGACTCCAAGCATTCAATTGTCCCTGCTGACATCCTTGTTCACTCAGTTGTCTGAGACAGTCCAGAAGCCAGTGTTAAATTAACTCTACAGAGAAACCATTAAGACAGGTGGCACCAATGCCGGTGGTTGCCTATGTAAGCAAACCCAAATCAAAGCCTGTAAATGCCTTGTGGTTATAAAATCAAGACCTAAGAACAACCAACCACAAGCAGCCAATTAGGTTTCAAGCTATAGCCAACCACTAATTTATTGCTTTGCTTCCACCTTCTTTCTCTAAAGTCTTTTCTGGAGCCCCTGTTGGTGGAGGTCTCAACTGCGTCTGGCCTGGTGCTGCTCCATGCTGATTTTTGCTCAAAGAAGCTAAGAAATTTTAATATGCCTCAGTCTGTCTTTTAACACCAAGGATCCATTCTGTACAGCATTTCCCTGCTTGTAATCCTTGCCTATCCCCTACTCCCTTCTTGTAACTGTTCAGTCCATCACCCTGTCCCCATTCCCTCCATTGTCACCTCCTTTACTCATCTCGATTACTGCAATGGATAATATAGATTTGGAATTTTGGCTTACCTCCAAAAACAAAAAATATTAAAAATTATGGGTGACTTTTCTAAATTGCAAGCATTTGTTATAATCTCTCTTAGAGACAAAGACATATTTCCATGCACTCAGCCTTGTGTAGCTTAAATCATGGTTCACTGGGAAGTTAGAATTGTGTTTTCACTTTGTAACATAAATTTTGGTATGAGGATCAGCACACTTCTCTAGTCCTATAAATCATATGAGGCAAGTGGATAGTTTCCAGGGTTCTACCCTTGTTTATTGATTTCATTTACTACTCTATTTGAGAGTCTGCTATTGGGGACCCAGTTCTGATCACTGCACTTGCTCTCCTGAGTTGTTGTTTTAACTCATTTCATTGCTCAGTTTCTCTGGGGCTGTGGCTAGATTGCTCTAAACTGCATTCCTGGTTTCCTGCCTTCCTACCTTGACATTGACTATCACATGCTTCTGATATGCTCTGACTGTGCTCTGTCACAGGTTGGGATACTTGGTCATGTTAAGACCTCCCTGTAGTCCTGGCTGCTGGCCCTTTGCTGCCAGCATCCTTCAGAAAACTTCCTCCCATGCTCCTGAAACAGATCTCTCTCCCAACTGCCTGCCTCATCTCAGGGGTCGCCCTCTTTACAAGTATTGGAACTTGCTTAGACCCATAAATGTCCCTTTGATATCTACTTATTACAAACACAAGAGAAACTTCTTCAGAGGAAAGGAAGTCAGTCATTTTGGCAGTCTGCTCAGATCATTTCAACAATAAAGCTTATCTGAATATTAAGGTTTCCTGCTCTTCTGGGAACAAAGTACTCTGGTTAATATTGTCAGATGACCTGCCAAAAAGAAAGGTCACTCTGGTAGAAATTCCATGTGCTATTAAAAGATCGGATGTTCCTTAGATGGGAAAGCAGTGACATATGGCCAGGGTTTTAATGAGACAGGGAAAGGTACGATGTGGCAAAACTTGATAGTATATGAAATTGTTCTCTTCAAAAATAACATTGTGCATTTATTCTGTTTTGTAATTCCATTTAAAGTTAAGTCTTCATTTGAGTATTGTGAATTATTTATTAGCATTATGTATTTAACTCGTCAAGTGAAGATGTATTCTTGAATGAGAGGAAAAAAGAAAACTTTTAAAAATCTTTTTGAAATAGAGCCATGTCTGAAGGAGGCTTCCCTCATAGCTCAGTTGGTAAAGAATCCACCTGCAATGTGGGAGACCCCAGTTCGATTCCTGGGTTGGAAAGATCCACTGGAGAAGGGGTAGGCTACCCACTCCAGTATTCTTGGGCTTCCCTTGTGGCTCAGCTGGTAAAGAATCCACCTGCAATGTGGGAGACCTGGGTTCGTTCCTCGGTTGAAAAGATCCCCTGGAGAAGGGAAAGGCTACCCACTCCAGTATTCTAGCCTAGAGAATTCCATGGACTGTATAGTCCTTGGGGTCACAAAGAGTTGGACATGACTGAGCAAGTTTCACTTTCTTTTCACTATGTTTCAAGGGAGAAAATTGAGATCATGAGAAAGTGAAATAATCTCTCTCCATATTCACTACGTTTATGTTAAGCCCCATCAAAATATTAATGGCCGTAAGGCTATTCCCTTCTTCCTCCTCTGATTGTTCTTCTGAATTCATTTGGAAATACCATCTTCCCAAAACTAGAATTGTCTGTTCTACTCTCTGATTTTCCACTTCCTCACCTTTCATTCACTTTTATTGTGTAGTTAAATATTCATTTTTTACTTTATTACATCCATGCAAATAGCATTCACAACTTAATGTTGTGTGTACTCTGACCATTGTTGTTGTTTTTTAATCATTTGCTTTTTTCCTATAGTAATTGTCTTTTTAAAAAATTGCTTGCTTTATTTGTCTCAATTTATCTCACACCTTCCAATATTCTATCAGTCCAATTTCCCACAAGATTGAAGTATATAATGTATCCATTCCAGTTCCAAAATAAATGAATTCTTCTGAATTTTCAAGAGCTGTGACATATAGCTCTATGTTATAAAATTGGGAAATCTTGACATTTTAAAAGTAGAGTGGTTATGAGTGTTATTTTTAAAAATATGTGTACCATTAAAAAGATAGATAAATCATACCATCTTCGACTGGCAGTGCTTCCCTGGGAAGCAGTAAAGCTTAGGAGCTGAGTATCTGGTATTAGGGGCTTCCCAGACGACTCTGTGGTAAAGGATCCACCTGCCAATGCAGGAGGTGCAAATTCAGTCCCTAAGTCAGGAAGATCCCTGGAGAGGGAAAGGGCAACCCCCTCCAGTATTCTTGCCTGGGAACTCCCTTGGACAGAGGAGTCTGGCAGGCTGCAGTCCATGGGATCAGGAAAGAGTCAGACATGACTGAGCAAGCACACACACGACACGCATCTGGTGTTAGAGTGCCTAGCTTCAGATCCTGGCTCTGCTCACCTGAAATTACATACTCACTGTTTTGTGCCTCAGTCTCTTCTTCCATAAAATGGAGGTAAGAGTACCTACCACAAGGATTCTCTGAGGTTTAAAATAGATAATATAGGTGAATATATAATGCCTGATGCATAGTAAATACTTAGTGAATGTTAGGTATTACTTAGCACGACAGTGATAACAAAGAATTTTAAAAGTGCTGAAAGACTATCTAAAGCTTAGTCATGAAAATATATGAACATAAAATTAAGAGAAAAATAACAAGCTGGGATAAAAACATTTGCAACATGAATGAGAGAGCATAAGGTAAATGTTTCCTATATCATAGCCTTGGATAAAATAGAAAAACAAGCAAAGTACATAAATTGTACAGTTTATAAAACAAATAAAGCTGGTTGTATGGGAACTTCCCTGGCAGTCCAGCAGTTAAGACTCCACACTTCCACTTTAAGGGGGCATGGGTTCANGTGCTGAAAGACTATCTAAAGCTTATGCATGAAAATATATGAACATAAAATTAAGAGAAAAATAACAAGCTGGGATAAAAACATTTGCAACATGAATGAGAGAGCATAAGGTAAATGTTTCCTATATCATAGCCTTGGATAAAATAGAAAAACAAGCAAAGTACATAAATTGTACAGTTTATAAAACAAATAAAGCTGGTTGTATGGGAACTTCCCTGGCAGTCCAGCAGTTAAGACTCCACACTTCCACTTTAAGGGGGCATGGGTTCAGTCCCTGGTTGAAGAATTAAAATCCCACATGCCACGTGGTACAACAAAAAAAAAAAGCAAAAACAACCCCCAAAACTGGCTATGTGAAAACATCTGCTTTCACTTATAATAAAAATTGCACATTAAAATAGAATGATATGCAATCAAAGGAAAGACACAAGCTGTTAATACCAGAAATGAAAGAAAGGCAATCACTACTGATCCCATGAACATTAAAAGAACAATAAAGGAATATTATTAACAGCTCTATGCCCCCCAAAAATACAATAACTTGGATGAAATGGACCATTTCTTTTAAAGACACAATCAATGAAAACTCATACCTAGGAGAAACAGACAGTCTGAGAAGCCTATATCTATTGAGGAAATATGACCACAACCTAGATAGCATATTAAAGAGCAGAGACATTACTTTGCCAACAAAGGTCTGTCTAGTCAAGGATATGGTTTTTCCAATAGTTATATATGGATGTGAGAGTTGGACTATAAAGAAAGCTGAGCACAGAATTGATGCTTTTGAACTGTGGTGTTGGAGAAGACTCTTGAGAGTCCCTTGGACTGCAAGGAGATCCAACCAGTCCATCCTAAAGGAGATCAGTCTTGGATGTGCATTGAAAGGACTGATGTTGAAGCTGAAACTCCAATACTTTGGCCACCTGATGCAAAGAGCTGACTCATTTGAAGACTCTGATGCTGGGAAAGATTGAAGGCAGGAGAAGGGGATGACAGAGGATGACATGGTTGGATGGCATCACTAACTCAATGGACATGAGTTTGAGTGAACTCCAGGAGTTGGTGATGGACAGGGAGGCCTGGCGTGCTGCAGTTTGTGGAGTCAAAAAGAGTCAGACATGATTGAGCGACTGAACTAAACTGAACTGATTGAGGAAATTGAATTAGTAATTAATGATATTCAAGAAGAGAAACTACCAGGCCCAGGTGAATCCTACCATACATTTAAGGAAGAAATGATACCAATTCTCTACAATCTCTTCCAGAAATAGAAGCAGAGGGAATACTTCCTAATTCATTTTTTGAGTCCAGCATTACCCTAACAGCAAAACCACATTAAAGAAAACAATGTACCTCATAAGCATAGATGTGAAAATTCTCAACAAAATATTTGCAAATCAAATCCAACGATGTATAAAAAGATATACACCATGATGAAGTAGGATTTATTCCCGGTACATGAGGCTCATTCAACATTTGAAAATCAATTAATGTAATTCATCACATCAACAGGCTAAAGGTTTTTTTTTT
>SJYX01012827.1:594423-636748 GCA_006410675.1 Oreotragus oreotragus | reverse complement strand
CCTGGGTGTTCTTTGGAAGGAATGATGCCAAAGCTGAATCTCCAGTACTTTGGCCACCTCATGCAAAGAGTTGACTCATTGGAAAAGACTCTGATGCTGGGAGGGATTGGGGGCAGGAGGAAAAGGGGACGACAGAGGATGACATGGCTGGATGGCATCACCGACTCAATGGACGTGAGTTTGGGTGAACTCCGGGAGTTGGTAATGGACAGGGAGGCCTGGCATGCTGCGATTCATGGGGTCGCAAAGAGTTGGACACGACTGAGCGACTGAACTGAAATAGCTCAGAAATAGACCCTCACAAATCTAATCAACCTATCTTTGACAAAAGGAGCTAAGGCACTTCAGTGGACAATGGATAAGCTTTTCAACAAATGGCAGTGGAAAAAGTGGACATACACAGGAAAAAGGAAAAAGAAGGAGTTGATGCAGACCTCACGCCTTTTTTAGGACTTCCCTGGTGGCTCAGATGGTAAAGCGTCTGCCTACAATGTGGGAGACCCGGGTTTGATCCCTGGATGGGGAAGATTCCTCTGGAGAAGGAAATGGCAACCCACTCCAGTACTCTTGCCTGGAAAATCCCATGGGACGACCCTGGTAGGCTGCAGTCCACGCTGTCGCAAAGAGTTGGATATGACTGAGTGACTTCACTTTACTTCACACCTTTTAAAAAATTAACTAAAAATGGGTCATAAACCAAGGAGAAAATCTAGATGATTTTATGCTTGACAATGAGTTTCTAGATTCAACACCAAAAGTGCAGTCCATGAAAGAAAAATTTAACTGGAACTTATTACAATTAAAAACTTATGAGGGGGGAGGGGAACATATGCTCTTCAAAAGACACTCTTAAATGATTAAAAAGACATGTCATAGACTAGGGGAAAATATTTACAAAACATTTTAAAAAATTAACTAAAAATGGGTCATAAACCAAGGAGAAAATCTAGATGATTTTATGCTTGACAATGAGTTTCTAGATTCAACACCAAAAGTGCAGTCCATGAAAGAAAAATTTAACTGGAACTTATTACAGTTAAAAACTTACGAGGGGGGAGGGGAACATATGCTCTTCAAAAGACACTCTTAAATGATTAAAAAGACATGTCATAGACTAGGGGAAAATATTTACAAAACCTGTATCTGATTAAGAACTTGTATCTAAAGTGTACAAACAATTCTCAAAACTCAACAATAAGAAAATAAACAAACTTTAAAAATGGGCAAAAGATCTAACACCTTAAGAAAAAAGCTATAGATGTCAAAAAGTATATGAAAAGATCCTCAGCATCATATGTCATTGAAAGTGAAAGTGAAATGGCTCAGTCATGTCCGACTCTTTATAACCCGATAGTCTGCAAGGCTCCTCCATCCATGGGATTCTCTAGGCAAGAATACTGGAGTGGGTTGCCATTTCCTTCTCCAGGGGATCTTCCTGACTCAGGAATCAAACCCAAGTCTCCCGCATTTCAGGCAGACTCTTTACTGTCTAAGCCACCAGGGAATATCATATGTCGTTAGGGAATGACAAACTAAAACAAAAATGAGAAACCTATTAGAATGGCGAAAATCCAAAGTAATGACAATACCAAATGCTGGAGAGGACCTTGGACTATAGGAACTTTCATTGTTGGTTGGGAACGCAAAATGGTCCAACCATTTCAGAGATAGTTTGGCAGTTTTTTAGAAAGCTATACTTTTAGCCTTACCACACAATCCATTATTTATATTCCTTGGTATTTACCCAAATGAGTTGAAAATTATGGCCACACAAAAACCTACTTTTGAATATTTATAACAGCTCTGTCATAATTTCCTGAATGTGGAAGCAACCAAGATGTCCTTTAGTAAGTGGATGGATAAACAAACTGCAGTACATTTATAAAATAGAATAATATTCAGTGATAAAATGAACTGTCAAACCACAAAGACATGGATGAACCTTAAATGCCTATTGCTAAGTGAAAGAAGCCTAGTAATTAGAAAAGACTACCGCTGAACGACTACAACTATTAACATATGGCATTCCAGAAGATGCAAATTATACAGCTAATGAAAAGACTAGTGATTGCTAAGGCTTCTGGGGAAGAGGAGGATGTCCTCTAGATACAGCAGAGAGAATTTTTAGGACAGTGGAACTATTCCATATGACACTGTAACGGTGCATACATGATATGAAGTCACATGATAATACATTATACCATGAAACATGACGGATGGAAATAAACATTTGTCCAAACCCATAGAGTATACAACACAGAGTGAACCTTAATGTAAAGCAATGACTTTAGTCAAAATTCCCTGGTGGCTCAGATGGTAACTTGTCTACCTGCAATGTGGGAGACCTAGGTTCGATCCCTGGGTTGGGAAGATCCCTTGGAGAAGGAAATGGCAACCCACTCCAGCAGTACTCTTGCCTAGAAAATTCCATGGATGGAGGAGCCTGGTGGGCTACAGTCCATGGGGTCACAAAGAGTTGGACATGACTGAGTGACTTCACTTTCTTTTTTTCTTTCTTTAGTTAAAATAATATATCAATATTGGTTCATCAGTTATAGCAAATGTACCACACTGATACAAACTTTAATAATAGGGGAATCTTTGGGAATGGAAGAGTGTATATGAGAACTCTATACTTAATAGCCTATTAATATATTTTTATATATTATATCTAATGTAACATTTTTCACCTATGACACTTCAAAATTATTTTTATATTGCAGTATCCACTGAGGATGAAGTCTATTCTCTACTCAAGTCTAGAGTTATCTCTTTTTAATTATATATGTATTTATACATGTAGTGTTTGTGTGTGTGTGTGTATTTCTTCCTTAAAACCTCTGTTTGCTTCTCAGCAAAAAAAAATTCATACTTGCCCCTATCCTTGTAGAACCTAGAGCTGTGCCTAGTCCATTGGCTTCCCACTCAGTTTTCTAAATCCCTGCTGCATGATGTGTTGAATGTAGATGACTGTGAATGCACTGAAATGTGCTCTCATCTAGCTCATACATTTTTCTCCCTCTTATATACAATGCTACAATGATAGGTGCTGCCAAATGCCCTGTTGATTTCAGGAAACAACATGCCTATAGCTTTCCCCTGCTGTGTCAGACCAATAACTCTACTCCATCTCAGTTCAGCTTGTTACGGAGTAGGTAGGAAAAAAAATAAGGACAGTTAAACAGTAAAGGGCCCATGAGACGTGGATTAAGAGGCACAGCTATTCACTTAAATTCTACTTCGCCAGTGTTCTTAAAAACAAAGTATAGATTTGTTTGAAGTTACCTGGAAGGCTTTTTAAAGTCCTAGATGGTATGGTTATTAATACTGCCCTGACAGCATTTTATTGGGGCTTTCCCGGTGGCTCAGGGGTAAAGAATCCGCCTGAAATGCAGGAGACACAGAAGATGCAGGTTCGATCTCTGGGTCGGGAAGATGGCAACCCATTCCAGTAATCTTGCCTGCAGAATCCCATGGACAGAGCACCCTGGTGGGCTACAGCCCATGGGGTTGCAAACAGCTGGACACAACTGAGCACAAGCACGTAACAGTACTTTCTTACCATTATTATTCCTTAACAAAGAAAACAGATATTTTTAAGTTCATCTTTGAGTAAACTTGACCCTCTACCTGAAAACTGTGGCTCAGATCATGAACTCCTTATTACCAAATTGAGACTTAAGTTGAAGAAAGTAGGGAAAACCGCTAGACCATTCAGGTATGANCAACACAAGAGAAGACTCTACACATGGACATCACCAGATGGTCAACACCGAAATCAGACTGATTATATTCTTTGCAGCCAAAGATGGAGAAGCTCTATACAGTCAGCGAAACAAGACCAGGAGCTGACTGTGGCTCAGATCATGAACTCCTTATTACCAAATTCAAACTTAAATTGAAGAAAGTAGGGAAAACCGCTAGACCATTCAGGTATGACCTAAATCAAATCCCTTATGATTATACAGTGGAAGTGAGAAATAGATTTAAGGGCCTAGATCTGATAGATAGAGTGCCTGATGAACTATGGAATGAGGTTCGTGACATTGTACAGGAGACAGGGATCAAGACCATCCCCATGGAAAAGAAATGCAAAAAAGCAAAACGGCTGTCTGGGGAGGCCTTACAAATAGCTGCTATACTCTTACCTGATAGAAAAAGCCTGATAAGAAAATAGGCTCAGAAAAGTTAAGAAACTTGCCCAAGGTCAGAAAGTTAGTAATAAAAGGAAAACTATGATTCAAAACAATTCTAGATCTAAAAACTGTGCTCTTTCCACTGGCCCCTGAGAATTAATTTAGCATTAACAGGAAATGAGCCATTCACAGCAGTCAATTTTCCAGAGGACTACATTTTAACTTTAAATTTTTATGTAAATCTGTTTAAAGCGCATTCATCCTCTTTTGCTTATAATTAATTAACCAAAGCTGAAGGCTTCCTTTGATAACTCAGGATCACAACTGAGGACATTCTGATGTGGGTCAGAACAGGCCTGGATGTATAAAAGCTGCTTACCCTGCTGCTTGGCCGCTCCAGCACTGTGGGTTCCTGTCGCTCTCTCCTTGCTGAGACTGAGCTGGCCAGCTGAAGTCCTGGCAGCACCTCTCCCAGCTCCCCGACCCATTTACTCCGTGGGCACTTAGGAAATCAGGTAACTCATGGATAGAGGAGCCTGGCAGGCTATCGTCCATGGGGTCGCAAACAGTCAGACACGACTGAAGCGACTTATCATGCACCCACATGCACACATGGGGTACCAACAAATCTAAGTCAATATGGCCCTTGGGTATGAGCCCCAAGGTGGCTTCAAATATATCACACAATCCAGGTCTGCTGCTTGCTTCTTGGAGTCTGTCTGGATTGTAGTTGTGCTCTGTTGAGATGAGAGTCCCTAAAGCCTGAGTTCCAGATAAGTGGAACCTCACTCAACTAATGGAACATTGTGTTCCACAGCATCACCTGACTGAGATCTTAATTTATTGCATCTCATTTTGTTCTTTTGAAAATGGAATCACAGCACTAAAATAGGTAAGTTCGAAAACTTACTGTGGAACAAACTTTTCAGAGGATTCATATGTTTGTATTTAGTTGCATGATACTTGAAACACACCAGGTAGTAAACACTTTGATTAACACTAATGATGGCAAACTCAGTATTAAAGTATAAGTTGGAAGGTGGTGGCTTCATTCAAGAATGCGTTCAAGGCTTTCCTTAGTCTGAATGCAATCTCTTCCAAATAAGCCTATGTTTCATCTTTATCCCAGGCCAGAAGAAGAAACGGCTAAATGCCCCTTTTGTATGTTAAGCACTGCATTCAGCACACAGCACTTAGTGGCTTACAAGTGTGTCTCCCTCTCTTCATCAGACAAAATATAAATTCCCTGTGGGAAGAGAGAGCCTCTCTTTCATCTTCTGTACTCCTCTCCCAGAGCCTTGCATAGTCCCTTCCAAATAGCAAATAATTCAAACTATACATCCTTTCCTGCGTTTATCTTTTAAGTGTTTCATAATATCTAAATGTGCTCCCTCTTCTTCCATGACCACTCCCCTCCCCACTAGGCCCAGCAGGGACGATGACGCACACCCTTCCACGAGATTCCTCTATGTGTTAAATAAGCAGCATTAAAATATCCATATTAAGCATAAAAGACAGAATCCTATTTTAAAAGTAAGGTCACAGGGACTTCCCTGGTGGCCCGGTGGTTAAGAATCCACCTGCGAATGCAGAGGACATGGGTTTGACCCCTGATCAGGGAGGATTCCACATGCTGCAGGGCACTGAGTCTGAGCACCACAACTACTAAAGCCCACGTGCCCTACAGCCGCACGCTCCACACACGAGAAGCCACCACAATGAGAAGCCCATGCACCGCAACGAGAGGGTAGCCCCGAACGCCACTAGAGAAAGCCTGTGCACAGCAATGAAGGCCCAGAGTAGCCATGAACAAATAAATAAGGTCACAGGGAGGTTCCAGGGAAAATCAGTGCTCATTTTCTCATATACCATTAACAAATGGCTGCTTTCAACACACAGTTTTAACATAATAAAAATAATATGCTCTTGCCTTAATAAAACAGACACATAATTTAAGTAGTAGAATTTAATTTGTATATTTTAACTAAATTATTTTAACCTTATTGGAACTGACGTGCCTACTGGTATTAAGACAGTACAATAGCAACACTGTTCTGTTCATTTTGATTTCTGACATTGGCAGCTCATTAGAAGTTACTAAAATAAACTGTCCTGCACTAAGGAACCCCTGGGCAGTTCATCATTTCATGCCTGGTGCCACTCGCTTATTATGCACCATCAATATTATTAATGTGAATTCTTCTATAGTAAAGCATTTTCTCCATACCTCTTAACTTTGGATTTTTTCCAGTTGACTTTCTTAATACCCAAATCAACATACGATTCAGTTAGTTCTATATTTAATTCTCCTTCTGAGTCACTTGGAAGTATTCCTAGTTTTGCAGCAGATTCATAGAGAGAAATTTCATCTTTTAGTTCTTTTAATTCTTCCTAAAACACAAAATAATTGAAAGCCATTTTCATTTTTTTATAAGAAGGAATCAGTCATTCTTTCTATTCTTCAAAGTTCATTTTAATGATCAACAGAAGGCAGAAATGCTACTTCAAATACATTTTTTGGCATACATTAAAAATGTAAAGGCTAGCACATACCAAGGTTTTCAGGTAAACTGAACAAATAAAGTGAATGAGAAAGCAGATGTAAACACTTCTCTCCCATCTCCCTCACTGGCATTCCGTCCTCCACAAAAAGCCTCCCTTGAGCTGAGAAGCTGGTGGCAGTGCATGTTGACTAAGAGCAGTGGACAGAGGAGACTGGTTTTGTCTGCCAGTGGTGAAAAGGCACAAAATACTATACATCTTTCCAGGGAGGGGATACTGAACTCTTCCTCCAGTGGGAAACGTAACTGGTACTGGAGGAGGATGTGAGAAGACTGCAGTTGAACTGTAGGTTTCCCACACCTGTAGATAAACCTATCTCTGGGACACTCCCCAAGATGAAAGGACGTACCATGGGAAGGAAGGGATGGGTCCCTTGCTCCACAGGTGGGCAGACCTGGGCTTGGCTACCCAGCTGTGTGGGTAAGGTTGTGAATGACTCCTGTGGGCTAGATTGGAGATGGTCCAGCCACCATATACAGAGAAATCCAAGGTTCAAAAAGGTGAGGTAACCATCGCCTAATTCAGTTACCCAGAAAGTCTCTTCCTAGTGGCAACACTCACTTGCAAAGCTTTGCTCATGCTTTCACTCATAGCAAGTGCCTTTTGTGCTTGCTGCAGCTGGAGCTGGAGCTGAGCCACCTCCTGTACTGAGCCTGTGGGAGAAAGAACCACAGAATACGTCAGATGTAATGGAACAAACAGCCTATGACACACGAAGAACTTGTATCTACTGAGGCTATAGCTGGTAGGACTCAGAAAGCATATGTGTGGTGCTGACATTTTCAAGATTTAGTACAGCTGCCCAAAGGTCCTCAAGAAGTTGAAGACATGGGATACTGTGACCTTGCCATGAATTAAACCAGCCATGTCTGAAGACCTTAACACTCCACAAGTCCTTCAATAGGAGCAGAACATTCTTGCTTACAGATCGCCAAAGTGAAAATTCTTTAGAACCCATTTCTATCTTTCAATAAGAAAACCACATCTTGCTGCCTTTAGCTTCTCTCTGAGTGCTTTTATTTCCACCACTCCCACCTCCACACATATAAGAGGCAAACTAGGATTATACCCTTGGAAATCCAGTAACCTTATATTTTAAATGGTTAAAAGGTTCCCATTTAAAAAGGAATTTATTGGGTTTCCTCAGAAGAAAATGAGCATCTAAGAAATGGTTAAGCAAAGTAATGATGGAGTATTAGGCAACCAAAGAAAATCATATTTTCAAAGCCTTTAATGGCAACCAAAAAGGCTCAGTAAGTAATGCCATGTGGAACAAAGGATACAGAACTGAAATGACCTAAATGGAGTATGATGCAAATTTTGTCCCCACCAAAACACACACATACACACACATTTAGACAGACCTCAACTTTTGAATAACCCATTCTTCAAACATTGTACCTGTCGTCTGAATTATTCAATTTTTGCACATTCACCTTTGATTTAAAATGTACTAGGTACAGAAGCAGGGAACTGTCTATACATGTTCATTTGTGAACAACATTAACAGTCGTCTCTGCATAGTAGGATTATTGGCTATTTTTATTTTCTACTTTATACTTGTCTGGATTTCCCCAATTATCTAATGAAAATACACTACATCTTCATAGACATACACCAGTAAAAATGTTAAGAAAAATTGTCACTGATGACCTTTTCTGGTTTTTTTCCTGGATTTTTATAATAATTCATAGATCCTACTATGCTCGCTCCACATTTTCTCCTAGCCTCTGGGGAGCCAGCACCCACACAGACACCCACCTGAGTGCAGCAGGTTGGCACACTGCTTCTGACTCTCCTCCAGGCTTCTCGTCAATCTGTTAATGATCTCAGTCTTCTCTAATCTGGTTGCTTCTTGATTCCTTTCCAGTTGTTTAACCTGATCTTTCAAATGACAGCAGATATCTTCCTAAACAGAAAAAGCATCCAAGAAGTCCTTTTCATAATCAGTTATTGTATATTAAACTAACAATTATGACCTTACATCTTTGGATTTTAACTCAAATATAAAATCATTACCTGACAGGATCACCTCTTTTACAAGGTCAAGTGCACAAGTCTGAGTCAGGAGAACAAACTGGTCAGTCACCAACTGCTCAGTCTGTTTTTCCTTTAGGTTGAACTTGAATCTGATGGCTTCTAAAGCCTCTCTCTGCTCTGTTATTATGAAATTGGATTTTATTCAAGCCAAAGGAAATGTATTATATCCCTATCTGCATTTTACACTCTCAGTATAATTGTGTGTACACACTAGGCAAACCACCTTGAACCATGGAATCTGTGTTCCAAGACAGCAAGGATACAGACAAAACACATGGAAACTCACTCTATTCTGAATAGCCAAAAAGTAGCTCTCCCTCTTCTGAACTGGTTTTAAACTTGATCTGTTTCTCTCATGTTTTTCCATCTTTTATATGTCTTTTTTCTCTTAACAGTCTCTTTGAAGGTGCTTATATAGTGCCTTATATATAGTGAATACTACAAAAAAACATTTGAAAAATGACAAAGAAAAACAGGATAAATGTGTTCATGTGTGTAATTACATGGGGATATATAGAGAATCTAGAGCAGGTATATAATATATTCAAATGTCTACAAAAAGAAACTGTCTTTGGAAGTAATGAGCCATGGGAATCCCAAAGCCAGGTAGAAGAAATCATCATCTCTCTCATTTAAGAAATGTGACATGGGCTGAATTCCAGGCAAATAGCAGAGCATGTGAGAGGCACAGAAGTAAATCAAGGTAATTGGCTGAAGTTACCTGAAAAAGCCTGAAGAAAATAAATAGTAAGAGGCATATCAAGAAAGGACTTTGAGACAGAGAGAAGTCACCTGAGGCCTGATTTTACCATAATCTAAAGCCTGATAATGCCTTACGGTTACAAATAGAAAACATACCACCTCATAGGGATACTAACGTTCTCCTTAAGCAGAGCAGAGACTCTGAAGTTCCCTGTTAGCTTAAAAACTCACGAGCATTTTGTATTCTGTTTCATAATGTCTCATGTTTGCTTTTAAGGTTTTCTACCAAATTTTTGAGCAAAATGAAGCTTCTGGAACCTGGTCCATGTTTATTCAACAGTGCAAACCTCTTGGCACACTGCTGCTGATTCCCAGGCCAGTTTGGTTCTAAAGCACCGGAGTGACATGGCAAACACAACGAACGAGCCAATAGTCATGACAATGTGAATGCGTGAGCAAGAAGAGGTGGGGAGACCACTCACATTTACGTGCTGGGGAGGCCACGACAGCTTTTACAAGGGACTGAGAACTGGCCCGAAAGAGCTCAAGAAAAGGCAATTATGAAAACTACTGCAATGAAGAGGCAGACCACGGAAACAATTTGACTACATGCAACAACCTAATTAAGAGTCCCCCAGGTGGCCTGGTGGTTAGGATTCTGGGCTTTCAATGCCAAGACTCTGGTTCAATCCTGGTCAGGGACCTAAGATCCCCAGAAGTCACATGGCAGAATGCAGGGGGCAGAGGCAGGGGTCTTAGGTAACAATCAATTAAGCCATGCTGTTTCCTGGTGACAAGTTCAGGAAAACAGATTATACTCATAAAACTATGCGGTTTAAACACCAAGAAACAAAACAAAAATGGTTCTATCTTTTCTGCAATTAGCTTGAGTGAGAACATTCAGTTCAAGATTGATAGAGGCAGATGTCTTTGAAGACTGAATGAGACAACTGCAGTGATAAAGAGATAATAGCTGAACCTACAAGATGAAATAGAATTGAACAGATTTGTAGTGCACAAAGGAAAAAAAAATGAGAATTAAGCCACATGCACACAGGTCTGCTGGAGTCTCTCAGTCAATAGGAACTGCTTAAATACATATAAAAGATTAGAAGATAGATCAGCTGAAGGTCATAACATAGAAACTAAAGTCCATGACTTCAACAGAAGCTGAAGATTTCAAGAAGACCAGAACAAAGAAAGACTTAAACCACCGAGGTGCTAATCAGAGATGTCAACCGGTATCAGAAAGAAGTAGAAGTCAGCTCAGACACCTGAACAGAGATCTCAGGATATGACACTTCTGTGAATGGAAGAGAAATGAGACATCTGGGAGGAAAGCACCTCAGAGGTAGCATGTTATAAGCATTCCGTCGGTGAAGGAACATTATGAGCTACAAGAGCTCATTTCTTCTCATCTTCTCTCTCTCTCACACACACACACACACACACAACCCAAGAGTAACTCAGTCAAAATAACAAGAACTGGTACACGCTGAGTGTGTGTACAATCCTTTCTACCAGAAAAGCTGATGACTTAAAGAAAATATTAAATTAGTAATACAATTTTACATGCCATGTATTTACATATAAACACGATTATACGATGGATTGCTACTCTTTCCATCACGTGGAATTAGGTAGCTTCAGCACTGAGTTTTGTCTTTCAAAACAGATTTAAATCTATGGAAACTTTGTTTACATCCTGATGTTTAGATGTTTCAGTAAAAGTTTGCTGAACAAATGAAACAATATGATTATTTTACAAATATAGTCCTTTCCCTGCAAGAGCAAGTTTTTCACAAAGCAGTGGTTTTCAAATTTTTGCAAGGGGGAGGTCTGAACCTCTTGAAAAATCTGAATGAGCTCATGGGTCTTCTCAAAGAAAACCGCATATACTGACACCCAAGAGAAAACACACTCACAATTTCAGAGATTCATGAGCTCCCTGGGGCCTAGTCATGGACTGCTCTAGGAGAGGCCAGGTTAACAATCTCTGTCATTCACAAATCATACAACGTGTGATCATCTACTCAGGCAACACTGGCATGTACTCGGGCACACAGCTGTGTGACTGCGTGAGAGCCACTGAGAACCCAGACGTTAGCAAGCCTGCTCATCTGCTACACCAACTAGTCATCTCCATGCTACTCCTTCTCAAGAGTCGTTTCATTCTTCTTTGTAACCTGCTGAGTGGAGTGGAGCAGGAAAAGGCTTATCAAAAAGGGAACGATTTTGCTCCTCTTCAATAACTTTAATAGTAAAAAAAAAAAAAAAAAAAAAGAGGACAAGGGGCAGTATATATGTATGGTTACCAGTTATGGTAAGAAAATCTAAATTGCCCGATTCTATAGAAAATACTCATGCATCTTCCTGATTACAGGCAGCCAACTCCCTGGCTCTTGGCTGATCTTTACAGCACCTTTTCCAATTAGGACCCTCAGCTTGGATTCTGAGATAATATGAACTGACCTTTTATTAAAAATACTGCTGAGCCAAATGACAGCAAATGGACAGCATGAAAGGGACACCAAAAAAGAAAAGCATTCCCAGAAAGAAAAAAACACGAGGCACTCTGGAGTCACCACTTTGCAAAGCAGTTATGGAACAATACACAGAAGCGAACATCAGTGCTATGCTCTGTTCCATTTTAAATAAAAGAAAAAAGAAAAATCACTGACAGAATCTCACAGTAGACAAGACCTTAATCAACACCTTCACTGTATGGTTCAGGGATCCGAAGCCCAGTCAGCACAGAATGAAGACTCTGTTCTGTGTTCTAGTCTAGGATTCTTCAGCTGAGGGGTTGGAAGAGGAGAGAAAAGTGAAGGGAACAAGTACAGGGCTTGAAACACACTAGGAACTGCTCCCAGGCTGCCCCTGTGTAAGTGTGCCTAAGTCAGTAGAGAATGGAGAGATCCCCAAACCAACATGGAAAAGCCACTGATACCAACTCCTCTCATCATCTGAGGAAGCACCACTCTCCACAGCAGCTTTCACACTGCTACCCAAACAGAGCCCTGCTTAATAAAACCATATCTCAAATTCTATCTGTTTTAATATTACAGAAAGTAGACTTTAATAAATTTTCTTTTTTTACCTTTTTTCCTAGACTTTAATAATTTGTCAAAGACTTTGTCTTTCCCCACCCTCTACTTATCCTTCACACTGGTCACATTCACAGTATTTTTCTACACAAAAAGAATCTTTAAAAAATCTATATGGGAAAATAAATCCAATAAAAATTCATATAAACACATATAAAAGTAAAATAAAATGAAACGATATACAAACAATTATTATTGCCAATAATGCAGTTTTATAGTACTCTACCTAAATCGTGGAAAAATTTAGAGTCAGCTGTATAAATAAGAAAGAACAACCCCAATCAGTGTGAATTTTAAGTGGGGTAGGATTTTCTAGATCCTCACATCTTAATATTCTTCTGTTCTTTCCTTGGGTTAAATTAATTCTGAAATTACATTGAGAAAGACAATCCCTGAAATTTTATTCATTCAACTGATTATCTGGGGTTTTGGAGCACAGGGAAACCCACTAACTGGGTTACATTTTATTCCCTTTGGGGCAAAGCTAAAATAAAAACTGTGAAACATACTCATGTTTCATACCTAAATAAGTTCAGATCAGAATCTCTTCCCTATTTATTACACTAGTCTCTAAATCAACTCTTCTCCCAAGAATCATTTCTACACAATATTTACTGACAAGTTAATAACCAAACACTGGGAAACCCAAGAAAGGTCTTCTCCTGGTTAATCTCCCAGGACAACCACTCAATTTCAGGCCAGCTCGCAGAACACTCCTTTTCAGTCTGGAATCTTCTAAGACATATAATAAACTGTGGAAAATTCTGAAAGAATTGGGAATACCAGACCACCTGACCTGCCTCTTGAGAAACCTACATGCAGGTCAGGAAGCAACAGAATTGGACATGGAACAACAGACTGGTTCCAAATAGGAAAAGGAGTACATCAAGGCTGTATATTGTCACCCTGCTTATTTAACTTACATGCAGAGTACATCATGAGAAACACTGGGCTGGATGAAGCACAAGCTGGAATCAAGATTGCCGGGAGAAATATCAATAACCTCAAATATGCAGATGACACCACCCTTATGGCAGAAAGTGAAGAACTAAAAAGCCTCTTGATGAAAGAGGAGAGTGAAAAAGCTGGCTTAAAGCTCAACATTCAGAAAACGAAGATCATGGCATCTGGTCCCATCAATTCATGGGAAGTGGATGGGGAAACAGTAGAAGCAGTGTCAGACTTTATCTTTTTGGGCTCCAAATCACTGCAGATGGTGATTGCAGCCATGAAATTAATACGCTTACTCTTTGGAAGGAAAGTTATGACCAACCTAGACAGCATATTCAAAAGCAGAGACGTTACTTTGTCAACAAAGGTCCGTCTAGTCAAGGCTATGGTTTTTCCAGTGGTCATGTATGGATATGAGTTGGACTGTGAAGAAAGCTGACTGCCGAAGAATTGATGCTTTTGAACTGTGGTGTTGGAGAAGACTCTTGAGAGTCCCTTGGACTGCAAGGAGATCCAACCAGTCCATTCTAAAGGAGATCAGTCCTGGGTGTTCATTGGAAGGACTGATGCTAAAGCTGAAACTCCAGTACTTTGGCCATCTTATGCGCAGAGTTGATTCATTGGAAAAGACTCTGATGCTGGGAGGGAGGAGAAGGGGACGACAGAGGATGAGATGGCTGGATGGCATCACAGACTCAGTGGACTTGAGTTTGGTAAACTCCGGGAGTTGATGATGGACAGGGAGGCCTGGCGTGGTGTAATTCATGGGGTTGCAAAGAGTCAGACACGACTGAGCGACTGAACTGAACTGAAGACATATAAACAATATGCATAAATATTCGACAAATGAAGGAGTAGTAATATGAGAACTGAGAAAGCACTAACCAGTCCTACCAGAGGAAGGATTTCCAAAAGTATGCTTTCAGGGCATATCCATAGATAAAACTCTGGGCTTTTAAATTTTACTCATACTCAAATACCTACTGCAAACACCCAGCATTCCTATATGATGAACTGCAAGATGTCAGTCATGGCTTTACTTGTTTGTAATAGTTGCTATCTGAAATCATTCCAACCTGTTCCTTCAGTGCAATGAGGGTAGCATCCAGCTTCCTCTGTGAGGACAGCACTTGCTCCTCATACTTCTTTGTGAGGCCCCTCACGATGCTCTCATGCTGCTCCCTTGTGCGCTGAAGCGATTCGGAACGATGCAGGTCCAACAGCTGCTGCTTCAGGCTGTCCATGGCCATCTCAGTAGTTCTGGACTTTTTAACCATCTAGAAAATACACACGGGATACACGTTTACAGTATGCTGACTCTGTGCTATCTTCATGAATTTTAATTCTAAAACTCAATCATGCTTAACTAAATGAAAGTAGGGGCTTCCCTGGTGGCTCAGCAGTAAAGAACCCACTGCCAATGAAGGAGACAAGAGACGTGGGGTTCAACCTCTGGGTGGGGAAGATCCCCTGGAGCAGGAAATGGCTACCTCTCCAGCATTCTTGCTTGGAGAATCCCATAGACAGAGGAGCCTGGCAGGCTACAGTCCACGGGGGTGCAAAGAGTCACACATGACTGAGTGACTAAGCAACAAGAACAAGAACAAAGAGAAGCAAGGTCTCCCCACGGTGGCTCCAGTTCCCCAGCTGGGATCCACCAGGCCCATGGTTGCTGGAATGATTATTCACAGAGAAAAACAATCTGGAAGTGTCCGAGGAAAGTGAGAGAGAAGATTTTGTACAACATGATGGCCATGTGGGTTCCAGGCAAGGAATCTGATGCTTCTACACCCATCTCAGTGCTGTTTGCATCGCTCTGTGCTCCAAGTGCTGGAGGGAAGTCCAATTGTTAGGTCATGGAAAAATGACAACTTTTTTAAAAATTTATTTTTTAATTGAAAGATAATTGCTTTACAGAATTGTGTTGGTTTCTGCCAAAGAGCAGCATGAATCAGACATGAGGGGTGGGATAGGGAGGGAGGCCAGAAGGGAGGTTAAAGACAACTGCTGCTGGAAAGACTGATGAAACTTCTCAGTGGTCATGTACTAAAAAGGAGGCTTTTTAAACTGTAACTGTATGGTTGCAGAGAAGGGATTGTGTACCAGGTTTACTGACAACTCCCACAAGATACCCATGTTCTAATTCCTGAAACCTGTGAATACGTTGTCACATGACAACGGGAAATTAAGGTTGTGACTGGATTTTTTAAAGTTGCTAACCAGACGACCTCAAATAAGGAGACTGACCTAGATTACCAGGGTGGACCCACTATATCCAGAAGAGTACTTTAATGATGAAAACGGAGGCAAAGAAAAAGTCAGAATTGTGACTGCTAGCTCTGAAAACGGAAACAGGTCATATACCAAGGAATGCAGGGGGTCTCTAGAAGCTGGAAAAAGCAAAAAAAGGGATTCTCCCCTAGATCTCCAAAAAGCAACAGAGCTCTACTGACACCTTGATTTTAGCCCAATGAGAGCCATGTCAGACTTCTGACTTTCTGTCTGTAAGGTAATAAATTTGTGCTGTTTTAAGCCACTAAGCCTGTGGGGATCTGTTAAAGCAGCAATGGAAAATTAACGTACTTGGTGGTTCTGTTGCTTTTTAAAATTTATTTAATTTTAATTTTTAATTTAATTTTATACTGTTATTTTTTTATAAATGCAAGTTCTAACTTATAAAAAGATTACTAAAAGATTATGTAGATTACGACATAAAAGCAAATAACTATCATTTTTCAAATAATTTTAAAAAATGATAGTCTATATTACACATAAAAATGAAAAATTTCAAATGAGGTCGCTTCTTCACTCTATTCCAGAGATTGCCTATTTATCCCAAAACCACTTAAACTACTTGAGACATTCATCATTTGTTCAGTAAATGATGTGGACACTTTGTGCCAGGCAGGGTTCCAAGCACTTAAGGACAGGATGACAAGACAGCCAAGGCCTAAAGTCTTATTACTTTCTGGTGAAAAGGGACAGACAATAAGTAAACAGATGAGATAATTTCAGATGGTTTTAAAATAGAGTGATGAAATATGGCACAATAGAGGGGAGAGGGAATGAGAAGCAACAGACTACTTTAGAGTCCTCTCTGTTTTTAGCTAAGAACTGATGGCTGAGACAGAACCAGATATGAGACAACACTGTTTAAACTCTTCCATCCTCAGAACTAGCCACAAACTCATCTAGAACCAAGTCCATCCTCAGAACTAGCCACAATCTATCTCCTCTAGAACCAAGTCACTTTTGTTTGTAACCACCAAAACGGCATTACTCACATGAATCATTCACTGCCAGGCGGAGCTATCAATGACTTGTGACTATTTCCCATGATCAAATGGCCACCCTTCTCATTAATCAAAGAATGTGCCACCACTTCAAAGGCTAGTCTGTTGGGGTCAGAAAATTTAGTTTCTGATGCTTTGTCAGTAACCGGCTTTGTAATCCTGGAAAAGTAATGTGACCTCGCCAAGACTTGGTTAACCATCCATAAAAATGGTAAACACAATGCTTCACTAATCAAAATCCCAAGACTTTTTATAAAGTATGGGAAGTTGATTTGCAAGATCTAGAAGGAAAAGTGTAAAAAAGAGCTACTAAATATTTTAAGAATTGTAAGGGTAGCCCTTGTTTATCAGATTTCAAAACACAAAACAAAACTATACTTGTGATAGTATCAGAGCAGGAAAAGAAAAATATGTAAGAAAAAAAAATTCAGAGGTTAGGTCAATTTTGAACACTATAACTCACTCACCATGTACTGACCACCTATAATGTACCAGGCTCTGGGCTTATGTGGTGAGGTTACTAAGATTAGGGCAACCCGTTCTGGCCTTCAAGATTACTCTAGGTCTGTTATAACAGATGTGATCATCCGACTTGGGAAGAAAACGGGAAGACTTAGAAAAGAAAGGCCTTGAGCAGGGGCTTGTTAATCAAATAGCAACGTGATGAGGAGAGGGCATTCCGGTGCTAAGAGACAGCACATACGAGTACATAAAAACAAACAAGACTATTGAGTTTAAGAGTGAGAGAAGAGAAAGGCAAGATCAGATGGTCATCCTGACGCCCTATTTCATCCCACAAGTAAAGCAAGGTCACTGAAAGACTGTAAGTAAGGGAAAGACGTAACTAGAACTGTGCTTCAGAAAGATTACTCAGATGGCCAGATGAAAGAAGAGAAGGGGTGAAAGATTAGAGCCTACGTACGAGCCTTCTGCAAGAGATGGTGAAATACTGAACTAGGGACGTGTGGGCAGAAATGAGGAGACCCAACACAACGCAGTGGCTGACTAGACAAAGGAGCACAGAAGCTGAGCTCTCCTCCAGATTTCTGGTGGACAGACGACTAGGTGAATGGGAGACCTGTTCCTCCAAGGAAAGGGAAAGAACTGTAGACTGACTTATGGGAGAAGAATGTGTAAACGTCCAAGTTTTTCTAAATTTAGTCCCACAATACAAAACGTTAAGCAACTAACATTTCATTGTAATCAACAACTTTTTACCATAAATAATGAAGATCAAATATTTACCTGTTCTTCACTGACTTTTAATGCTTGTATTTGGGTCTCCAGTGCTTTTATTTGTGCTTCAAGCTGTATTTCTCTTTCTTTTCCATTCTGAAAGAGTTTCTGTGATTCTCGAAGGCTGAGGGCCAAACCATCCTTTTCGTCTAGAACATTAAAAAATTTTATATAAGTAACATGTTACCGCAGAGGGATCCTAATTGCCATAATCTATCAAATATCAGATCTTTATCACATATAAATGTTGCTGCATTTAATTCAGTTCAGATACTGAACTTCACTTGATTTGGAGAAAATTAGAAAAGCTTCAAAAAAAGAATGTGAGTGACATCAAAAAACTTTTTTTTACAGAACCACCACTACTCTCTTCAAAAATCTTATTGTATCCCTTTAGGGACCAAAAGATTCCCTAAAAAATCATTTCAATATCTGTTACTTGAGAAGCTACATAGATATGACAAGCCCCTGCTGATCAAAGAAATACTCTGAGGAAAAATTACCTTTTATACATACTTTCAATGACCTCTTAAATTCACCTAATCTTTAATTCTTCCCACATACTTTACTGTAACAGTTCACAAGTTCTTCTCTCAAAATAAATTTCATGAGCATTACAAAAAGATCTTTTCACTATCAATTAAGTTTGAAATAAGCTGGAGTTCAGTCACAAAATTATTCTACAAATGAGAGTTCAACACTGACCAAAACTACAGAAAGCACAAAGAGTGAGCAATTATAATCTGAAATCTGTGTTTACACTCTGCTTCTCCCAGAGATGACCACATTTTCTCCTTGGCACTCTCAAAGCAGTTCAGGATCACTAAGTCTTACTTGGATTGAAACGTTATGCTAATTCATAGGCTCAGAAAACATAGTGCAAGCTAAACACAAGTCTCTCTGGGAATTGGAATACTTTATCCAAGGTAAACTACATCAGGAATCGACAGCTTTTTGAGATGGAATGCTATCAGCATATTTATACACTGTTCATTGATTCTATTAGTCTAATAGAATAGAAAAAAGGGAGAAAAAGTGAGGACCTCAAAATGTATGTTCGGCAAAGAAGTCCAAGGCAATGTGTCAAAAGTCCTGGATTTTTGTTTTGCTCTAATTCATCGTGAGCCCTTCATCAAGGGCATCAAATCTCTACGCTTCATATTTACAGTATTCTTGCCTGGAGAAGTCCATGGAAGAGGAGCCAGGCGGACTGCAGTTCACGGGGTCACAGAGAGTCAGACACGACTCAGTGACCCACTTTCACATGTTTTCGTTCACCACACCAGGTGTTGGTTAGATTGGGTTTATTGAAAGCAGGCCAGAAGGTCCAAATTTTGGTTTGGTAATAACAAGACAGAATATGATCAGAGTGTATCATATAGCATAAATAAGTATTACTATGTGAAACTTATTTATACAATATTTATATAAATATTGTAGTCCTCATCACGATGCCAAAAAAAAAAAATGTACTTCTTACTGTGGTCACTGCTACGAAAGTCTGGAAAGTCACTAGTGAATGTATACCTCTGAATCACCACCACGTGGGCTAATGACAAATAAGTATATACCAACGACCATGGAATAGAGCTCCAAGCTCTCATTAAGTTGAAAATTAAAAGTACACCGACTTCCATAAAACCATTTTCGAAGAAAATTTCTAGACATCCTTCTCAAAATATTTTATTTTAAGCAAGAATGAACTCATTTATACTGGCAAATAACTGCTGAATTAATAAATTAAAGAATAGATTAATAAAAATTTTTGAGGTCTTTTTTCAGAAATAAAGTCATTTTAAAGACCACTTAAAAATCACTGGGGGAGAAAAAGAAAAACGTGATTCGCAGAAGCAGGATAATCTTTCAACTACACAATGACGAATATGTTCCTATAAGAACAATGCTACTATTTGCTAACAAATAAAACAGTCTTCTTTTTTAAAAGAAATATGGTTGAAACCCCTAACTGAAGGCTGAAAACTCTGCTATAACACTAAGTCACTTCAGTTTTGTCCGACTCTGTGTGACCCCACCAGTCTCCACCATCCCTGGGATTCTCCAGGCAAGAACACTGGAGTGGGTTGCCATTTCCTTCTCCAAAGCAGGAAAGTACTCCAAGGAAAGGGAAAGAACTGTAGACTGACTTATGGGAGAAGAATGTGTAAACGTCCAAGTTTTTCTAAATTTAGTCCCACAATACAAAACGTTAAGCAACTAACATTTCATTGTAATCAACAACTTTTTACCATAAATAATGAAGATCAAATATTTACCTGTTCTTCACTGACTTTTAATGCTTGTATTTGGGTCTCCAGTGCTTTTATTTGTGCTTCAAGCTGTATTTCTCTTTCTTTTCCATTCTGAAAGAGTTTCTGTGATTCTCGAAGGCTGAGGGCCAAACCATCCTTTTCGTCTAGAACATTAAAAAATTTTATATAAGTAACATGTTACCGCAGAGGGATCCTAATTGCCATAATCTATCAAATATCAGATCTTTATCACATATAAATGTTGCTGCATTTAATTCAGTTCAGATACTGAACTTCACTTGATTTGGAGAAAATTAGAAAAGCTTCAAAAAAAGAATGTGAGTGACATCAAAAAACTTTTTTTTACAGAACCACCACTACTCTCTTCAAAAATCTTATTGTATCCCTTTAGGGACCAAAAGATTCCCTAAAAAATCATTTCAATATCTGTTACTTGAGAAGCTACATAGATATGACAAGCCCCTGCTGATCAAAGAAATACTCTGAGGAAAAATTACCTTTTATACATACTTTCAATGACCTCTTAAATTCACCTAATCTTTAATTCTTCCCACATACTTTACTGTAACAGTTCACAAGTTCTTCTCTCAAAATAAATTTCATGAGCATTACAAAAAGATCTTTTCACTATCAATGAAGTTTGAAATAAGCTGGAGTTCAGTCACAAAATTATTCTACAAATGAGAGTTCAACACTGACCAAAACTACAGAAAGCACAAAGAGTGAGCAATTATAATCTGAAATCTGTGTTTACACTCTGCTTCTCCCAGAGATGACCACATTTTCTCCTTGGCACTCTCAAAGCAGTTCAGGATCACTAAGTCTTACTTGGATTGAAACGTTATGCTAATTCATAGGCTCAGAAAACATAGTGCAAGCTAAACACAAGTCTCTCTGGGAATTGGAATACTTTATCCAAGGTAAACTACATCAGGAATCGACAGCTTTTTGAGATGGAATGCTATCAGCATATTTATACACTGTTCATTGATTCTATTAGTCTAATAGAATAGAAAAAAGGGAGAAAAAGTGAGGACCTCAAAATGTATGTTCGGCAAAGAAGTCCAAGGCAATGTGTCAAAAGTCCTGGATTTTTGTTTTGCTCTAATTCATCGTGAGCCCTTCATCAAGGGCATCAAATCTCTACGCTTCATATTTTAAATGAGGTTACTGGAAACAAGCTATCTAGCTCTGCATACCTCAAACACAACAGAACCCAACACTTGTTTTCTTACCTTTGGTTATCAGAAGCTGATGATTCAGATATCTAACTTGACGTTCACTTTCATCTAACTTTTCAGCTAAATTGTCCAGTTGTCTCTCTTTAGCTTTGTTAAGAACCTGAAGTTGAATAATCTGCATATTTTCTGCAGAGTCTGCTTGGGAATTAAAAACAATTTATTAGATAAAAGCATATCAAAATATAAATTTGTGGTCATTTCGGGCAATGTTTTATCAAACTGCAAATACAACATAGCGTATCATGAAATCAATTCAGGAGATTGTGACTAGCATTTTTAATACACAATGGTACAGAGCCAAAAACTGGAGTCTGCTCACCCACACGCAGTAAAGCCAGTCTACTGACACCTAGGTGTAGTGAAGGCAAGTGCAGCGTGTAAGGGGCCATTTGCGGAGTCTGAGCTTTTTAAGCCTCAGCTGTCCAGGACTTCTCTTACAGCACCTTATCATAAATGCTGCACTTCCCTGGTGGCTGGAAAGAATCTGCCCGCAATGCAGAAGACCTGGGGTCAAGCCCTGAGGTGGGAGGATCCCCTGGAAAAGGGCATGGCAACCCACTCCAGTATTCTTGCCTGGAGAAGTCCATGGAAGAGGAGCCAGGCGGACTGCAGTTCACGGGGTCACAGAGAGTCAGACACGACTCAGTGACCCACTTTCACATGTTTTCGTTCACCACACCAGGTGTTGGTTAGATTGGGTTTATTGAAAGCAGGCCAGAAGGTCCAAATTTTGGTTTGGTAATAACAAGACAGAATATGATCAGAGTGTATCATATAGCATAAATAAGTATTACTATGTGAAACTTATTTATACAATATTTATATAAATATTGTAGTCCTCATCACGATGCCAAAAAAAAAAAAATGTACTTCTTACTGTGGTCACTGCTAGGAAAGTCTGGAAAGTCACTAGTGAATGTATACCTCTGAATCACCACCACGTGGGCTAATGACAAATAAGTATATACCAACGACCATGGAATAGAGCTCCAAGCTCTCATTAAGTTGAAAATTAAAAGTACACCGACTTCCATAAAACCATTTTCGAAGAAAATTTCTAGACATCCTTCTCAAAATATTTTATTTTAAGCAAGAATGAACTCATTTATACTGGCAAATAACTGCTGAATTAATAAATTAAAGAATAGATTAATAAAAATTTTTGAGGTCTTTTTTCAGAAATAAAGTCATTTTAAAGACCACTTAAAAATCACTGGGGGAGAAAAAGAAAAACGTGATTCGCAGAAGCAGGATAATCTTTCAACTACACAATGACGAATATGTTCCTATAAGAACAATGCTACTATTTGCTAACAAATAAAACAGTCTTCTTTTTTAAAAGAAATATGGTTGAAACCCCTAACTGAAGGCTGAAAACTCTGCTATAACACTAAGTCACTTCAGTTTTGTCCGACTCTGTGTGACCCCACCAGTCTCCACCATCCCTGGGATTCTCCAGGCAAGAACACTGGAGTGGGTTGCCATTTCCTTCTCCAAAGCAGGAAAGTGAAAAGTGAAAGTGAAGTTGATCAGTCATGTCCAACTCTTCGAGACCCCATGGACTACAGCCTACCAGGCTCCTCTGTCCATAGGATTTTCCAGGCAAGAGTGCTGGAGTGGGTTGCCACTCTCTTCAAACTCATTTTTTTAAACTACTGTTACTAAGAACCTATAATCACTAAGTTCAGCACTACCATTAAGTTAGTTAAAGCTTTCAGATGTCAAATTTAGGCAAATGTGTAACTAACAAAAAATGAATCGTTAAAATGCAGATTGTTAAGTGATGAAAGTGATATATGCAAAATGACCAGGCAATATAAATGTAACCGAACACAGCAGAACTGAAAGAATAACATCAAAGTGTCAGGCCACCGTTGTGATGTCTGTTTACTTAACCCCAAAGGAGTTATGCCACACACACTGTCCACCTCCTCATCTCTTCATTCCACAAAACCTTAGGAACAGAGAGAGGTTGCCCACATATTTGCTGTCAGCTCACTGGGGGGAAAAGGTGTCCCTTGCAACTATCCTATAGCCTGAGCATAAGATGAAATTAGGGCACTAGAGTTCAGTTTTCTCTTTGGTGTATGCAGCCCAGGAAACCCAGAATATCTGATATGACTTTTCCCCACTACTTAAATGTAATACAAAAACAACACTTGTGTTCACATTCTAGAAATACACTGGCTCTTCAGCAATAACTAGAAGTTATTTCACATGCCAGAGAATAGGATGACAAAAGCTGGATGTATGAAAACAAAGATTCAGATTAGTCAAGTTTGGTTTTTAGTTTTGAATGTTTGGATCTCCTCAAAATTCCCTAGTAGCACTTTTACCAATACATATAGTATTCAAAAGAAAACTGTTTAGTAAGTGTCACAGGACTACTGAGATGTAAGTCTAGTTTTCATTCTGAGTATACAGTCCTTTATATCAAAGTTGTCCATTACAGTAAAACTCTAAAAACCAAAAGAAAAAATTAAGATAATGGTTGACTTATTAAATTATATTTCTACATAATGAAAAAAATCTAAGATTAAAAAGAAAACTACATTTCATTTTCCAATTTAGGCTTCTGTTAAGAAAGATATGCTATATGAAGCTAATTAAGTCTTAACCAAATAGAATGACTGAAATATACAGTTGAGAAAATTTTGGTTAATTTTTCATTAAGGGAAATTTCAAATATATAAGAAGGTAGAGAAAAGAATACAATGAACCCCATGAAACCATCACCTAGATTCAACAATTGTGAACTCATGGCCAGTCTCACTTTATCTACATCCCCATGCAAACTTACCCCCGACAACATGATATTTGAAGTCAATTCTAGACTTCATGTCAGCTTATTCAAACTTTAGGAAACAGCTTTTAAAACCGGACTCTCTTCAAAAATTTTCATTATCTTACTTAAAATCATAATTCTTGAACATGCTCCAAGTGCTCAAAGTTCTCCAAATAGGTGGTTAAGAAATTTAAACTTGATACCTACTTTCATTAGCTCCTAGAAATTGCTGTTGCAGGCCTTCAAATGTGTCACCTTCTGCAATGTCCTGGGCTGGTGAGCCATTATTCTGGGCAGAAGACTGAAAAGGTTTATACGTCACTTTATATGATTCCAAAGCTTGACAGCTAGGACCTTGTGACATACCAAATTGCTATTACAAGGTGAGAGACAAAGTTGACAATTAGGATTTGCTCTTTTCTTCAAAAATTATCTGAATTAGACAACTTGTTATAAAACTTAACGGTGGTACAAATACAAATTTTATACATACATCTCTGCTTAAAAACAGCACTTACTGTTATTTAACAAAGTTCATAGAAACCCTGAAATATGTAATTTCACACATTTTAGTTGTACTTCTGAGCATATAATAGAACCAATTTCATAAATAACACTCAAGAATTCCAGTGAGATTGTATATAAACATTTAAGAATAATTTAGAAAACACATCTATGCAATAACATATAATACAATGACTCATATGTAATAAATACTCAGTAACATTTGGGGGATGAATAACGTTTTATAGAGAAGTAAAAGAGGGGGAAATTAAGTAAGTAAGGGAAAGTAAGGGAAATGACCACCTTAAAACAACTAAAAAATTATCCTGTCATCAGGTAACACAGAATATCTACTACTGAAATGAGGCATTCATGGTCATTGAGAAAATCTAAGAAGCAGCTAACTGTATCCTAAGGTCTTATTCATCAAACTCTCCAGAGGCAGAGGGGGAAAGTATTTCTTTCCTCAACATTCATCCTGTCTACTGCTGTATCATCCCAACAGATAATCAGCTTTGAAGTATTTGATGCAAAATCTGTGATAAGGGTGATTAGCTAGATGATCAAGGTAACTGGTGTCATTAACCACTTTGAACTCTATCAGGGTACCTGAACGTAGCTCTTCACTGGAGCAGGGGTAACGGTAGAAGCCAGAAGCCTCAGCAGACAAAGGTGGCCGTTCTTTGACAGACTTAACTTTTCATGTTTAATTATTTCCATGAAGTCTCTATTCTAAAATTCTCATTTAAGATGATTTAATTAAACTGTAAACAGAAAACTGCACGACTAATTCAGCATGAGGCTGAATAAATGCACCCTCAGCATTATTTGTCCTTAAATGTTACTACTGCACTTTTCACAAACATTTCTTACTCACACATACAGCAAATGTATGTACACACACGCACAAATTTCTTGAAAGTCAAGTTTTTACAATACCTGAAAATGATTCCTTTGAGTGTCTGAAAATGTAATTACATTGGTTGGTTGGCTATTAAATTCCTGCTTCTGACTGTTGGTATATGGCCTAAAGTTTTCAGGAAGGTGATATAAATCAGTCTGCTCATATTTACTCGGAGGACTATAACCACTTCCACCTTCATCTCCACCTCCTTCAGGATGGTAGACAGGATGCTGGTCTTCAGTTCTACTTTGATTCTCTTCCCAGCCATTGCCACTTTTCTCTCCAATACATATGTCCCGAATCTCATTATAGACCTATTAGATAACAAGAGTAAGAGAAAAGTACTAAGATCTATTCCCACCCTCAAAGTCAAGTTCATGCCAGATACTTACGTTTACATTTGGAGGTTTAGGCAGCACTTGATGTTCAGTCCAGTTCATCTCCAATTGCTCAGAATGATGTGTGCTTGGGAAAAATCAGTATTTTAAATTAGAGCCTATTATCTATTTGGACAGAGACACCATAGAGAACCTCAAGATTTTAACATGGGTGCCCTCCAAATTTTACCTAAAGGATTAAGAAGTAGTCTACAATTTTACAATCATATCTGTTATTATTACCTGCAGGGTATCTAAAGAAAAAAACTCAAAAGCATTGTGATATACAAACGCAAGGGGTTTCAGGTCCTTACTCTTGCTCTCTGCCGTCCTCGCTGCAGTCCGAATAGTGAGGTTCGGGGGAAGACAGGTCGTCATCCAGCATATCATGAGGCAGGTCTGTGAGTAACTGCTGCAACTGAAACAGGAAGGTCAGCGTCAATACAACACTGGCTTAGACCCAAGATATCAAACCAAAGTTGCCTTGGCACCAGTGATTCTGACTGTAGAAGTCAAAGAATTTCCTAATTTCTCTATGTAATAAAGGTCTTAAATTCCACAGGAATGATATTCGTCAGTTCACTTGGGGGAAGGGGAACACATAAATATCAGGATTTATACTGGAAGGCTTTATCTTTTTCTAGAGGTCTTAGATTCAGATACACGCACAGCAGGAAAGCTTTTAAAACTTCTTTAGGCAAACCCAGCAGGTCATAATAATGGCACCATCACTGTATCATGTTATCCGGGGGGCAGATCTGAGTCTCAGAATCCTGTTCTACCAGTAATCAGACCTGGAGGACTTGGCAATCAGACACCCTCCTGGGAATCTGAGTGGCCAGATGCACTGTATCCCGGTGGAGGTGACAGCAGCAGCAGCAGGTGGCCTTGGAAGCCTTAGAAGCGCCAATAAGAGGATGGAAACCTCTTGGGGAGTAACTAATTATTAGAGCGCCATCCAATTCCAATGATGAAAAGATGCACAATGCTTGGCTCTTATGAACAGTTGAGTAGAAAGAAGGCTGTAAGATTCAGGTTTTTATGGATACAGTACTTTCAAAGTATAACTAAAACTGACATAAGAGCACATGATTTTGCTCTCCAGTTTTTTTCCAGAAAAATCATATCTTTAGCATTCTGCCTTATAACAACTAGATAAATTCACTCAAGTTTCAAGATAAACTGTGACAAAGAGACAAATGAATTGTCTAATTTGTTGAATTTCACTATCTCTAAATGTCTTCAAATCCCAATATAACAACTTAAAATTTGTAATAATCAGAAGATTCAAACATTATGTTACTAAAGGGTCAAAGGACTGCTTATAATGACGTCTCTTTAAACCTAAGCATCAGTTAGATTATTAGTAAACTGACCGAGTTCCTCCACAGTATATAAATCAATTCCATAAAATTATGTAATAAATCAGTTTTGAAGATATTAATACTCTATTAAAATCAGGAAGAAAAAAATGAGATGCTGCTTAGTCTATGGTAGGTTTTTTTCCCCTACTTCTCTGCCATTAGGATGAAAGAAAAGAAGTGTAGTTATAAAACATATCTGAGTATTACATTTATAATTTAAAAGATGTTCTTAAAATGCATATGGTAAAAGTTAAATAAAACTATCCTAAGAAATGTCTGAAAAGAATGCCCCAACTGTTAACAGAGTTTTGGTGAAGTCAAACTTGGGAATGGAATGGGGTATGTGAGGTGGGGAAGGGGGACACTTCTTTACCCACATAGATATTTCTAACATTGAGTGGATTGTTTGTTTGAAGGTGTTCTCGATACATTGGTTTCTCTAAAAATGAAGTAAAAGAAAAATATTATATTCCAATGAAAAGTTATCTTGATGAAACTGATATTAATGACCAGGACCTTGACTTATTGGCCACCTGCTCACATAGGTAACTGAAAAGTCATTTTGTGAGTTAGTCATATCAGGGTTGACCTAAAGATATAAAGAATAACAAACACTAAAACAGAACATATCAACATAGTAGGATACCACAATAGGACTCAAGAAAAAGGTGGCAAAGTGATTTTACAAAGACAAAATTCACAAAGAGAAAAACAGCACCTATGAGAACTTTAAGGAAAAAGGCTATACCCACATATAACACAGGGAATAAAATCAAAATAAATGTTTCATACTTAAATCAAATAAGGACTCCTATAAAGAAAAAACATTTTCTTCTAAACCTTCAGTGAAGTTCAGGTACACAGCCTTATAATTCAGAAAAACCTTAATAGGAACATCTAAACAGTACAATTTCCACCCACTCCCATAAAGATAGAAAAAGCTACACAATAATTAAGTAGTTCTTATAGCTTTCTTTGCAACACCACAAAATTAACAAAACTGGCATCCATGGAAGAAAATTAATTTGAGCATTAAGCAATTAAGTTCCTCAAAATGATTCTGCATCCACATGTCAACTTGTCAAGTAGCAAAACATCCCTACTGTATTTAGTGTTTTATAAAATATTTTACAAAATGTACTAACATTTTTAAACCATTTCATTGTTCACCTTCAAAAAATTTCTCAAGATCTTTGTCATAGCTGGGCTATATTCCTTGGTTCTATAACTTTGAGGACAGAGAGAGGTTAAATGAGCTTCCCAATAAGGCCATTCAGGAACAAAATACCACCTGCCCCAGGCTTCCATTCCTGGGATCAAACGGTACCCTCCTCATACAACTGTCAAATAGATTTTGCTTTTGAAGCTTGTGCCATAAAACACAAAATTATCATATCAACTTATGCATGTTACCAAACAAAATTTTAGAAATTATAAAATTTCCTCATTAAAGATCCACCCAACTACCAAATACAGATTCAAGAACAAAGATTACAATCCTTATAAACGGCAAGATCTAATTCCCAAATGTGGAAGTAATACTGCCTTTTGGTTGCAAATACAATTCTCTTAGTGGGATACGATTGAGTTATCAACTGAGTTTAATAATTAAAGAGATACTTTCCCTAGAAAAAAGATAATTTGCATTGCTAAGACCCCTACTGAAATGCATTTTAAACTAGTCTATAAAATCCTGTCCGTTTACTAGCTTGTGTGTTTGTTCCTGAAAAAATAAAGAAAAAAAAAATTTATTTGAGGACATTTCACTCAAAGAACTTTAGCAACAAACACTTTTACAATAATCTACATAGAACAGCCAAAAAGCCTAGTTCAAGGGGAATGTAAAACAAGGAACATGTAAACCTTTTTCTTCAGATTCTTCAGCTTAAATTAACTAAACAGACTGTCTTCAGAGTCTGTAATCCTTGATATTCATGAAAACAAGAGTTCTCAGATTACAAAGCATATAATACATGTTCTCCCCAGAGAACAGCAGCAAATGGAGTGGATAGCATTCATCTGCCTTCTGAACAAGCTGCTCAACAAGTACACTGACGAACCGATTCTGATATTTTTAAATATGAATTGTGAAATAATGCTTTCATGGATACACACTAAGTAGAATCTTCATCTTAGCCTTAGAGCCAAGTTATTAATAAAAACATCCTTGAAAAGGCCCAATATGGGACTGACAAAGGGCCAAATAACTTGGCAGCTAGAGCCTTAGTCTATGAATTACACTACGTGCAAAACTCTTTTTTAATCCTTTACATTAGGTAAAACAAATTTTATCATCTTAGTGGGGAAGACTTTGCCTAGATTGCCACACATCTGTAAAAGAAACACGGCAACATTTATCAGACAAATATCAGCGACATTGCAAGTGACACATAATAGAACTTTAGGCCTGGAAGGAACACCGGAGACCCTCCAAGCCAAATCTCTCCTTCTAAAGGTGAGCACGATGAGGCCAAGAGCAGGGGAGGGGCACGCCTACAAAAGCAAGGGTTACAGCCCCTTGGGTGGCAGGGGAACCTGAATCTCTCCATTCCCACTCCTATCTTCCTGCACATGACATTCAGTTGGCCACTGGAAGACACAGTCCTACCTGTTTGTATACAGTAAGTGTCAGCCAGAGTTCAGTGTTTTTGTTCCCACTGTGACAGTTCCTGAAAAATACCTATATGTTATGGGAAACACTTCAAAGGCACCATCAGATAAAGTATTTGTTGTTGTCGCTAAGTCATGTCTGACTCTTTTGTGACACTATGGACTGCAGCCTGCCAGGCTCCTCTGTCCATGGGATTTCCCAGGCAGTCCTACTGAGTGGGTTGCCATTTCCTTCTCCAGGGGATCTTCCCGACCCAGGGACTGAATCCAGGTCTCCTGCACTGGCTGGCAGATTCTTTATCACTGAGTCGGTCAACAGGAAAGTCCCAGATAAAGTGTAAGAAATTGCTAAAGGAAAACAAAATGTAATATGAACAACAACAACAAAAAATACAATATGAACACTCCACTATTTGTTTCTTTGCTTCACTTAGGTGATGACAAGAAAATTTCACTAAATAAATCAAAGAATATAAAATGCAAACAAATGCTAGCTTTACAACTCCCCCTAGTGGAGACAAAACATCAAAAATGTATCCATAAGTAATCAAACAAGGCATTTAACAGTAGAAGAAAGGCTTTGCGATGGAAACAGTCTTTAGACTACACCATTCCAAGCTCGATTGAGTTTACTATTCTCCAGAGAAGAACCCGTATAAAAACCAAGAGGGACTCAAATCTGTATTCCCAGGTACAAGTTTCTGTCTGCCATTTGCTACTCAAACCACTTATCTTCCTACGCAAGATCATTTTCCAGGTTTTGAATACATCATCACTAAGGGAACGATCATCAGCAAGTATTATCTTGATAAGCACAAATTACTAATTCTTTCTACCCCAAACCACAGGCTCCAAAATACATACATGTGTGAGCTACAGTCGCTCAGTCATGTCTGACTCTTTGCAACCCCATGGACTGTAGCCCGCCAAGCTCCTCTGTCCATGGGGATTTTCCAGGCAAGAATACTGCAGTGGGTTGCCATTCCCTTCCCCAGGGGATCTTCCCAACCCAGGGATTGAGTCCACATCTCCTGCACAGCAGGTGGATTCTCTACCACTGAGCCACAGGACAACCAAACAATAATCGCAGAACTGATGACACGGAAGAAAGTACACACCAGCTCCAGCAAAATGACAATCTACCTTAAAGCCCATGTGGCTTTACCAGTAACTTAGGGGCTTTCAGCAACTACAATGACAACAACAGCAACAACTATATCTCTGTAATATTCCATGATGAAACTACATAGTGACTTTAGGTGGAAAATGTTTTGCAAAATCATATTGTTACATTTGTTGTTTAATTAATTTATCTTAACTGCTTATTTAACTTATATGCAGAGTACATCATGCAAAATGCCAGGCTGGATGAAACACAAGCTGAAATCAAGACTGCCGGAAGAAACATCAATAACCTCAGATACACAGATGACACCACCCTTATGGCAGAAAGCAAAGAGCCTCTTAATTAAAGCGAAAGAGGAGAGTGAAAAAGCAGGCTTAAAACTCAACATTCAGAAAATGAAGATCATGGCATCTGGTCCCATCACTTCAGGGCAAATAGATGGGGAAACAATGGAAACAGTAACAGACTTTATTTTGGGGGGCTCCAAAATCACTGTAGATGATGATTGCAGCCATGAAATTAAAAGATGCTTGCCACTTGGAAGAAAAGCTATGACAAACCTAGACAACATACTAAAAATCAGAGACATTACTTTGCCAACAAAGGTCCGTCTAGCCAAAGCTATGGTTTTTTCCAGTATCACGTATGGATGTGAGAGTTGGACCATAAAGAAAGCTGAGTGCTGAAGAAGTAATGTTTTTAAACTGTGGTGTTGAAGACTCTTGAGAGTCCCTTGGACTGCAAAAGGAGATCAAACCAGTCAATCCTAAAGGAAATCAGTCCTGAATATTTATTCATTTTTCCAGTATCACGTATGGATGTGAGAGTTGGACCATAAAGAAAGCTGAGTGCTGAAGAAGTAATGTTTTTAAACTGTGGTGTTGAAGACTCTTGAGAGTCCCTTGGACTGCAAAAGGAGATCAAACCAGTCAATCCTAAAGGAAATCAGTCCTGAATATTTATTCATTGGAAGGACTGAAGCTGAAGCTCCAATACTTTGGCTACCTGATGTGAAGAACTGACTCATTTGAAAAAGGCAGGAGAAGAAGGGGACAACAGAGGATGAGGTGGTTGGATGGCATCACCGACTCGATGGACATGAGTTTGAGTCAGCTCCAGGAGTGGGTGATGGACTGGGAAGCCTGGCGTGCTGCAGTCCGTGGGGTCGGAAAGAGTCGGACATGACTGAGCAACTGAACTGAACATTTGCTGCTGTTCAGCTAAGCTGTGACTGACTCTTTGTGACCCCACGAACTGCAGCACGCCAGGCTTCCCTGTCTTTCCAGTGTCTCCCAGAGTCTGCTCAAACACATGTCAGTTGAGTCAGTGATACTGCTGTTACATTATGAATGAGTTAAGGAAAGAGTTTTTGAATTCTTCTTCTCTGGACCAGCTTTACAAGTAAAAATTTGCCTAGAATACTTTGGATGAGGTCTACTTAGTGGCAAGGACAGCTACATTGGTAGTTCTCAAAGTAACGAACACCAATAAGTTGTGAGCAGAGAGTGATATGAATATTAACTGACATGATAGCATAGCTCCATCGTATTCTCACCCTCCCTCGCCTGTACTCTAATCCATTCTGTTCATTGTAGAAGAGGTGGAGCTTCCAGTGAAACCCTGGTGAGGCTGTGGGCTATACACTTGCCTGCTATGCCTTGGAACACAATGGCCAAACTTTTGCCAATATACCATTCAGAACTGTTGTGATTCAGAGATGATTATGGTGCCTTACTTTTCGGAAAAATTCTTGGAGTTTTTCTTTTCTTTTCTTTTTCAAAATATGCGTCTATCTGTGGTGGTCTGTGTCTTGAGATCCCATTGGTCCAACTGTCCTCTGAATATTGAAATCACTTTGCTAAACCCTTTCCTTTTCCAAAGATTAAATGTACTTTCTCCATTTCCTCTTCGATGCAAACAAGGGAGGGAATAGAAACAGTAAAGCCCAGATCGTCACTGCAGAGGTGCTAATTAGGATGGCACGGAGGCTGGAAGTTGACTATGGCTTATTCACTGACTTATGGGCAAGTGCGGACAAAATCCCAGCTGATCTTGGTAAAGCATGTTGTATCAGCAACTTGCCATTCATACGAGACAGTCAGAATCTCTAAAGTGGTTACTGTGCCATTTACAGAGAGGGAAATCTCACAAGTCCTTAGCAAAGTAGCCCATGAGAGAGATCTGGCCTGCTTGGGACATCTTTGGGAATGGAAGCATTCCCCTACACAAATGAACTGAATACAAAGTGATTCATTAAGTAGAGAAAGCATGAACTGAATACAAAGTGATTCATTAAGTAGAGAAAGCAAGGTGTATTAGCCGTGTGTGTGTGTGTGTGTGTGTGTGTGCGCGCGCGCGCTCCTCAGTCATGCGTCACTCCTCACGGCCTCATGGACTGTAGCCTGCCAGGCTCCTCTGTCCATGGGATTTTCCAGGCAAGAACACTGGTGTGGATTGCCATTTCCCCCTCCAGGGAATCTTCCTAACCCAGGGGTCAAACCTGCATATCCTGCATTGGCAGGCAGCCCTGGGAAGCCCAGTGCTAACACTCTAATCTGCCTGGCAATCCCAAAGCAATCTCAACCAGACAGGCATGAAGATTATTCTCTTTTTTTAACTTCTTAAGACTTTAAACTATTCTGCTACTGTAGGGTCAGGGAGACTGAGGAGGTGGAAAGGTTTCCGGATATGAAAATGAACTTAGGTTTGATCAGGTGGTTTATTATTTTTAACTCGCCATGACAAAGCTGGAATCAAGACTGCCAGCAGAAATATCAATAACCTCAGATACACAGAACCCACTCCAGTGTTCTTGCCTGGAGAATCCCAGGGATGGGACAGCCTGGTGGGCTGCCGTCTATGGAATCACACAGAGTCAGACACGACTGAAGCGACTTAGCAGCAGCAGATACACAGATGACGCCAACCTTACGGCAGAAAGTGAAGAAGAACTAAAGAGCCTCTTGATGAAAGTGAAACAGGAGAGTGAGAAAACTGGCTTAAAACTCAACATTCAGAAAACTAAGATCATGCCATCCGGTCCCATCACTTCATGGCAACAGATGGGAAAACAATGGGAACAGTAACAGATCTTATTTTGGGGGGACACAAAATCACTGAAGATGGTAACTGCAGCCATGAAATTAAAAGATGCTTGCTCCTTGGAGAAAAGCTATGACAAACGTAGAGAGCATATTAAAAAGCAGAAACATTACTTCACCAACAAGGTCCATCTAGTCAAAGCTATGGTTTTCCCAGAACTCATGTGTGGATGTGAGAGTTGGACTATAAAGAAAGCTGAGCGCCGAAGAATTGATGCTTTTGAACTGTGGTGTTGGAGAAGACTCTTGAGAGTCCCTTGGACTGCAATGAAACCCAACCAGTCCATCCTAAAGGAAATCAGTCCTGAATATTCTTTGGAAGGACTGATGCTAAAGCTGAAACTTCAATACTTTGGCCACCTGATGCGAAGAAATGACTCACTGGACAAGAATGATGCTGGGAAACATTGAAGGTAGGAGGAGAAGGGGACAACAGAGGACGACATGGCTGGATGGCATTACCGACACAATGGACATGAGCTTGAGTAGGCTCTGGGAGTTGGTCATAGACAGGGAAGCCTGGCATGCTGCAGTCCATGGGGTCTCGAAGAGTTGGACATGACTGAGCGACTAAACTGACCAACTGATGACAAATATATATATATGGCTGAATTTTTAGAAAAATTTTGAATTTTATTTTTCACTGAAATTCTAACCTCTATCAGAAGTTAGAATTTTTTCCTTTGCAGCTATTTTTTAAAAAGGTAAAATACTTATTAATAAATATGAAACACTTTTTATTAACATTTGGATAACATTTAACATTCATTAACATATGGATAACATTTATTATCCATAGTAATCATGTTAGAGTCAAAGTTAGCTAGCTATTTTCTTCTATTGTGCTAGAAACAATCACTCTCAAATACCTAACCTCTTAAGATCACCTTTTCCTCTGGAAATTCCCTACTCCAGCACATAATCTATCAAAGAATGATCCCAATGGCTATCTTCTGTTATCATCTAGAGTTAACTGTCTCCTTAATCAATACCACGTTTAAAACTTTGACCACACAATACACCTGGCAGTAAGTTCTCTCTAATATCCAACCCACCATTTCCAATGAAAAAAATCACCTGTCAGGATTATTTTTTCTCTTCTTTAAAGTCTAGTATAACAATAACCCAAATTGATCCTCTCAAGAATTCCAGTAGCTAAATTCCAGTGAAATACCCAAGGCCATCAGGGCATGAAAACCTCATGCTGTGAGTTCAAAAAGTAACAGAAAACCCTCAACCCTATCTCTGCCACAGCAATCGCTGTGAAGGCCCCTATCAAAATCTGGAAACCCTGGCAAGGGTCACAAACTCCAATGCCCTTGGTAACTTGGCAGAGAATTTACAAGAGTGAAGCTAGTGGGTTCAAGGGCACAAGTCCATGTTTTGCTTTGTTTTGTTTGGGGGTTGGGGTTGGGGGGCATCATGGCCAGCCGGAATGGGAGAGCCACTGCTCAGCTCCAGCCCGCCAACTAGTATGTGAAGAAATAGGCCACATGTGGCCTATTTTAAGACAGGCCAGATACTCTGGACTGCTATATGAAACTTCCCAATTTTTAAATTTAGATTCAATTGTTCAAAAACACTGTGCAAACAAACAATACAAGAGAATGCACTGGTCATAGCAAACATCCTCTTCCAACAACACAAGAGAAGACTCTACACATGGACATCACCAGATGGTCAACACCAAAATCAGATTGATTGGACGCGAGTCTGAGTGAACTCCAGGAGATGGTAATGGACAGGGAGGTCTGCCGTGCTGCGATTCATGGGGTCGCAAAGAGTCAGACGCGACTGAGCGGCTGAAGTGAACTGATAGACAAAATCCACCAAGCTGCCAGCTTTGTCTCTACCCTAATGTTAATGCCAGCCATGTGTGAAAGTGACCCCATTCATTGATTCCAATTAATACAAATGGTCCATGGTAACTACTGCTGCTGCTGCTAAGTCGCTTCAGTCGTGTCCAACTCTGTGCGATCCCATAGACGGCAGCCCACCAGGCTCCCCCGTCCCTGGGATTCTCCAGGCAAGAACACTGGAGTGGGTTGCCATTTCCTTCTCCAAGGCATGAAAGTGAAAAGTGAAAGTGAAGTCACAATCATGTCCGACTCTTTGCGACCCCATGGACTGCAGCCTCCCAGGCTCCTCCATCCATGGGATTTTCCAGGCAAGACTAAAAATGATTATTTGACATATTGGGAAATGGGTCACACCATGGAAGCAATCTAAGTGTCCACTGACAGATGAATGGTTAAGGAAGATTTACACAATGGTGTATATACACAAAGGAATATTAGCCATAAAAAAGAATGAAATAATGCCATCTGCAACAACATGGATGGACCAGAGATCATCATACTAAGTGAAGCAAGTCAGATGGTAAAAGACAAACATAATATCGCTTACATGTGGAAGCTAAAAAAAGATACAAAGGGATTTACAAAACAGAAATAGACCCACAGACATAGAGAANAATAATGCCATCTGCAACAACATGGATGGACCAGAGATCATCATACTAAGTGAAGCAAGTCAGATGGTAAAAGACAAACATAATATCGCTTACATGTGGAAGCTAAAAAAAGATACAAAGGGATTTACAAAACAGAAATAGACCCACAGACATAGAGAACAAACTTATGTTCAAAGGGGAAAGGTGAGGAGGAATAAATTAGGAGTTTTGGATTAACATATATACACTACTATATGTAAAAGCAATAACCAAATAGGGGCCTCTTGTATAACACAGGGAACTATATTCAATATTTTATAATAACCTACAATGAAAAAGAATCTAAGTATCTAAAAAGATAAATCACTTTGCTGTACACCTGAAACTAACACAACATTGTAAGTCAATAATGAATAAAAAATTTAAAATACACGAAAGAAAAAAAGAAAATGGGTCATATCAACATTCAGTACAAAAACCTGTTGTTATAGTCAATCAAGAANCTATTTAAATTCTCCATGCATACTCTTTCTGATTGATCTGCTGAGATCCCTAGACACTGCATAATGTGGAACTCTACTGACAGCAAGGAGATCAAACCAGTCAATCCTAAAGGAAATCAACCCTGAATATTCATTGGAAGGACTGATGCTGAAGCTGAAGCTCTAATATGCTGGCCACCTGAGGTGAAAACCTGACTCATTGGAAAAGACCTTGATGCTGGGAAAGATTGAGGGCAGGAGCAGAAGCGGGTGACTGAGGATGAGATGGTTGGATGGCATTACTGATCCAAAGGAGATGAGTTCAAGCAAACCCCAGGAGATAGTGAAAGACAGGGAAGCCAGGCATGTTGCAATCTGTAGGGTCACAAAGACTCAGACACGACTTGGCAACTAAACAACAACAAATGTTAGGGGATTTGAAACCCAGTCTGGCTTGTGGAAAGTTACCTTTCTCAGGTCTGGATATTGGTTACTATACCTCAGAAGACTGTTATGAAATTTCTTGTTGTGTATGGGTAGGTCTTGTGACATAGGACACTTCTATCAGATAACCGACTATATCCCTATTAATATTGGGCTTCCCAGGTAACTCAAATGGTAAAGAACCACCTGCAATGCAGGAGACCTGGGTTGGATCCCTGGGTTGGGAAGATCCCCTGAAAGAGGGCACAGCAACCCACTCTAGTATTCTTGCCTGGAGAATCCCCATGGATAAAGGGGCCTGGTGGGCTACAATCCATGGGGTCGCAAAGAGTTGGACATGACGACTAAGAACAGCATTGTTTTGTTTGTATTATTCTGGTCCTATGCACATGATTGCACTAGTCCAATCTGAGCTTAATATGCTTTTTGAATATTATGCATTAAACCATCCATGGACCTTGTTTTAGCATCTGTAACATGGAGGTTCTCTTAAACCGGTTGCTTTCTCCTCTGGACTTTATGTTGTCAGAGCGTCCATGGTCTTTCTTGTAACCACCCCCATTCTGGCCTTGTCACTACCATTCAGTACATGGTTGTCTGATTCATCTTCCTTAAGCATGTATGGGATTGTGTCACTTTTCTAGGCAAAGTTTTTAAAATGAGTTCCTGTTGCCCATAGGTTAAAATCCAAATGTTCTCGCCTGAAATGTATGACCTTCAACATCCTGCTTCTCAGATAATATCTCCTGCAGTTCCCATGAATGCATATTTTAGTTTTTATCCAACAGCTCACCGTTTCCTACATTCATGAGGAGATTTTCCCAAGTTGTGGTTATACTACAGAAATGAAATGGTCCACCATGCCACCAAGTTTGAGTTGAAAGTCAGAGCTGATGATGTTATGTGTATACACATCAATAAGCTGTGAAAAGTTTTAATTCTCACATAATGAGCCTTTCTGGGGACAGCACAATATACTCACAAGCAGATATTAAAATAGTTTTAGAAAGCAGAGAATAAAGGAGAGATCACCTGGGCTTTCTTATCAACCCACCCAGATGTGGGGCAGAAGGGGAAGGAGGAGGAATTAAGCTCCCAACAGTAAAATATGGAGTAAGAATCTTTCTTATACCTTTCTTTACTTTGCATTTACAGGTTAACTTTTACAAGAAGATTGTATTCCTTTTGGCTATATACATACAAGACTAAATTACCTTAATAAATACAAGAGTAATGAGGGAGCCCAGAATGTACATGCTGGGACCACTGTTACCACTTCCTCTGTCTCCTATTATTTTCACATCTAGATATGGAGGAACAGAAAAAATTCTCAAACATCACAGAAAAAATTCTTAAAATAGTGATGAACATGGGTTCTTCGTGAGGATTTATTATGGCAAATCAAATACTTCATGCATTATGCTTTGTTACAAACAGACTTACTGTAAAGCTATTGAAGCTAAAGCTATAGGGTTTGTAACTGGCATGGGTCTTCCAAGCTGCTCTACGTAACTTGTGGATTTTTGCATTCTTTAGAGGTTAAAGGAATTTAGACCCATCATCCCTGTGTTTGTCATAACAAAGGGATAAAAATAATGAGTCATAGTCCTTTCTAAACTCTAAAATGTTTGTGAAGAGACACACGTTTTCTCAAACACATAAAAGGGAACCTCTTCATTGCTATGAGAAAGTCAGGGAAGGGGTGAATGAACACAGTAAGGCTACTTCATTTGGATTCTATCTTGACTTCATGGAGGAAATACCTTTGGAGTTTAAAGAATGAAAGTATTTTGTTATGTGAACAAATTAACATTGGACATTCCAGGCAAACAGTAAATAATGTTCAAGGATCAATGAACAGTAGGAGATGGTGTTGAAAAGGCAAGGTTAGGTGACATTTGTGGCAAGGTTTTTTTGTTTGCTTTCCTATTTTTTATTTTATGTAATATGGGCTTCCCTGGTGGCTTAGATGGTAAAGAATTTGCCTGCAATGCAGGAGAACCAGATTTGATCCCTGAGTCAGGAAGATCCCTGGAGAAGGAAATGGCAACCCACTCCAGTATTCTTGCCTAGAGAATACCATGGACAGAGGAACCTAGTGGGCTACAGTCCAAAGATTTGGGCACAGCCAAGTGACCATCACTTTCACTGTTGAAGCTGTTGAGCAGCTTCTCAGTTGCCTCTTTTAACATCAGTAGAACTTTATAAAGAAAAAACAGAGTCATATGCTGTTCTAATTTTTCTGAATTATTCTCCCAATATTTGACCTGTAAATGCCCACTTCATTATAACTGTATAATATCCTAAAGCAGAAAAAAAANGATCCAACCAGTCCATCCTAAAGGAGATCAGTCCTGAATATTCATTGTAAGGACTGATGCTGAAGCTGAAGCTGCAATACTTTGCACCTGATGCAAAGAGCTGACTCTTTGGAAAAGACTCTGATGCTGGGAAAGATTGGAGGCAGGAGGAGAAGGGGACGATAGAGAATGAGATGGTTGAATGGCATCACCGACTCTGTGGACATGAGTTTGAGGAAGCTCTGGGAGTTGGTAATGGACACCAAAGCCTAGTATGCTGCAGTTCATGGGGTCATAAAGAGTCGGACACAACTGATGAACTGAACTGAACTGAACTGAAAACTGTTGAATCATATGTTAGTTTTTTTCAGTTTGTCGATTATTTATTTTGCCATACAGAAACTTTGTAGTTTGATGTTGTTCCACTTATTTATTTTTTGCTTTTGTTGCTTGTACTTTTGGTATCATATTCAAAATTATTGCTAAAACTAATGCTGAGGGGATTTCCTATGCTTTTTTCTAGGAGCTTTATGTTGTCAGATAGCACATGTTTAATTTTCTAACCAACTGTGAGTTAATTTTTGTAAGAGGTGTAATGTAGGGGCACAGTTTCATTTTTGTGCATGTAAATATTGTTTTCCACCACCACTTATTGAATAGACTGTCTTTTCTCCATTGACTGTGTTTGGCTGTTTTGTCAAATATTAGTTGACTGTGTATTTATGACTTTACTTTTAAGCTCTTTATTCCATTGGTTTATGTGTCTATGCCAGTATAATGAGGTTAATCATTCTAGTTTATAACACATTAAGAGTTTATCAGGAAGTGTGGTGCCTCCAACTTTGGTTTTATTCTCAGGATTGCTTTATCTATTTGGAGTCTCAGACTCCAAATGAATTTGAGGATTGCTTTCTCTTTCTTAAAAAAATGCTTTTGGAATCTTGATGGGAATTACATTTAACCTATAGATCATTTTGGATACAGTGAACATTTTAACAGTATTAATTCTTCCAACACATGAGCATAGGATGCATTTCTACTTATTTGTGTCTACTTCAATTTGATTGATGTCTAATAGTTTTCAGTGTAGATATCATCACTTTCTTGGTTAAATTTATTCCTCAGTGTTTCATTGCTGTTGTGCTAATGTAAATGGGATCATTTTCTTTATTTTCTTTTCAGATAATTTACTGTTAGTGAATCAGTAAATGTACTTGTTTTTGTATGCTAATTTCATGTTCTGCAACTTCATCAAAGTTGCTGATTACATCTGTGCATGTATGTTTGTGTGTGTGTGCATGTGTATGTAGTCTTTGGGATTTATATATATATATATAAAATTATTATACAAATAGAAACAACTTTACTTTTTCCTTTTCAATTCTGATGTCTTTTATTTTTTATGTTGCCTAGTTGCTTGGCTGGGGCTTCCAGTAATATGTTGAATAGGAGTGGTGAGAGGAGGTCATCCTAATCTTGGAGGGTGAAGCTTTTACTATTGAGTGAAACTTTTACTATTGAGTATGAGGTTAGAATATGATAGGATACTGAAAGCGGAACTCCCTGGGTCACTAGATGTCCAACATGCTACTGGAGATCAGTGGAGAAATAACTCCAGAAAGAATGAAGGGATGGAGCCAAAGCAAAAACAATACCCAGCTGTGGATGTGACTGGTGATAGAAGCAACGTCCAATGCTGTAAAAAGCAATATTGCATAGGAACCTGGAATGTCAGGTCTATGAATCAAGGCAAATTGGAAGTGGTCAAACAGGAGATAGCAAGAGTGAACGTCAACATTCTAGGAATCAGCAAACTAAAATGGACTGGAATGGGTGAATTTAACTCAGATGACCATTATATCTACTACTCTGGGCAGGAATCCCTTAGAAGAAATGGAGTAGCCATCATGGTCAGCAAAAGTGTCTGAAATGCAGTACTTGGATGCAATCTCAATAATGATGGAATGATCTCTGTTCATTTCCAAGGCAAACCATTCAATATCACAGTAATCCAAGCCTACGCCCCAACCAATAACGCTGAAGAAGCTGAAGTTGAGCTGTTCTATGAAAACTACAAGACCTTTTACAACTAACACATAAAAAAGATGTTATTTTCATTATAGGGGACTGGAGTGCAAAAGTAGGAAGTCAAGAAACACCTGGCGTGACAGACAAATTTGGCCTTGAAGTACAGAATGAAGCAGGGCAAAGGCTAATAGAGTTCTGCCAAGAGAATGCACTGGTCATAACAAACACCTTCTTCCAACAACACAAGAGAAGACTCTACACATGGGCATCACCATATGGTCAACACCAAAATCAGATTGATTATGTTCTT
>SJYX01012827.1:567170-591652 GCA_006410675.1 Oreotragus oreotragus | reverse complement strand
TAAACTGTGGAAAATTCTGAAAGAGATGAGAATACCAGACCACCTGACCTGCCTCTTGAGAAACCTATATGCAGGTCAGGAAACAACAGTTAGAACTGGACATGAAACAACAGACTGGTTCCAAATAGGCAAAGGAATACGTCAAGGCTGTATACTGTCACCCTGCTTATTTAACTTATATGCAGAGTATATCATGAGAAATGCTGGGTGGAAGAAGCAAAATCTGAAATCAAGATTGCTGGGAGAAATATCAATAATCTCAGATATCCAGATGACACTACCCTTATGGCAGAAAGTAAAGAGGAACTAAAAAGCCTCTTCATGAAAGTTAAAGAGGAGAGTGAAAAAGTGGGCTTAAAGATCAATATTCAGAAAATGAAGATCATGGCATCTGGTCCCATCACTTCATGGGAAATAGATGGGGAAACAGTGGAAACTGGCAGACTTTATTTTGGGGGGCTCTAAAATCACTGCAGATGGTGACTGCAGCCATGAAATTAAAAAACACTTAGTCCTTGGAAGGAAAGTTATGACCAACCTAGATAGCATATTCAAAAGCAGAGACATTACTTTGCCAACAAAGGTCTGTCTAGTCAAGGCTATGGTTTTTCCAGTGGTCATGAATGGATGTGAGAGTTGGACTGTGAAGAAAGCTGAGCCCTGAAGAATTGATACTTTTGAACTGTGGTGTTAGAGAAGACTCTTGAGAGTCCCTTGGACTGGAAGGAGATCCAACCAGTCCATTCTGAAGGAGATCAGCCCTGGGTGTTCATTGGAAGGACTGATGCTAAAGCTAAAACTCCAATACTTTGGCCACCTGATATGAAGAGCTGACTCATTGGAAAAGACCCTGATGCTGGGAGGGACTGGGGGCAGGAGGAGAGGGGATCTCAGAGGATGAGATGGCTGGATGGCATCACCGATTCAATGGACATGAGTCTGAGTGAACTCCGGGAGTTGGTGATGGACACTGCGGCCTGGCGTGCTGCGATTCATGAGGTCACAAAGAGTTGGACACGACTGAGCAACTGAACTGATGAGGTTAGCATTTAGCTTGTCATACATGACCTTTATTATCTTGATGTACATTCCTGCCATACCTAATTTTTTAAGACGTTAGCATGAATAAATGTTGAAATTTCTCAAATACTTTTTCTGTGTTTATTGAGGTGATCATATAATTGTTTTTCTTTTATTCTACTAATTTGGAGAAGGAAATGGCAACCCACTGCAGCATTCTTGCCTGGAGAATCCTGTTGACAGAGGAGCCTGATGGGCCTCTGGGGTACCTGGGCTTGCCCAGAGTTGGACATGACTGAGTGACTAACAGTAACACTACTAATCAGGTTTAGCGTATTTATTGATTCACAAATGTTAAGCTATCCTTGCATCCCAGGGCTAAATTTCACTTGGTCATGGTGAATGATCCTTCTAATGTGCTCAGAATTTGGTTTGCTGGTATTTTATTGAGAAATTTTTTGTATCTATGTTCATTAAGGATATTGGCTTATAGTTTTCTTTTCTTATAGTGTCCATTATGGCTTTGGTATCAGGGTAATGCTATACTCATGAGTATGAAAACAGTCCATCCTTTTCAACTTTTCAGAGGAGTTTGATAATTGGTATTCATTCTTTAAATGTTTGGTAAAATTCACCAGCAAAAGATTCTGGTCCTGTGTTTAACTTTGTTGAGAAATTTTTGATTAATGATTCAATCTCCTTACTAGTAATTAGTTTGTTCAGATTTTCTATTTCTTTCTCATTCAGGCTTGGTGGGTCTTATATTGATATTTCTAATATTTTTCTATTTCTTCCAGTTTGTCCAGTTTGTTGGTATAGAGTTATTTATAGTATTCTGTTATGATCCTTTGTATTTCTGTGATATCTGTTGTAGTGTTTCCTGTTTCATTTATGATTTTAGCGATTTGGGTCTTCTCTCTTTTTTCCTTGGTTAGTGTAGTTAAAAGTTTGTCAATTTTATTTATCTTTTCAAAGAACCAACTTTTAGGTTTGTTTTCTATTATTCTCCTCTTCTCAGTTTCATTTATTTCTGCTCTAATCTTTATTATTTCTTTACCTCTTATAACTTTGGGCTGTTTGTTTTCTTTTTCTAGTTTCTTAAGGCATAGATTTATTTAAATCTTTCTTGTTTCTGTTTATTGCAATAAACTTTCCTCGTAGAACTGCTTTTCCTGCATCTCATAAGATGTGGTATGATGTATTTCCATTTGTTTGACTCAAGATACTTTTAAATTTCCTCTTTCATTTCTTCTTTGATCTATTGGTTGTTTAGGAGAATGTTGCTTAATTTCCATGTATTCATGAGTTTTCCAGTTTTACTTCTGTACTGATTTCTAACTTCATACCATTGTGGTTAGAGAAGATAGTTGTATAATTTCATTTTATTGAATTTACTAAAAATTGTTTTGTGAACTAACACGTGTTTTATCCTGGAAAATGTTCTGCGTATGCTTGAGAGCAATGTGTACACTGCTGTTGTCAGATAGAATGTTCTGTTTATGTTTGTTCGATTTGTTTGGTTGATAGTGTTCAAATCTGCTGTCTAGTTATTGATTCTCTGCCTGGATGATCTATCCATTGTTGAAACTGATGTATTAAATTGTCCAACTATTACTGAATTCATGTTTATTTCTCTTTTAACTCTGTTAGGTTTTGCTTATAACACTGCTGTTGTCAGATAGAATGTTCTGTTTATGTTTGTTCGATTTGTTTGGTTGATAGTGTTGTTCAAATCTGCTGTCTAGTTATTGATTCTCTGCCTGGATGATCTATCCATTGTTGAAACTGATGTATTAAATTGTCCAACTATTACTGAATTCATGTTTATTTCTCTTTTAACTCTGTTAGGTTTTGCTTATATATTAGTGCTCTGATACTGGATAGTTGAATATTTAGAACTTTATATCTTCTTGATGAATTTATCCCCTCTTTACTATAGGATATCCTTTTTCATCCCTTTTAACCATTTTTTAGTTTAAAGTCTAGTTATTCGGATATAAGCGTATCAGTTCAGTTCAGTCACTCAGTCATGTCTGACTCTTTGCGACCCCATGAATATTTAGTTCCTCTTTACTTTCTGCCATAAGGGTGGTGTCATCTGGATATCTGAGGTTATTGATATTTCTCTTGGCATTCTTGATTTCAGCTTGTGCTTCTTCCAGCCCAGCATTTCTCATAGCTACCCCAATTGATCTTGATTACCATTTGCTTAAAACATCTTTTTTGTACTCCTTCACTGTCAGTCTATATGTATATTTAATGTGAATATTTTGTCGTTAGCATATTGTAAAATCTTGTTTTCGAGTCATTCAGTCATTCTATGCTTTTAATTATTAATACATAGCTTAATCCTTTTATGTTTAAAGTAATTATTGATTGGTAAGGGCTCACTATTGGGGTTTTATTGTTTTCTGGCTGTTTTGTAGATTCATTGTTCTTGTTTCTTAGCCTGCTGTCTTTTAGGGGGAGTTTTGGATGCCTTTCATATTAATATGCTTTGACTCTTTTATCATGTTCTTTTATGTAATTATTGCAGGTTTTCCCCTTATAGTTACTGTGTGGCTTATATAAAATTTATGAAAATTATAACACTTTATTTTAAACCAGTAGCAACTTATATTTGATAATATTCCTAAACTTTACACTTTTACGTCTCTTCTTCAAATTTTAGGTTATTATGTTATAGTTTACATATTTTTATATTATATATCCAATAACAGATTATTATAGTTATGGTTATTTTTACTGCATTTGTTTTCAACTTTTAAAATAGATTTGTAAGTGGATTGTATACTACTGTTACCATATTATTGAATCTAATTTTGACTAGGTGTTTACCATAACCAGTGAGTTTCATGCTACCTTCTTATGTTTTTTTGGTGGTAATTTCCATCCTTTTGCTTCCACTCAAAGAATTCCCTGTAGCATTTCTTGCATATCAGATCTACTGGTGATGAACTCCCTCAGCTTTTGTTTTTTTGTTTGCTAGAAGTTTTATCTACCTTCCTTTCTGAAGAATAATTTTGTTAGATGTAGAATTATTTTTTAACAGTTTTTTCTTTCAATATTTTGGATATGTCATCCCATTATATCCCAGTCTGAAAAGTTTCTGTCAGTAATATTATGGAGGTTATTTTGTATATAACATCTCTCTTTACACTTGCAGTCTTCAAAATGCTTTAACTTTAGACAATTTAATTATAATGTGACTTTGTGTAGCCCTGTTTAAGTTCATCCTGTTTGCATCTTATTGATTTGTATGTCCATTTTTCCTATAATTGTCTGTGTGTGTGTATATATATATTTTGTTCATTTATTTTTTTATTTTTTCCTCCTCTGATTGGATAACTTCAAATATCCTATCATGTGGGTCATTCATCTTTCTTCTATGGTTAAGTTTTTAAAAGTTCTCTATTGAATTCCTTGGACTGCAAGGAGATACAGCCAGTCCATTCTAAAGGAGATCCGTCCTGGATGTTCACTGGAAGGACTGATGCTGAAACTGAAACTCCAATACTTTGGCCACCTCATGCGAAGAGTCGACTCATTGGAAAAGACCCTGATGCTGGGAGGGGTTGGGGGAAGGAGAAGAAGGGGACAACAGAGGATGAGATGGTTAGATGGCATCACCAACTTGAACGACATGAGTTTGGGTGAACTCTGGGAGTTGGTGATGGATAGGGAGGCCTGGCGAGCTGCAATTCATGGGGTCGCAAAGAGTCAGACACGACTAAGTGACTGAACTGATTTGATTAAATTCTTCAGTTCAGTCATTGCTCTTTTTAGCTCTAGGGTTTCTGTTTGACCCTTTTTTAATGATCTTTGTTTCTTTGTTGAACTTCTTGTTTTGTTCATTCATTGTGCTCCTAATTTTGCCTAGTTGTCTGCTTGTGTTCCTGTAGTTCACTAAACTTTAGGAGGATTATTCTGAATTTTTTGACAATTCTTAGATTTCCCTCTCTTTATCCCCTGGAGGAGGGCATGGCAACCCATCCCAATGTTCTTGCCTGGATAATCCCCATGGACAGAGGAGTCCAAGGGGTCACAAAGAGTTGGACACAACTGAGTGACTAAGCACACATCATGTAGCATGTTGGATCTTTGGGAGTTCTTTTTGATACTGTGCTTACCTGATTTGTTGCGAACCTTGATTCCTTATGTAGATATCGGCACATTTGAATAAGTGGTTTCCTCTTCCAGACTTTCAGATCAGTTCAGTTGCTCAGTCGTGTCCAACTCTTTGCAACCCTGTGAATTACAGCATGCCAGGCCTCCCTGTCTATCGCCAACTCCTGGAGTTCACCCAAACTTATGTCCATTGAGTCGGTGATGCCATCCAGCCATCTTATCCTCTGTCATTCCCTTCTCCTCCTGCCTCCAATCCTTCCAAGCATCAGAGTCTTTTCCAATGAGTCAACACTTCGCATGAGGTGGCCAAAATATTGGAGTTTCAGCTTTAGCATCAGTCCTTCCAAAGAAATCCCAGGACTGATCTCCTTTAGAATGGATTGGTTGGATCTTCTTGCAGTCCCAGGGACTCTCAAGAGTCTTCTCCAACACCACAGTTCAAAAGCATCAATTCTTCGGGGCTCAGCCTTCTTCAAAGTCCAACTTTCACATCCATACATAACCACTGGAAAAACCATAGCCTTGACTAGACGGACCTTTGTTGGCAGAGTAATATATCTGCTTTTGAATGTGCTATCTACATTGGTCATAACTTTCCTTCCAAGGAGTAAGCGTCTTTTAATTTCATGGCTGCAATCACCATTTGCAATGATTTTGGAGCCCAAAAAATAAAGTCTGACAGTGTTTCCACTGTTTCCCCATCTATTTCCCATGAAGTGATGGGACCAGATGCCATGATCTTCATTTTTTGAATGTTGAACTCTAAGCCCACTTTTTCACTCTCCTCTTTCACTTTCATCAAGAGGCTTTTTAGTTCCTCTTCACTTTCTGCCATAAGGGTGGTGTCATCTGCATATCTGAGCTTATTGATATTTCTCCCTGCAATCTTGATTCCAGCTTGTGTTTCTTCGAGTCCAGCATTTCTCATGATGTACTCTGCATATAAGTTAAATAAGCAGGGTGACAATATACAGCTTTGATGTACTCCTTTTCTTATTTGGAACCAGTCTGTTATTCCATGTCCAGTTCTAACTGTTGCTTCCTGACCTGCATATGGGTTTCTCAAGAGGCAGGTCAGGTGGTCTGGTATTCCCATCTCTTTCAGAATTTTCCACAGTTTATTGTGATCCACACAGTCAAAGGCTTTGGCTTAGTCAATAAAGCAGATATAGATGTTTTCCTGGAACTCTCTTGCTTTTTCCATGGTCCAGCAGATGTTGGCAATTTGATCCAGACTTTACAAGTTTGATTTGGCAGAGACAGTTCTTCTCCAATCAGTTCGGGTTTAATTTCTAGATTTATCTCCTGGCATTGTCCTTTGGCAGGTGGTGCTTGTTATCAGGGTCTATTTTGAGGCAAGGTCACTGTCTGAGCCCTTGGGTGGTGGGGGTTGCTCCTGGCTGAGAGCACTTGGATAGACTACTGACTTGCTTCCTTGCCTAGGTCAGCCTGTAGAACGGACTCTGAAGTTACCTAGGCTCTCTTGTCAGGCTTTCTAGACAACTGGGCCTGAATTCTATACAGAAGTAGGCAAAGCTATGAATTAGCTTCCTTTTCGTTTTCTTTGACAGAACAGGAACATGACGTGCATGGCTCATTGTTTGGGGACCCAAATCAGACAAACCTTTGCAGTGACTTGGCAGAGCCCCTGGTTATGCTCTGTAGATAGAGAAAGTCACAGACTATGCTGTCACTGTAAGCAGGGTGGTTGGATGGGTTATGCAGCTTCCTATGTGCTTTGGTTATGTTCCCTGGTCTGACAGGCTGAAGGCTATATTCAGCAATGGGTGAGGCTACAAATTAGTTTCCTCAGAAAAGCAGGAAAACCACTTCCAAGACCAGGAAGGCTTTGTTTGTGGTCCTGTCTCAAGCCAACCTGTAACCCAAGTTCTCTGGCCAAACAAGGCCACTGGCTTTGCTCTACAGAGAATCAGTTCTGCCTGCCTGGACTCTGTGCTCAAACATTGCTAGGCTACACAGCTTCTAGGCTTTATGGCCATGTTTTCTGGTTGGATGAAGTTTATAACTACAGTCAATAGTGGGTGGGGCTATGCATTAGCTCTACTGCCTGAGGCGGAGCATGGTAATTCTCAAACCCAGGAAAGTGAAAATGAAAGTCGCTCAGTCCTGTCTGACTCTTTGTGACCCCATGGACTATGCAGTCCATGGAATTCTCCAGGCCAGAATACTGGAGTGGGTAGCCTTTCCCTTCTCCAGGGAACTTCACAACCCAGGGATCAAACCTAGGTCTCATCCATTGCCAGTGAATTCTTTACCAGCTGAGCCACAGAGGAAGCTTCAAACACAGGAAGGCTCTTTATCTATTGTGTTGTGTCTGCTGGTTTTCTCTCATGATGTTGCCTTTCCTTGTGTACCTAATTTTATTTGACTTTGAATAATATTATATTAAAAATCATTTGAAAAAAAATTTTGATAACTTTCATATGATATCATCCTTCATAGCAGATTTTTATTTGCTTTTTCAGGCTGCATCAGGGTTCTACAAGTTTAGAAGTATTTAAAGTCAAGAATTAAGCTTCCCTGTCCCAAAAGATGATAGGTTGCATGTCAGGGGAGGGTTTACTTATTCTAACTTACTTAATGGGTATCACTGTTTGGAGTGGGTGCATTATCAATATTCCTAATTTTGACCTTTATTTCTGCAGTCCCACAAGGCCATCAAAAGCACTGCTCAGTTTTTTAGCTATTCCCACAGGAGTGATCAATATTCTTAGGGCATGTGTGCTTTGAGTGCCTGAGCTTGTATCACTGTCTCTGATTTGCTGTCTTCTTCCAGATCTTGGTCTAGCAAATCCTGGGGGTATCTTTAAGCTCACTGATGTCTCTGAGAAGAATTTAGCCTATAGTCTTATATTTACTATTTGGTCCTCATATTTAAATGTGGCTTCATGTAGCTATTTTTTCCTTCATCTTCAAGTTAAGAATTACATTTATTACTCTAAACATATGATAAAATTCAGAGTGTTAAGGAAATATGTTCATAGTGACATCAACATCCAAGTTCACAAGATTACTTTAATTAGGGAGCTTCACAAACATCTTAATCATGCATATCTTTTTTCCATATGAATTATAAGATTTCCTCCAGGATTTATTTAAAATGTCAAACATCATCTAAAATCTATACAAAAAAACTTGAGATACTGAGATACGCAGCTTCTTTAGGAAACCAATGAGTAAAAATGTGTGGTAAACTATCATTTAATAAAATGAATATCTAAATTTAAAATTTGGGGCATTCTTATTAGCTCTTCATAAAAGTTTCTAGATCATTGCATGGTATTCTTTTAGATATTTGAGTTAAATTTCTTTCCCTTTTTGAATTAAACCTATCTCATTCAAAGAGAGCTTAAATATAAATTTCATCCTATTTTAAAAAATCTTTCATTTCAATTCTATTACAGTAGCTACAGATCAAGCAAATGGAATTTTGAGAGGAATGTTCACTATCTACTTCTAATGGGCAAAATAGTGCAGTGTTTGCTGGGCAAGGCCTAGAACCAGGAAGCTACTTACCATAATAACAAGTGAGGATTAAGATAGGAAATTGGACTTGCCATTACTTCTGAATAGCATATGCAGTCAACTCCAAAGTTTCTATCTCTTTTAGCAATGCTTTAGCGCAAGATTGTCTTGCATGGGAGTATATTGTAAATGTTCCATGATTCCCAGTATAGCATCAAGCTGCAGTCTTGGAAAAGCTTCTATTCATATATTTTAGAAACAGCTTTTATCAGGAAATGGTATGCCTTCCTGACCAGCCTTCTCATAACCTTCTTAGCCATAGCACAGGAGGTACCTAGGGCTTACTTGTTAAAATGTGTAATAGAACGATTTTAAAATATAATTAGGATATAAAAAGGGGAAGGTAGAATTAGTACCGACTGTTGTAGAACCCCACATTCAGAGATTTGAACCACATTCATTCAAAACAAATCTTTTAAAATAAGATTTAAAAGATCTCTGCAGTAGGATCTTGAGAGCATTCAGCCTCATGTTTTTCTTACTTGGTCTTGGTCGGTTCCTTTATTAATAAATTTTGCCCGACTGTTGATTCTCTTAAATAAAGCTGAAGTCAGCTGCTAGGGTATGAGGATAGATTTGTTCCAAATAAGTCATGTCTTGACTTAACCACAGTAAGAAAAAAAGTACACGTTTGTGACACTTTGTTGGCTGTATTAGATTTAAATAGAGTAGAAGCTATCGGTCAAAATCTGTTGTTTCCTATAACTATCATTTTACAAGAAACATAATCAGAACTTCTTTAAGATGAACATTTGCACCAATATTTGCTTCCAACTCTTTTTCCCAACACAGATTTGTTTTTCTTTCTTTTGGAATGAATGGTTTAAGAGTTACACGTCTCTATGATTTGAAGTTATTTGAATGTGTGAACAAATAACTAAAACCTTAGAATTTTTATTTCATCAAAAATATTTGAAATTAAACCTTTAAAATATGTTAAAAGGTAAGAATGAAAAACAATGGAAATATCCCTATAGGTTTTTACATGTAAGTCATCATGATTAAAAACTAAGCAAGAGAAAATGTGTAGATGATAGTTCTAGGGGAGAATGTGTACCTTATATGAACAACAGTGGGAAAGAGAGGGTAAACAAGAGAAATCACTTGGGTGAATGTAAATCGGTACAGCCTCTGTGGACAACAGTATGGAGGTTCCTTAAAACACTTAAAATAGAGTTTCTATATGATCTAGCAGTCCCACCCCTGGGCATATATCCAGACAAAACTATAATTCAAAAAGATACATGCACTCCTATGTGCATAGCAGCACTATTTATAATAGCCAAGAAATGGATGAAACCTAAATGTCTACTAACAGATGAATGAGTAAAGATGTGGTGTGTGTGTGTATGTGTTTGTGTGTGTGTGTGTGTATATATATTCAATGAAAAATTACTCAGCCATTAAAAATAATGAAAAACTGCCATTTTCAGCAACATGGATGGAATTAGACATTCCCATGTAAGTGAACAAGAAAGAAAACGACTAGGATTATATGATATCAGTTACATGTGGAATCTAAAATATGACACAAAGGGACCGTCTATGAAACAGAAACAAACTCACAGACACAGAGACTTGTGGTTGACAAGTTGAGGGGTGGTGCCAGTGGAGGAGGAATGAATTTGAAGTTTGGATTAACAGAATCAAACTATTATATATATAGAACAGATAAGCAACAAGGTCCTACTGTAAAGCACAGAGAATGATATTTGATATTCTGTCATAAGCCATAATGGAAAAGAATATGTGTATGAAAAAGAATATACACCTGTAAGTTAATCACTTTGCTGTACAGTAAAAATTAACATAACATTGTAAATCAAAAATTCACAAAACATTGTACCTCAATAAAATAATTTTCAAAAAATGTGAAACCACTTGGGAGGAAAGGTTATATGACACATGCACCTATTTTAGCATGTGGAAAGCATGTGAAAGTGAAGTTGCTCAGTCATGTCCAACTCTTTGCAACCGCATGGGCTGTAGCCTACCAGGCTCCTCCTTCCACAGGATTCTCCAGGCAAGAGTACTGGAGTGAGTTGCCATTTCATTCTCCAGGGGATCTTCCTGACCCAGGGATCGAATCCACATCTCCCGTATTCCAGGCAGATGCTTTAACCTCTGAGCCACCAGGAAAGCTCAGGAAAGCATGTAGTCATTCTTAATAATCACATAAAATGAAAGATTTCTGCTCAGGTCTGGGTAAATAAACTGTCAGGTCTACAGAGTTGGTCAGTAAGACATCTTTATTTTTCTGCTTCCCTGTTCATCTTCTGCCATATGCTATATGTATCAACTCTAAGGCTTCTTAATAAACCTACAAAGCAGAAACTATTTCAGAGATGAGGACACTAGAGTACATGAGAGGTGAAGATCTTTGCCCAACAAAAAGCCATAAGTGGTGGCCTAACTCCAGAGCCGGTTTCCTCAGCTCTTCCATCTGATTCTGGCTGTATACCAAATTTAGCCTCACTGGCTGCAGGGCCACACAAGGGGCTCTTGCTGCGTCTTTTGTAATTGCTTTGTATTGCTTAAGATTCAGGGAATCTTTCGGTCTTACTGAGAGAAACTCATTTACCTTTGTGTTTTCTGACTTTTGCACAAAATAATTCAAGACTTGCCTCATATTATTTTAAGGAAAAGACATTTCATAGACAACTATAAAACATTTCCTATATTGCTATGTTTGATACATTCTATCATTTAATCCTTGAAGGAACTTGAAGTTAGTGTTAAGTTTTCCATGATAATAATTTTCAGCACAAACTGGAGATTTAAACCCAGTTCTTTCATATTTCAAAGCAAGTATTCTCTTGTGGTGGTGGTGGGTACGTGCTCAGTTGTATCTGACTCTTTGTGATCCCTAGATGCCAGGCAAGACTGGTGTGGGTGTCCATTCCCTTCTCCAGGGGATCTTCCTGACTCAGGGATCAAACTTGCATCTCCTGCATTGGTAGGTGGATTCTTTACCACTGTGCCACCTGAGGGTTGGGGGTAGATTCTCCTTATTACAAAGAAAAGTAAAGCGTATATTGATTATAAAAGATGAGGGGTTTGTAATACTGAATACCTCCACGGGAAGCTACCCAGGTAAGACTGTATGTAGTGGTGGAGTCTGATACTGGGCAGTTTGAATAAATCCTCTCTGCTGAAGCCGGTGGGGGGGTGGGGGCATGCCGCTTCCCTGGTTGCTCCGATGGTAAAGAATCCACCTGTAATATGGGAGACCTGAGTTTGATTCCTCAGTTGGAAAGCTCCCCTGGAGAAGGGAATGGCAACCCACTCCAGTATTCTTGCCTGGGGAATCCCCATGGGCAGAGGAGCCTGGTGGGCTACAGACCATGGGGTCACAAAGAGTTGGACGTGCCTGAGCAACTAAGGACGGCACACACAGCAAGCAGAGAAACCATTTATTTAGAGATGTTGGAAGAACTAGCATGCAAATCCTGTAGAAATATTATGCTTATACTTTCTTTTCTCCTAAGAAGAGAATAAAACAGCAGGCCAGCCTATGGTTAAACTCAGCTGATAGATATCTTCTATACTCTGGTTTTGATGGTATTTCTGATATCACAGTTCTCTGAGTGAGACATGCTAACAGGAGACACTAGCATAGCAGTGGTCTTGACTATGCTCAGAACTGTACAGGCCCCCCACATACGTACACACACAGGGAAGCAGTAAGGTAGGAAGAAGTGAAAACCTCAGATAACTTTCAGAAGGTGAAGGTGAAGTCGCTCAGTCATGTCAGACTCTTTGCGACCACGTGAACTGTAACCTACTAGGCTTCTCCGTTCATGGGATTCTCCAGGCAAGAATACTGGAGTGGATTGCCATTTCCTTCTCCAGGGGATCTTCCTGACCCAGGGATCGAACCCCGGTCTCCCGCATTGGAGGCAGATGCTTTAACCTCTGAGCCACCAGGGAAGCCCAACTTTCAAAAGAAGGGGGTTTTAAAACAAAGAAGAGTCATTGTACTTGCCTTCCAAAGAATATAGTTTCTTAGAAAGCTGTTGGATGAAAATGGGGAATGACTGACTGATGAGAAAATTGGTATGAATTGCATCAGGTTGATTTGGTGGCAGCAGCTCAATTCTTATGCAGATGAAACAAAAATGGGAGTTCTAGAGCCCTGAAGGCAAAATTGATTGTGAGGTAAAACTGATAGCTTTCTCATAGAATATGTTGCCAAGATCATAGTTATAGACTTTCTGGATAGGCAACTGTTCAAGTCTATCAACAAATTTCTAGCATTACATTGCATCACAGGCTGAGTTGTGATAATGGGACTGCTCCTACTTTTTAGCAGATGATGCACAAATCCTATCAGGAGACTTTATAATTAACTACCTTCTGTCATTTAAAAATATATACTGTCCTCAGAAGAGAAGGACTGTAGCGGTTACTAAGCAAGGCTATTTACCTTGGAAATTTCCCCTAAGCTCCTAGGTCTGGCATGTGGTAGATATTTTAATGTATGTGAAAATGATGGTTTCATAATGGTATGAAACATATTTCATAATGGTATAGCTAGTTATAAACTAAAATTTCCCTTTATGTTCTGTTAACCATAATCCATGGATTCAAAACCAGCAAGAAGTTATAATTTTAACCGATTCCATGTCAATTTTATTATATACATTATATTATATATAATAATATAATATATATATTATATGCATATATATTATATGCAATGCAATGCTAGGAATTTGTCGATAAGTTTGAACAGTTGCCTATCGAGAAAGTCTCTCTCTCTATATATATATATAAAATAAAAATATGTATAGTTGTTGTTTAGCCACTAAGTTATGTTTGACTCCTTGTGACCCCATAGACTATAGCCCACCAGACTTCTCTGTCCGTGGGGTTTCCCAGGCAAAATGCTATAGTGGGTTGCCGTTTCTTTCTCTGGGGGATCTTTCTGACCCAGGAATTGAAGCGATGTCTCCCACATGACAGGCAGATTCTTTACCACTGAGTTACCAGGTAAGCCCCATTCTCTACATTAAAAGTAATTGTTTATGCCTTCCTGTCCTGGGCTCACTCCTATGCTGCATTCCACAATCGGCCTAACTGCTGGGTCTGTGGAGCACTTCCCTCTTCATCAGTGGAAGGCTTCCCGTGGTGGACATCTCCACTTCAGGGGAAGGACTTTCTCCAAGTGTGTAAATACCTTCGACAACAATTACATGCGATGCCTCGCCTTCATCTGATGACATCTACCTACCCTAAAATGGACTGGTGCAATACGTTGCACTTTGACTATGAACTTAATGTGACTTTTAGTTTTGATTTTAACTTGTTGTGATGACTATGTTGCCTTACATCTGTAGCTGTGTAACTGGATTTGTTTCTAGCCGCATGAAAGCTTTCAAGTTACAAATGGTTACTCAAACTCCTGCTACTGCTGCAGCTGCCTCCAACTACTATTTGGGGCCCCTGGATCAGATATCCTCAATATGAGGATTAGGAGANTTTTGATTTTAACTTGTTGTAATGACTATGTTGCCTTACATCTGTAACTGTATAACTGGATTTGTTTCTAGCCGCATGAAAGCTTTCAAGTTACAAATGGTTGCTCAAACTCCTGCTACTGTTCCAGCTGCCTCCAACTACTATTTGGGGCCCCTGGATCAGATATCCTCAATATGAGGATTAGGAGAATATGTTGCCTCGTCAATTTAGGGACAACACCCCTTCTCAGCTCGGAAGCAGTTATGGAACGAAAACGATGCCCCTTTTCCCTAGGCAACATAATTCTCCTAAAAGAAAAGGGGGGAATGAGAGAGTCATTTCCTAGGCAGGTTGATAAGAAGTCTAGGGGTCCCCAAGGAGAGAGGGGTCTGGAATTCTCAAGGAGGAAGAAAGGACAAACTTTTTTTCTTCTCTACATTCCTTAGGATTATATAACAACAATGTATTCTGCCTGAGGACAGTCTCTGAATTAAATCTTCTGGCTAATTCTGTAAATTATGGGAGTAGACCTGCTCTTTACAAGGATTATATAACAACAATGTATTCTGCCTGAGGACAGTCTCTGGATTAAACCTTCTGGCTAATTCTGTTATCTTAAAATGTAAATTATGGGAATAGGTCTGGTGAGGTCTTTACAACCTCCAGACATTTTTTGATTCATTGGAGAGTATATAACTTCATTGCTAACTCTAACAAGGGAGTACTCTTTCTGCCCCCTTCTGATGCCTATGTCAGAAGCTTTCTCTATCTCCTTTATACTTTAATAAAACTTTATTACACAAAAAATTTAAAAAAAATAAAAATAATTATCTCAGATTGTTGGCCTAATAAAAATCTATACATCTGGAAAATAAAATACCCAGACATCTGTAAACACATGCACACACACACACATATTTTCAGGCACACCTTTAAATAAGATATTAAAGTATAAGTACAAATGGAATTTAAAAGCTATTCATAACTAATGATATGAATTAAATATATTAAAGCATGGAAGAAGTAGGTGAAAGAATTCCTGAGGAAAATGTAAAGATTTAAATAAATTTATTGGAAGGAAATTAGGGGAAAATTAAAATTGTTCTCATTTTCAGATAAGGTGCTTGTCATTCTGAAAAAATCAATGACTATTGATATTTTTTAGAAAGTTCAGCAATGTTTATCATATACATACACATATGTGATAAACTTTAAATTTTAATTTTAACAAAGTAGCTTCTTAATAGATAAACTAGTAAAAATTTGATATCTGCAATGATCACCTAGAAATTATAAGTAAAATGTAAAATGCAATTCACACAAAAAGTCAATATTAAACATAATAATTAATCAAAGTAGCACCTCTTATTTAAAAAGTTCAGATTGTGAAGAAGGCATCCAGAAGTTAACTTGAGAAAATGAAAAATCCATATTCTTGGATAATTAAATATTTATATGTAAACTATCTCTCAATTTAGTCTATAATTAAAGTGTGATTCCACTAAAATATTTGGTTAGACTTACTGTTTAACTCAGTAAACTTAATAGAAAATGTACATCAAAGAACGAAAGTCCAAGAAGAACTCATAAGTTCATAAAACAAAATTAAAGTTTGTGAGAAGGAGTACCTAATCACACAAGAGAGGAAGAAAAAATAAAAGCTGTAGTAAAATAGTGAAACAAAGCAGTATGGATTTCTTATGAGGACTAAAAATTGTTTCAGTGAAACATAATAAATAACAGATAATGACATATATTTGGAAGCATAATATACAATAAAGTTGGCAAAACAATCAATAGGGTGGAGCAAAAATTCTTAAAATCATTTCAGAAAACTCATTTATGTAGTGGAGAATGACAACCCTGGATCACTCTGTAACACCAAATACAAAAGTGGATTACAGATTAATTTATATATAAAATAAAAATATTGCAATATTAGAAATGTGTAGGAATTCAATGTCTCTGTGATACATAATTGATAAACACTTCAAAAATAAAAATTTAAAACAGAAATCATAGGTGGTGATGGAAAAATAAAGCAAAATAGATAAAGGATATTACATTTAACAAAATGAAGTTTGTTCTGTGAGTATAATGCTAACTTAATATTTAAAAATCAAACAACATAATTCAATATTAATGGAACAAAAGAGATAAAAATGATCTTTTTAATAGATACAGAAAAAAAATTTGAAAAATTTCAACAGATATTCATTCTAAAAACTCTTGGTAAAGTAGGATTAGAAAGGAGTTTCTCTTACCTGATAAAATCTACAGGTGACAGAGTTAACAGTGAATCTGAATGGTTCACTCCCTAGGATGAAGACAAATTAAGTCTGTTCTCACCACTTGAATTTTACATTGTACAGAAAGTGCTAATCAGTGCAACAAGGCATGCCAAAGAAAGACATGCATATTATAAAGGAAGAAGTAAGCTGTCTTTATTCACAGATGATATGATTGCTTATTTAGACAGTCCTAGGGTATATACCAAAATCCAATAAGGATTTAAATGGGTCTCAGGATACAAAGTCAATATAAACATCAACTGAATTTATATATTTGTGCAAAGAACTATTGGAAAGTAAACTTTAAAAATGCTATTTACTAAAGCATTAAAAGGAGGAAATAATTAACAAATCAAATTAACAAAATATGTGCAAAGCCAGTACACCAAGAACCATACAACATCACAAAAAGATGTCAAAGAAGATTTTAAAAAGTTTTCTCCAGATTTATTTATAGGCTCAACATAATTCTAATCAAAATCTCAGAAAGTTTTTTTTTTCATAAACTGATATGCTGGTTTTATAGTTTATGTGCCATATAAAGAATAAACAGCAGCCAAAAAACTAAAAAAAAAAAAAAATAGAACAAATTTGGAAGACTTACCCTATCTGATTTCAAGTTTATTAAAAAACTACATTGATCAAGACTTTCCTTTTGCCTAAGGGCCACTATATAGATCAATGGATCAGTGTAGAGTCTGGAAAAGATAAATATGAGAAAAATATTAATACTACCAATGTTGAGAAATGAGATTGTTGACCAAATGGTCCTAGGGCAACTGAATATCTTCTGGCAAATAATGAATCTTGACCTTGACTTCACACAATTTATAATAATTTACTTGAAATGTTTCATAAATTTAAACTTAAAAGCTAAAACTATAAAACTATTGGAAGAAAATATAGGGGCCACCTTTCTGAAGGTGTGATAGGGGAGTAACTGCAAGAAAATAAAACCAACAATTGAAAATGTATAAGTCTAAAAAGGGAGGGGGGCAGTCCTAAGATGGTGGAGGAATAGAATGGGGAGACCACTTTCTCCCTCACAAATTCATCAAAAAAACATTTCAACACTGAGTAAATTCCACAAAACAACTTCTGAATGCTGGCAGAGGACATCAGGCACCCAGAAAAGCAGATCATTGTCTTAAAAAANTAAAACTATTGGAAGAAAATATAGGGGCCACCTTTCTGAAGGTGTGATGGGGAGTAACTGCAAGAAAATAAAACCAACAATTGAAAATGTATAAGTCTAAAAAGGGAGGGGGCAGTCCTAAGATGGTGGAGGAATAGAATGGGGAGACCACTTTCTCCCTCACAAATTCATCAAAAAAGCATTTCAACACTGAGTAAATTCCACAAAACAACTTCTGAATGCTGGCAGAGGACATCAGGCACCCAGAAAAGCAGATCATTGTCTTAAAAAAAAGTAGGAAAAAATATAAAATACAAAAAAAGAGACAAAGGAGGTAGGGAGGGAGCTTCATCTGGGGAAAAGAGTCTTAAAAAGAGAGAAGTTTCCAAACACCAGGAAACACTCTGACTGCCGAGTCTGTGGCAAGCTTTGGAAGCACAGAGGGCAACATAACAGGGAAGAAAAATAAATAAATAATTAAAACCAACAGATTACAAGCCCAGTGATAACTCCCCCAGTGGAGAAGCAGTGTAGAAGCCTGCATCCACCACTAGCAAGTGGGGGCTGGGTAGGGAGGTGCGGACTGCAGTGTTTTTTAAGAATCAGGCTGGAATGCCGCAGGTGTAACCAGAGTGACCTAACTTGGGTTAGCATACCAGACGGTGGGATAGCTACCACGTGAAAAGCTCTAACATAAGAGACCACCAGGACAGCACACAGAACAAAGATGGAACAGAAATAGCCGGCTGCAGACCATCCCCCGCTGGTGACAGGCAGCCAGAATCTTAAGGGCTGGAAAGGGGCAATCACAGTCCTGGAGAGGCATTTCCTACCAAACTGCAAGCAGGCTTCTTTGCTAAGAATTCTTGGAGCTCTGGACAGTTATCATCCGCCTCAGAAGGGGCACCAGTGGTACACCCAGAAAACTGAGCAGCAGGGACGGGAAAGGCGATAAGTCGCAGCCACTGTGCTCGCCAAACACCTGAGCTACCCGGACCTGGGAAGGACACAAAACGCAGGCCCAACCGAATCTGTGCCTCTGAGGGCTACCTGAGTGCCTGAGGCTGAGTGGCTTAGACCTGGGAGGTGCATGCAGCCCAGAGCCAGCTTCAGATGGTTCCAGGCAGAGCAGTGTAGAGCCTGAGAGGTGTGCACCATGAGCATGTGTGGCTGAGACACTGCGAGCACACACCAGTGTTATTTGTTTGCAGCATCCCTCCCTCCCCACAGTGAAACTGAACAAGTGAGGCTAAAAAAAAAGTGTCCACTACCACCCCCGCTTGTGTCAGGGTGGAAATCAAACACTGAAGAGACCAGCAAACAGAAGAAGCTAAACAGAGGGAACTGCTTTGAAAGTGACCTCACACTGCCCACAACACTAGAGAAAGTCCCAGATATATCTTTACTATTTTTATGATCATTCTATTTCTCTCCCTCTCTTTTTTTTTTGGTTGATGTTGCTATTTGATTGTTTTCTCTTCTTTTCTTTTCCTTTCTGTTTCATTTAACTTTTTAAAAATTTTAAGTCCTCTATTTCTCCTTTAATTTTTATTTTTATAGCCTATTATTACTTTTCAAAAAAAAAAAGACCCTATTTTTAAAGCAAACGCCGTATATATTTTCTTTGTGTGTGTGTGTTTTCTAATAGTTTTTGTGACTTTTCTTCTTCTTCTTCTTTTCTTTAATATTGTATTTTTGAAAATCCAACCTCTACCCTAGATTTTTAATCTTTGCTNAACACACACACACACAAACCGACACATAACAGACACACACATAGACACACAGAGACACACACACACAGAGCTGGTGCAAACCACACACACAGAGAGACATATACACACACAGAGACACACACACACGCAGACACACACAGCCGGTAAAAACCACACACACACGCACACACGCTCCTCCTCACACATTGATCAAGCAGGGATGAGTAGTTCAGCAGAAACCAAGAGCGGGAATCCCTCCCAGTGACTGAACCCCGTCAGCAGTGTCACAGAGGCAGGCGGGACAGAACGCCAGGGTGGTCTACAGTGACGTGTTTAAGAAAACCACAGAGAAAGCTACACACGGACTTAACAGGCAAATGTCTGACGGATACAACCAAACCTTCACCTTATACCTAGGGATGGACTGCAAGGGACTTTCCCGGACCCCTGCAGCTCAGTTTTTTATCAAGGTTTTGAGAGAGTCATTTCCTAGGCAGGTTGATAAGAAGTCTAGGGGTCTCCGAGGAGAAAGGGGTCTGGAATTCTCAAGGAGGAAGAAACTTTTTTTCTTCCTTTTCTACATTCCTTAGGATTATATAACAACAATGTATTCTGCCTGAGGACAGTCTCTGGATTAAACCTTCTGGCTAATTCTATAAAATATGGGAGTAGACCTGCTCTTTACAAGGATTATATAACAACAATGTATTCTGCCTGAGGACAGTCTCTGGATTAAACCTTCTGGCTAATTCTGTAAAATATGGGAGTAGACCTGCTCTTTACAAGGATTGTATAACAACAATGTATTCTGCCTGAGGACAGTCTCTGGATTAAACCTTCTGGCTAATTCTGTTATCTTAAAATGTAAATTATGGGAGTAGGTCTGGTGAGGTCTTTACAACCTCCAGACATTTTTTTGATTCATTGGAGAGTATATAACTTCATTGCTAACTCTAACAAGGGGGTACTCTTTCTGCCTCCTTCTGATGCCTATGTCAGAAGCTTTCTCTATCTCCTTTATACTTTAATAAAACTTTATTACACACAAAAAATAAAAAAATTTAAAAAAGTAATTGTTTAAAATCTGTACTTGTTTCCATTTTCTTAATTTTTTTTTCTATTTTTATAGTTCTTTTCTGTTCTTTTGTTCTTTTGCTCTCTTCCTTTGTGGTTTGATGTCTTTTTTCAGTGGTAGAGGTGTATTTCTTTTCCTTTGCTTCTGTATATTTACTATAGTTCTTTTTTGGTTCCCCTGAGCCTTAGATATAAAAATTTTTACCTATTACAGTCCAAGCTGATAATAGCTTAAGTTTAATGCCCTTAACATTTTTACTTTCCCATACCACATTTTATGTTTTATGTTCAGTTCAGTCACTCAGTCGTCTCCAACTCTTTGTGACCCCATGAACTGCAGCAGGCCAGGGCTTCCTGTCCATCACCAACTCCCAGAGTTTACCCAAACTCATGTCTTTTGAGTCAATGATGCCATCCAACCATCTCATCCTCTGTCGTCCCCTTCTCCCCTCAATCTTTCCCAGCATCAGGGTCTTTTCAAATGAATCAGCTCGTTGCATCAGGTGGCCAAAGTATTGGAGTTTCAGCTTCAACCTCAGTCCTTCCAATGAACATCAAGGACTGATCTTCTTTGGGATGGACTGGTTGGATCTCAAGAGTCTTGTCCAACACCACAGTTCAAAAGTATCAATTCTTCAGTGCCCTGCTTTCTTTATAGTCCAACTCTCACATCCATACATGACTACTGAGAAAACCATAGCCTTGACTAGAAGGACATTTGTTGACAAAGTAATGTCTCTACTTTTTAATATGATGATGCCATCCAACCATCTCATCCTCTGTCGTCCCCTTCTCCCCTCAATCTTTCCCAGCATCAGGGTCTTTTCAAATGAATCAGCTCGTTGCATCAGGTGGCCAAAGTATTGGAGTTTCAGCTTCAACCTCAGTCCTTCCAATGAACATCAAGGACTGATCTTCTTTGGGATGGACTGGTTGGATCTCAAGAGTCTTGTCCAACACCACAGTTCAAAAGTATCAATTCTTCAGTGCCCTGCTTTCTTTATAGTCCAACTCTCACATCCATACATGACTACTGAGAAAACCATAGCCTTGACTAGAAGGACATTTGTTGACAAAGTAATGTCTCTACTTTTTAATATGCTGACTAGGTTGGTCATAACTTTCCTTCCAAGGAGCAAGTGTCTTTTAATTTCACGGCTGCAATCAACAGCTGCAGTGATTTTGGAGTCCAAAAAAGTAAAGTCAATCCCTATTTCCACTGTTCGCCATTTATTTGCCATGAAGTGATGGGACCACATGCCATGATCTTTGTTTTCTGAATGCTGAGCTTTAGGCCAACTTTTTCACTCTCCTCTTTCACTTTCATCAAGAGGCTTTTGAGTTCCTCTTCACTTTCTGCCATAAGGGTGGTGTTATCTGCATATCTGAGGTTATTGATATTTCTCCCAGCAATCTTGATCCCAGCTTGTGCTTCATCCTAGTGTTTCTCATGATGTATTCTTCATATAAGTTAAGTAAGCAGGGTGACAATATACAGCCTTGATGTACTCCTTTTCTTATTTGGAACCAGTCTGTTGTTCCATGTCCAGTTCTAACTGTTGCTTCCTGACTTGCATATGGGTTTCTCAAGAGGCAGGTCAAGTGGTCTGGTATTCCCAACTCTTTCAGAATGTTAGCTATTATCAAAAATACAATAAATAGTAAGTGTTGATGAGGATGTGGAAAAGAGGAAATATTTATTGCTGTTTCTGGGCATGAAAGTTAGTGCAGCCACAACNCCCACTGCTGGACTTACACACAGAGGAAACCAGAATTTAAAGAGATACATGTACCCAGTATTCATCGCACCACTGTTTACAATAGCTAGGACATGGAAGCAACATAGATGTCCATTGGCAGATGAATGGATAAGAAAGTTGTGGTACATATACACAATGGAATATTACTCAGCTATTAAAAACAATGCATTTGAATTAGTATTAATGAGGTGGATGAAACTGGAGCCTATTATACAGAGTGAAGTAAGTCAGAAAGAAAAACATCAATACATTATATTAATGCATATATATGGAATTTAGAAAGATGGTAACAATGACACTATATGCAAGACAGCAAAAGAGACACAGATATAAAGAACAGTCTTTTGGGCTCTGTGGGAGAAGGCGATGGTGGGATGATTTGAGAGAACAGCATTGAAACATGTATATTACCATATGTGAAATAGATCACCAGTCCAAGTTTGATGCATGAAACAGGGCACTCAAAGCCAGTGCACTGGGACAACCCAGAGGGATGGGATGGGGAGGGATGTGGGAGGGAGTTCTGGATGGGGGATTCATGTACACCCATGGCTGATTCATGTCAATGTATGGCAAAAACCACCACAATATTGTAAAGTAATTAGCTTCAATTAAAGAAATAACAAAACAAACAAAAAACCCATCAATTCTTTGGAGCTCACCTTTCTTTATAGTCCAAATTTCACATCCATACATGACTATTGGGAATACCATAGCTTTGACTAGACAGACCATTGTGGCTAAAGTAATGTCTCTGCTTTTTAATAAGTTATCTGGGTTGGTCATAGCTTTTCTCCCAAGGAGCAAGGGTGTTTTAATTTCATGACTGCAGTTACCATCTGCAGTGATTTTGGAGCCCCCCAAATAAAGTCAGCCACTGTTTGCATTGTTTCCCCATCTATTTGACTTGAAGTGATGGGATCAGACGCCAATATCTTTGTTTTCTCAATGTTGAATTTTAAGCCAGGTTTTTCACTCTCCTCTTTCACTTCCATCAAGAAGCTCTTTAGTTATTCTTCACTTTCTGCCAAAGGGTGGTATCATCTGCATATCTGCAGTTACTGATATTTCTTCTGGCATTTTTTATTCCAGCTTGGGCTTTATCCAGCCCAGCATTTCTCATGAGGTACACTGCATAGACCTTAAGTATGTAGGGTGACAATATACAGCCTTGATGTACTCCTTTCCCTATTTGGAACCAGAGGAACTAAAAAGCCTCTTGATGAAAGTGAAAGAGGAGAGTGAAAAGGTTGGCTTAAAGCTCAATATATATTTATCTGAAGGAAACAAAACAACTAACTAAAAAAATATATATATGATCCCTTTATTCATTGCAACATTATTTACAATAGCCAGAATATGGAAACAATCTAAATTGTTCATCAATATATGAATGGTTAAAGAAGATATATTGCATATATATCAGTTCAGTTGCTCAGTTGTGCTCAGTTGTGGACTGCAGCATGCCAGGCTTGCCTATCCTTCACCAACTCCTAGAACTTGCTCAAACTCATGTCATTTGAGTCAGTGATGCCATCCAACCATCTCATCCTCTGTCATCCCCTTCTCCTCCCAACTTCAATCTTGCCCCAAATCAGGGTCTGTTCCAATGAATCAGTTCTTTGTATGAGATGGCCAAAGTATTGGAGTTTCAGCTTCAACATCAGTCCTTCCAATGAACACCCAGGACTGATTTCCTTTAAGATGGACTGGTTGGATCTCCTTGCAGTCCAAGGGACTCTCAAGAGTCTTCTCCAACACCACACTTCAAAAGCATCAATTCTTGCTTTTATTTCCATTACTCTGGGAGGTGGGTCATAGAGGATCTTGCTGTGATTTATGTCAGAGAGTGTTTTGCCTCTATTTTCCTCTAGGAGTTTTATAGTTTCTGGTCTCACATTTAATCTTTAATCCATTTTGAGTTTAGTTTGTGTATGGTGTTAGAAAGTGTTATAGTTTCATTCTTTCACAGGTGGTTGACTAGTGTTCCCAGCACCACTTGTGAAAGAGATGGTCTTTTCTCCATTATATATTTTTGCCTCCTTTGTTAAAGATAAGGTGTCCAAAGGTGCAAATGGGACCTAATTAAACTTAAAAGCTTTTGTACAATGAAGAAAACTATAAGCAAGGTGAGAAGACAGCCTTCAGGATGGGAGAAAATAATAGCAAACAAAGCAACTGACAAAGAATTAATTTCAAAAATATACAAGCAGCTCATGTAGCTCAATACCAGAAAAGTAAACAACCCAACCAAAACATGGGCCAAAGAACTAAACAGACATTTCTCTAAAGAAGACATACAGATGGCTAACAAATACATGAAAAGATGCTCAACATCACTCATTATCAGAGA
>SJYX01012827.1:526203-561429 GCA_006410675.1 Oreotragus oreotragus | reverse complement strand
CCCATCATCCCTCCGGATCATCCCCATACACCAGCCCCAAGCATCCTGCATCCTGCATCAAACACAGACTGGCGATTCATTTCCTACATGATAGTACACATATTTCAATGCTATTCTCCCAAATCATCCCACCCTCTCCCCCTCCCTCTCCCTCTCCCTCAGAGTCCAAAAGTCCACTCTACACATCTGCGTCTCTCTTGCTGTCCTGCAATATTTTGGAAAATAAGTAAAGTAAAACATTAACTTAAATGTGTGATGTTTAACTGTTATTTATCCATAGGAGTCTGTTCTTTGGCTTTCATCCTGTGTATTCAGTCATGATTTTTATCCAGACATTAGTCATTGGTTGATCTCATGTTTCAGAATTTACAGCTTATTTGGTATGATGCATTAGAAAGACACCTTGCATTTATAATCATGTATTTATGTCAGAAATCTATGGTTAGCTTATCAAATACCAAAAATGACTTGTCATTTTCTTTTTGTTTCATATGTAAAGGCTTTTCCTTCTTTTTCCTTGCTCTAAATGGTAAAGGCTATAAATCTGGCATGACATGGGTATATATATATATATATGAAGTGTGTGTTTGTGTGTGTATACATGTTTTCTAGGTTGAATAAGCCCATGTAACTCTTTATACTTATAGATGTCTTTGGATACTTAAGGAATGTTCTAAGCAATCATTTTCTAAATAAGGTAACTCAATTTCTAGAAGAGGAAAGGAAATTTTGGTTTGACCCACACAGAGTTGATAAATTATGTTTTGTTGAATAGTTTATTTAAGCTACACCAACACTACCTCTGGATTTGGAGCTTTAAAATATTATATCATCTCATACTGAATGTTCCCAATATTAAAAATGAAATTTCATAAAATAATCTGTAAGTTTCTAGTTTGTGAACAGTATAGCAGTAATTCTTACTATTTCTGAGAGAGCAGTTTTATTCCCCATGTGACTCATATAGTCACATTTCGTCCATTCATTTAAGTGTATATTCTTTTTAGGGTATATTATTCTTTCCTGTAAAACAAGCTAGGCAACAGGAGAACAAACAGTGGCTAATTTCATTTTAGTATGATTCTAATATCAAGAAGCGTGAGAGATATTGAAATGAGGAGGAACAAAATAACCTTGTTTGACAGTTGTTTGATGAAGTAGGAAAGTGAACTTGAAATCACAGGGGGCTATGAAAACAGCAGTCACATATTTTTGTTCCCAGCTTCTTTTCAGAATCTTACTTCTCAGAACCAGGAATTGAAGATAAATTTGTCAAAGCAAGTGGCCCTTGCTCTCTAGCCTATTTGTCTCATAAAATAATAGATAGAGCTTAAATTGCAGAGTGTCCCAAATAATTAGGTCTTGTAACAAATTTTCCTACCCTGAAATTCTGCGACTCCACAATAGAACCCCTTGAAATTGTTTTGAAAAGGGCATATTCATATTCATGTTTAGATATTATGGCTTAAGTTAATGGTAAGTAGTTGACAAAAAGAAGTGTTTGACCATAACTATGTCTAGAGCTGTCTTTGTACAACCAAGGTTATGCTGGGATTTCAATATAAATGTGACTATAGAGATATAAATTTATAGTTATTATAGATTCAAATCATAGCTCCTCTTCCTAATGTACAACCTGGGGAGGAAAACAGCTAAACAACCATACCCTGTGATGCTGTGAGATAATATGAACCTATTTGGTTTTCCTCCCTGGTTCCTGGTACAGAGCTCTTCTGTTGTTCTTCAGTCACTCAGTCATGTGACTGACTCTTGAAATTTACTGAGAGGGACATCCTTGTTATTCATAATACGCTCCTTTTATCCATATCTGAGTTTAAGCTAGTTCAGTAACTCTTAGTGGACCACTGGATAGCATCAGGAATGGGGCTGGTTGCTGGGAGAACCAACCATGTGACCAGAGTACTGGAACTTTCGGCATCCATATTTCTTCTCCAACCCCTGGGAAGGAATAAGATTTAGAGATCAAATTAATTACCTACCATGATTTAATGATTTAATCCATTTTTCCTACATGATGGAACTTCCATCAGTTCAGTTCTCAGTTCAGTCGCTCAGTCATGTCCGACTCTTTGTGATCCCATGAATCGCAGCATGCCAACCCTCCCTGTCCATCACTAACTCCTGGAGTTCACTCCGGGATGCCATCCAGCCATCTCATCCTCTGTTGTCCCCTTCTCCTCCTGCCCCCTTCTCCTCCTGCACCCAATCCCTCCCAGCATCAGAGTCTTTTTCAATGAGTCAACTCTTTGCATGAGGTGGCCAAAGTACTGGAGTTTCAGCTTTAGCATCATTCCTTCCAAAGAACACCCAGGGCTGATCTCCTTCAGAATGGACTGGTTGGATCTCCTTGCAGTCCAAGGGACTCTCAAGAGTCTTCTCCAACATCACAGTTCAAAAGCATCGATTCTTTGGCACTCAGCTTTCTTCCCAGTCCAACTTTCACATCCACACATGACCACTGGAAAAACCATAGCCTTGACTAGTAGGACCTTTGTTGGCAAAGTAATGTCTCTGCTTTTGAATATACTATCTAGGTTGGTCATAACTTTCCTTCCAAGGAGTAAGCGTCTTTTAATTTCATGGCTGCAATCACCATCTGCAGTGATTTTGGAACCCCCCAAAATAAAGTCTGACAGTGTTTCCACTGTTTTGCCATCTATTTCCCATGAAGTGATGGTACCAGATGCCATGATAAAAGCCCTAAATAACTGGATTCAGAGCATTTTCAGTTTGGTGAACATATTTTGGTGCTCAGGGGGTGGAGTGTACCCAGAGAACCTGAAAGCTCTGTGAACTTGCCCCTATGCCTTGCCTGTTCCTGAATTGTATCCTTTATAATCAACATGTAATAGTAAGTAAACTTCTCTGAAATTCTGTGAGCAAATCATCAAATGTTGGGAGGGTGTTTTGGGAACCCTTGATTGATAATTTATTGGTTAGAAGAAGGGGAGGATTTGTAACAGGTGTCTGTAGTGGAGTGACAGTCTTGTGGGACTGAGCCTTTAACCTGTGTGGTCTGCACCAACTCCAGGTTAAGTTATAGGACACCCGACTGGTGTTCAGAGAGTTGAAGACTTGAATGGTATTGGGGAAAAACTCCCATACTAACGGTGTCAGAAGTGTTGTGAGTAATACTGCATGCCTCCTCCCACCACTGCACACATCCAAGTAATAACAAAATCCTGTCAATTTCTTCCTTAAACATTTAATAAATCAGGCTATTCCTTTTATTTTCTATTTCTACAGTCACTGTCCTGCTTCAATCCCTTACCACCTTTGCCCTAGACAAGACTTTACACAGTCAATATAAATTCTCCCTTCTCATATGTTACCTCTTTTGCTTAGAACATTTTCTTCCTCTATCATTTCATGGCAAATAGATGAAGAAAAAGTGGAAACAATGACAGATAATATTTTCTTGTGACCCAAAATCACCACGGATTGTGACTGCAGTCATAATAAATTAAAAGACACTTACTCCTTGGAAGGAAAGCTATGACAAACCTAGACAGCATATTAAAAAGCAGATACATCACTTTGCCAACAAAGGTCTGTATAGTCTAAGCTATGGTTTTTCCAGTAGTTATGGACAAATGTGAAAGTAGGACTGTAAAGAAGGCTGAGAGTCAAAGAATTGATGCTTTCAAACTGTGGTGATGGAGAAGACTCTTGAGAGTCCGTTGGACAGCAAGGAGGTCAAACCAGTCAATCCTAGAGGAAATCAACCCTGAATATTCATTGGAAGGACTAGTGCTGAAGCGAAAGCTCCAATACTTCAACCACTTGATGTGAAGAGCCAACTCATTGGAAAGGACTCTGTTTCTGTGAAAGACTGAAGGCAGGAGGAGAAGGGAATGACAGAGGATATCGTTGGATGGCATCATGGACTCAATGGACATAAGTCTGGGAAAACTCCGAGAGACAGTGACTGACAGGGAAGCATGGTGTGCTGCAGACCATGGGCTCTCAAAGAAATGGACATGACTAAGCAACTGAACAGCAACGACAACAACAGTAACTTGTTGGAGATCACTTGCCCATTCAAAGCATTCAGCGTTGGGCCTCTCTGGTGGCCCATTGGTTAGGAATCCACCTTGCAATGCAAAGGACCAAGGGACACCAATTTGATCCCTGGGCTGGGAAGACCCCACATGCAGTGGAGCAAGCGAGCCCTTGCACCACAGCTAGTGAAGCCCGAGTCTCAGAGTCCCTGCTCACAAGAGAAGCCACTGTAATGAGAAGCCTGTGTACTGCAGCTAGAGCATAGCCCCGGTTGACCACAACTAGAGAAAGCCTGCGCACAGTGACAGATACCCAGTGCAGCCACGAATAAACAAATAAATAAAATATATTATTTAAATAAATAGTGTTCAGCACCCTTACCATCTCACCTTCCTTTTATTCCCTCAGAGGAAGCACACTGAGGGTGGAAGGGGTGTTTCTTTAGGTGGAAGGTCACACACTGGCAGACATATGGGTCTTACCGGGGCTTTGTGATCTGGTAAAAGTATGACCCAGTGTATGCTAAGGTAAGATGCATCTTTATCTTTCCAGAGCTAGGATCATAAAGTGAGCCAAGAGGAGTCATTGCTCTAAGAATAATACTTAACAAGCTGTCATTTGCATCTGAAAAGGGAGGCTAAAGACTTGTGCTCTCTAGGAAGCTTGAAGACAGTATTAGCAATCCTTACAAGACTTGTCTTCCTCAAACACTAAATATTCTTGCATGCATGCTGAATCACTTCAGTTGTGTCCGACTCTGTGACCCTATGGACTATAGCCTGTCAGGCTCGTTTGTCCATGGGATTCTCCAGGCAAGAACACTGAAATGGGTCGCCATGCCCTCTTCCAGGGGATCTTCCCAACCCAGGGATCGAACCCTTGTCTCCTGAATCTCCTGCATCAGCAGCCAGAATCTTTACTGCTGAGCCATCAGAGAGGGCAGGCAGGTTCTTTAAGACTAGGGCCATTCTAGTGTCATATTAAAAGTGCCCCACGGGCAAAATAAACATTTTACTGTGACATAATCTTTTAAAACCTTGATTTCACAATTTAAATTTTAAAATACATTTTAAGAGGTATGTGCCTCTACCTTTAAATATGAGCATTAATATTCAGAACAGCAGGGTAAAGATTAATGCTATGTGTATAAGAGAAGACACATGGAAGCCAAAAATTAGCTTCTTGAAGGGTGTTAAATGCTGATTAACTGTGTTAACTGACAAGATTAATATTTTTCATGATTTCATGGTTTAATTAATTGAAAATGAACTAATTTGTTTTCTGAAATTTAAACCTATGATTAGAGATAGAAATTTTCTAAATTGAATTTATACATCTTTGATAATCCCTGAACAGAATCAGAAAATATTGGTGCAAATGAGTCTCCTATCAATCCTGTGGGGCCATCCGAGGCTCAATCAGTGTGGCTGCTGTTTTTAACTGGATGTTATGTCTCCATAAATGGTGGTAAAACTCATAGTAGTACAGAACTTGAGCTGTGCTGTGCTCAGTGGCTCAGTCGTGTCTGACTCTTTGCGACCCCGTGGACTGTAGCACAGCAGTCTCTTCTCCCCATGGGATTTTCCAGGCAAGAATACTGGAGTGGGTTGCCATTTCCTCCTCCAGGGAATCTTCCTGACCTAGACATGAAACCTGCATTTTCTGCATCTCCTGCATTGACAGGAGTTAATTTTTTTAAATAAAATCATACAGCCTACATGGAGATACCCTTCCAATGTATTGGGAGGAAACTGACAAATTAAAGGAGATTACTCATGGGCACATCCCTGGGAGCCTCTCTAATTGTTAAATAGCTTTTCCTTATAGATTTTTCATTGTGACTGTAGGAGAAGCAGATGTAGCTAAACTCTAAAGCTCGGTGGACAGCTGAGACTGACACATCTAATAAGGGATTGATTCACCATGTCTGTGTCTGTCAAGGTCTGCTTGGCTTTGTAACCAGATAACACCATTTCCTCTCCATTGTTCGACTGGTATTCTTTCAGAAGTATAGCCACGTTACCTCCTGTCCTTCTAGCTCAATCACTCTGCTCTTCCTTTTTCACTGTAATGATGGAGATAATACTTTGGAAAATTCAAATACACATTCTTTTCTAGCTTTTCAAGTCTATGACATTTATTCTAGTTGGCCCAAGAATTCATCCCACCTGGAGAAGATTAAGACATGTTGCAAATAGGATGATATCATAGCTTTTGACATGGAAAACAGGATTTTTCCAATTCCTTAAATTTCCTTTCAGTGTATCAAGAACATTGGTGGATAAAGAGAAGGAAAACGTTAACAATTCATCCAGAAATGTGTGTTTGTAGTTTTTCCCCTTGGACTGCTATTCAAAGATGTAAAAGAAAGTAAGCAAGTGAGGGTAAATGAGGCCAGAATGACTTTTTGTGTCCTCTTCTCATTTAAGACTTTGAGCCTTACATGCTCCTCCTCACATGACTTTATAAAGGAAACATTATTTTTCTCATTTTAAAAATTGAGGCAAGTGGAAGTGAGCAATTTGCTTGAAATTATACAGATGGCAAAGACCTGGGCTTGAACCCAGGACAGTCTGACTAATCACTCTTCACAATACCATACTATCAATAAGCACCTCTGTGCTGTCTCTGTAAACATTGTGCACATTAAAAAATTAATTAAAGTAGTAAAAACTAAAAGTCAATAAAATTTTAATACTTTGCATTTATGGAATAAATGAGTTTCTGTTTGCATTGTTAATGTGGTATCAGAGTATGACACTTGCTATGCTGGCTTAGCAGTCTGTTAAAACCTCCTAAACTTTTGAGTGGAAATAAAGATTTAATATGTAACTTGAACTTCTATGTTGTCTTGTTAAAAAACAAGTTTGAGTTGTACTTTTGTCCAGTTGCATCCAAACCAAAAGCATTTTGTTTTTCTCTTGTATGAATCTCTTGAACTGTTTAGTTATTATTGATAATCACAAATGTTAATATAATTTCTCGTCTAAATTTATCGAGTACCATAAACTTCTACATAGATCTGTAATTTCTTTCAGCCTGTCAGGAAGTAAATTAATTGCAACAATAGGTATGCTCTTTGAAACTCTTTTAAACAGGGTACTTTGTTCATATTCCAGCCATTCCCTTAGAGATGGTATAAATATTTAAAAATTGTTTTGGGAACCAAACTCTTTATATGTAGGTATATTTGGAGTCTTCGTGTTATTTAATCCCACCATCCAAAAGAATATAAACTCTCTCTCTCAACTAGATGTTATCATCACTTTTAGATGCTTAGTTCTTCATTTACATGTTTTAAAGGATTATTTCATAGTAGTTTATTTGAGTTAAGTAAGACACTTTTCACATCAGCTTTTAAAATTTGAGGTTTCATTTTCTTATTTATTTTTTTGCCGACTTGATGTCTCTGGTGTAAGGCTTGCTTTTGCTTGTAAACCTATAGTTTTACCAGTTAAATAATGTCACTGTTCAAGTCATGTTAACCACTCTGGATTAAAAACGCTCTTGAACAATTCAGCAGTGGTTGTGAATCATTGAAATTTGGAAAAATAATCAGCAATACATGACAGTTGCATAAAATATGGTGGATCTGGTATTTAATGTACAAGATCTTGGTTAGAAAATGAAGGTGGTTTGGTGGAGAATGGACATGTGTCTGTATGGCTGAGTCCTTTCACTGTTCACCTGAAAAGATCACAGTGTTGTTAATTGGCTATATCTCATTACAAAATAAAACATTTTTTAAAAAGAAAAAGAAAATGAAAGTGAACCCCTTGTACAATTTCATGCATAAGATAGCATTAAGCAGAGGGAGGAAAAAGGGAAGAGTGGGGAATATGCAAATTCTAATTTCCCAGAAAAATGGGGGCAGGCAAAAGTTCACTCTAAGGAAAGTGATAAAATAGAAACAATTGCATTAAATCAGTTATAGAAAACAAGTCACACCTTTTACTGTAATTTTATAGAGTGGATTTCTTTAATATCCCATTTGATTAAAAAAAGTAAATTTTATGGTCAACTTAATGCATCTTTCTTAATCAAACACTCAAGTAGTGCCTTTTTTCTGCCTGGTTGGTGTTAGCTGCCTGAGCTAACATATTTGCCTGTTGTATCACTTTCAAAATATTATTATTCCCTTTGGTAGAAATTTACTTGTAATTCATAAATTGAAATATTTCTTATCTTTCATTCTAATGTAATCAATTACTTGATAACTCAGCAAGCATGTACTTTTATTATCATCAGTCACTTGCTATTTTGGACTTTTGGACATGATTCATTTTTTTTTTTCCCCTAGGTATCTGTGATTATGTGAAAATGATGTCAGAAAAAGATTGTGCTTTCATTTTTCAGAAAAAACCTCCAAGCGTAGGACTGGGGAATCATGCTCTTGTCAGTAACAGTCATAGCTGAAAGTTTCATCATTTCCAATAAATAATCTGGGTGACCATAATTATATAAGATCTAGAAAAGATTGTTAAATTTATGAAAATAAGTTATGGACTATGCATCACATAGGATTAGATTTGTCTGAAACTGATAGAGATCTACAAATGACAATGTCATAAGCAACTTGGGGGTTTTCTCTCCCAGGCAAACAGAATCTTAGTGTTATCTGCCCAGGGTTGGCATGATGCCTACATAATCACTGGGGATCGAAATGCCTTCTCTCTTGTTGCTGGGCCATAGTCACTATGTAGCTTCCATGTTATGGTCACATGTGACTGATTAAGCTCCCGTCTCTTATTTATTGAAGAAGGAAATGGCAACCCACTCAAGCATTCTTGCCTGGGAGATCCCATGGACAGAGGAGCCTTGCGGGCTATAGTCCATGGGGGTTTCAAAAATGGGACGCAACTTAGTAACTAAACCTCCACCACCACCCCTTATTTATGGCCCAGTCAGTGAAAAAGAAGAATTCCAAAGGACAAACTTCAACTATGAAGGAGGGGGAGGAATGTATGTCAGGGACAATTTCCAATCTCAGTCACAAAATTATTAACCTAAATTATCTCAAACCTAAAGGTACAATATTGAGTTTTAAAAAACACTGATATTCATATTTTTGATGGTGAAACTATGGCACATTTAGCTATTTACACCAATTATTTTACCACATAATTTAGATATAAGAAAAGACATTTAGAAGAAAAGTGTTGTAGAGAAAAAGTTAGAAGGAGAGCCTTAGAAACATAAAATACAAGAAAGATATGAAATATACTTTAAATTATTGTGATTTTAAAGTATATTTTGTAGGAAAACTGCTCTTAATGTACCAAAACTACTCAGGAGAGGTTGAATAAAAGAGAGTAACCAAGTTTTGTCTTTAAAAGAGTATGAAAGTGTTAGTTTCTCAGTCATGTCCAACTGTTTGCGGCCACATGGACTATAACCTGCCAGGCTCCTCTCTCCATGGAATTCTACAGGCAAGAATACTGGAATGAGTAGCTATTCCATTTTCCGGCGGATCTCCCCAGCCCAGGGATAGAACCTGGGTCTCCCACATTGCAGGCAGGTTCTTTGCCATCTGAGCCACCAGGGAAGTGGAATATATTTCTTTTAAAAAAAGTTGTTTAATATTAGGAGGATGTGATATCTCTATGAGGGCAGGAATTTATATTTTGTTCACAGTTATAATCTTGGCACCTGGAAAAATGCCTCCTACAAGGTAGTGTTAAATACATGTTTGTTGAGTTATCAAATGATTGATTAACTATATTAGCCTGAAAAACAAGAAATATAAATTGCAAGTAGATTCCTTAAAAAGGGAATACATTTGATACTAATTAACAATAACAAAATAAAACAAAAACAACACAGTACATGAGATCACTTCCTCAACTTATTCAACAATACATTATGAGAAACCTCTAAGAAAAGAGCAATTTAACTATATATGAGACTCACTGGAAATGTCAATATATCCTAATTTCAAAGCTCCCAAATTTCATCAAAGTAGAAAAATTGATGGGCATCAACTTACATAGAGTGTAAAAACTTTTCAGCAGCAAATCACAAGAAAAGATATGAGCTGGCCAGCAACAGAGTCATGAAATAGTGGGAAATGTAATGAAGTAGGTGCTGAATTTAAGGAAGAAAAGCAAAGAAGTGTATGCACTTATCATTATGCGTGTTTGAATTTATAGCAGAAGGCCATGGCATCCCACTCCAGTACTCTTGCCTGGAAAATCCCATGGATGGAGGAGCCTGGTAGGCTGCAGTCCATGGGGTCATGGAGAGTTGACACGACTGAGCAACTTCACTTTCACTTTTCACTTTCATGCATTGGAGAAGGAAATGGCAACCCACTCCAGGGTTCTTGAATTTATAAGTTGTAATGTTTTCTGAATAAGTGAAAATGTGAAAAGCTCTCAATTCTGCCATGTCTTTATATGACACTACTCATGAATATGCAAAAGGATGAATAATTATCAAAATATATAAGCAAAACAAAAGCATTAGGAGTGGGCTAAGAAAGGTATAAAACATGGGTTGATGTGTTCTTATTCTTCGTGTAATTGAGACACATCTAGAGATTACTGAATTTTCTAATATGCAGGTGACTGGTAAATCAAGTGTGTGGCTGACAGATTCCAAATTTAAAATTATAATTTTTAAATACTGTGGTTTTTAAAAATTCTCTCTGTTATTAGAATTCTTTCTCATAAGCAATAAGCAAATTTTATTACAGAATCCTTTTTCATTGCCTTCAAAAAAGAAACATTATTTTATATTTTGTCAGAGAAAAATGATAAATATTTTAAATGGATTTGGGAAGAAGGGACAAAATATATCACAGACCATCTTCACAGCTTTCAAAGAACACATACCTCTTCAAAATGTCTTGTGTCAGGAATTTTTATTTCAGAAATGAATACTTAGAGAAAGCAACTCTGTGATAATCATTGAGAATATAGTTGTTTCTTTTTTGTTCCTGCTACTCCCTGTGCCTGGAAGAGGACCTAGTACATAGTAGATGCTCAATAAATACTTAATGTATGATTGATTGAATACTGACTAAAAAGTTAATTAGATGCTTATATAATCCTGGAACTTCAATTTACTGAAATTCTGCAAAGTTTAACTTCATTTTTGATGTATTTAATGTGATATTCATAATAACACTCAGAACTGGCACTTAAATATTTTGAATTGGCCAATTGTTCCAGCAAGAACAGATGACTCATTTCCATTCCACTTTATTCTTAAGATTACTTTTAAAATACCACAGAGAATCATATTAGTGACTGGCATTGATAGATACTGGGAAATGATTGGTAACCAAATTGATGGAAGCGGAAGGACTCAGTAGCACTGGGAAGAAATTTACTAATCTGTGGAGAGAAAGTGATATTTCACTAATCATACCCCCTAAAAATTCTTTGCTGCAATTTCATACATTCCTACAATTCACATTTTAGATTGAAGCCTCTCACTTTTAACATATACTGCTCTGATAATAAGTTGATGTGATGTTACTATTACTGCTGGGAATGATGTTCAGGAAATTACTATTTTATTAAAAGCTTCCAATATTATTCAAATTAATGATTGACTTATAGGATTACTCTGAAGCTTCCCATAAAACTTTAATCTTGTTTGTTTTCCAAAGTCCTTATGTAACTACTGCTCTGTGATTCCAGAGAATCACAACCTGATTTCCAAGCGTTCACATTCAGCCTACCTAGGTATCTTGGGAATGGGAGTGCAATAGGTGTTTTTAATTGATTGGAAAATTAAAATTTCATAATAGGACTGAATGATGAGTTTCTAAGAAATAGTTTGCCAGTTGACCTTAAAGGAAATATGTCCTTTTCATTATAGGGGACTGGAATGCTAAAGTAGGAAGTCAAGAAACACCTGGAGTAACAGGCAAATTTGGCCTTGGAATGCGGAATGAAGCAGGGCAAAGACTAATAGAGTTTTGCCAAGAAAATGCACTGGTCATAGCAAACACCCTCTTCCAGCAACACAAGAGAAGACTCTACACATGGACATCACCAGATGGTCAACACTGAAATCAGATTGATTATATTCTTTGCAGCCAAAGATGGAGAAGCTGTATACAGTCAACAAAAACAAGACCAGGAGCTGACTGTGGCTCAGATCATGAACTCCTTATTTCCAAATTCAGACCAACTTTTTAGAACCATTAAAAGAAAGAAAAGGGGGTATCTATAAGTGTTATGAACCTTTAATTGCACCAGTGTAAGGGCACAGTGCCAGTCAAAGGTTAACCAACCCCCAACCAGCTTCAGTTCAGTTCAGTTGCTCAGTCATGTCTGACTCTTTGCAACCCCATGAACCACAGTACACCAGGTATCCCTGTCCATCACCAGCTCCCAGAATCCACCCAAACCCATGTCCATTGTGTCGGTGATGCCATCCAACCATCTCATCCTCTGTCATCCTCTTCTCCTTTTGCCCTCAATCTTTCCCAGCATCAGGGTCTTTTCAAATGAGTCAGCTCTTCACATCAGGTGGCCAAAATATTGGAGTTTCAGCTTCAGCATCAGTCCTTCCAATGAACACCCAGGACTGATTTCCTTTTTTTTTTTCAAGCTAACTTTCTCTACTGATTGGAACCAGTTTAATTCCAACCAGTAGAGAAAGTTAGCTTGTAAAAATAATAATGTATATATATATATGTATATGTATATGTATATGTATATGTATGTACTAAGGGAATATGGGCTTCCCAAGTGGCTCAAGTGATAAAGAATCCAACTGTCAGTTCAGGAGATGTGGGTTTGATACCTGGGGCGGAAAGATGCCCTGGAGGAGGAAATGGCAACCCACTCCAGTATTCTTGCCTGGGAAATCCCATGTACAGAGGAGCCTGATGGGCTTCAGTCCATAAGATCTCGAAGAGTCGGACACCGTTGAGCATGGGCACACACCCACACACACGTGCCTAAAGGAATAAGTCCAAATGAGGAGAGCAGGATCACTTATCTTATCTATGAGCTGTTCATGTGCTTTCAGTCATGTCCCACTTTTTGCGACCCCATGGACTGCAGTCCACCAGACCTCCTCTGTCCATGGAATTTTCCAGGGAAGAATACTGGAGTGGGTTGCCATTTCCTTCTCCAGGGGAGGGATTGAACCCACATCTCTTGCGTCTCCTGCAAGATTCTTTACCACTGTGCCATCCAGACCATCTCTAATTTCTAAAACTGAAAAAAAAAAAAAAAAAAAAAAAAAAAAAGGGAAAACATTTTAAAATCNATAGTAGTAGGGTTTTTTTTTTTTCTTTTGTTTTTTTTTGATAAAAAATCATTTTTGGGGGCTTTTGAAAAAATCACAAAATATCCTAATTTTAAAAAAAAAAAAAAAAAAAAAAAAAAAAAACAGAACAGGGAAAGCATTTTAAAATCTTATGTTAGTGAGTTTTATACTAAGATATCTAATTCAAAATTAAGTTTTAAAAATAAAGCCAGATCTCTTGTTGTGTCTGTCTGAAAATATGTATGTCTCAGTATGTGTCTTTCTTTGTCTTTCTGTTGCAGGATGGAGGACACCTTCCAGGGCCCAGAAGTGGGCTCTCATCTAACACCCAGAAATGAATTGTCTGAAGAGACAAATGAGCTGACAAAGAAAGAGATTTTATTGGAAAGGGTGCCCTGGTGGAGAGCAGTAGGGTAAGGGAACCCAGGAGAACTGCTCTGCCTCATGGTTCACAGTCTCAGGTTTGATGATAATGGAATTAGGTTCTGGATTTTCTTTGGCCAATCATTCCGACTCAAGAGTCCTTCCGAGTGGCACATGAATTGCTCAGCCAAGATGGATGCCAGCAAGAAGGATTCTGGGAGGTGCTCAGACACGTGGTGTCTCCTTTTGACCTTTCCTGAACTCTTCTGGCTGGTGGTGGCTTATCAGTTCCATATTCCTTACTAGGATCTCCCGTGATAAAATAACTCACGCAAATGGTTATTTTGGTGCCTGGCCAAGGTGGGCGATTTTAGTTAGTGTGCTTCCCCTAACATTTGGATAGTATTGCCAAGGTTAATTTGTAAATGAGCTCAAATTTATTGGCCTAGAAAAAAGTAAGCCCTTACAAATCAAACAATTTTAAATACAAGATAATTTAGCTGAAAAAAAATAAGAAAATTGTAAATATAAGAAAAATTGAGCTTCCCTTGTGGCTCAGCTGGTAAACAATCTGCCTACAGTGTGAGAGACCTGGGTTCGATCCCTGGGTTGGAAGATTCCCTGGAGAAGGGAAAGGCTACCCACTTCAGTATTTGGCCTTGAGAATTCCCTGGACTGTATAGTCCATGGGGTCACAAAGAGTCAGACACGACTGAGTGACTTTCACTTCACTTCAAGCTGAAAAACCCAGGGAGGAACACAGCGAGACACACAGTAATCAAACTGACAAAAAATAAAGACAGAGGTAAAATATTAAAAGCAACAAGGAAAAACTGACAAATAACATATAAGGGACTTCCATCAGGCTATCAGCTGATATCTCAGCAGAAACTCTACAAGCCAGAAGAGAGTGGCACGATATATTTAAAGTCATGAACGGGAAGAACCTACAACCAAGAATACTCTGCCCAGCAAGACTCTCCTTCAGATTTGATGGAGAAATCAAGTTTTCCAGATAAACAAAAGTTAAGAGAATTTAGCACCACCAAATCAGCTGTGCAACAAATGTTAAAGGAACTTCTCTAGACAGGAAACACAAGAGATGGAAAAGACTTACAGAAAATAAACCCAAAACAGTTAAGAAAACTAATAGGATCAGTTCAGTTCAGTTCAGTCACTCAGTCGTGTCTGACTCTTGTGACCCCATGAATCACAGGCCTCCCTGTCCATCACCAACTCCCAGAGTTTACCCAAACTCATGTCCATGGAGTCAGTGATGGCTTCCAGCCATCTCATCCTCTATTGTCCCCATCTCCTCCTGCCCCTAATCCCTCTCAGCATCAGGGTCTTTTCCAAGGAGTCAGTTCTTTGCATGAGGTGGGCACAGTATTGGAGGTTTAGTTTCAGCATCTGTCATCCAATGAACACCCACTGATAACTACCAAAGGCACCAACCAAAAGACATAGACTGGCTGGGGAGATGAATACATGTGTATTTATGCAATTCTACTTACCACATCACTCTGCCTGACTCCCCAAATTGTATGCAATTATTTTATATTGTTAGGTTAATCATTATCCCATTATGGCTTGTAATCATAATTATTTTTCATTTTTTGTCTGGCTATTGATTGTGAAAACCGATTAGCATTTTTTACTATTGTGATTATGTAACTACTAATCACTTAAGACCATTGTATCATGATGGGTCAACAGAAAAATAATAGATCTCTATACCACCAAAAATAGGATCTAATAGAAAAACCTATAGTCACTTTTTAAAACCCATATGCATGTAAAAATACAAATGCCCAGGTATTGCTGCTTTTTCTCCAGAGCTCTAATGAGCAGCCATGTTTAAAAACAACTGGACTATATGATGATCTTTTCCTTTTATCTAGCTTGTTTCACTTTTCCTGTTTCATATTCAGTGCTCCCATTTCATTTAGTTCATGTTTTTCAATTTCTCCATTTCTTCTTTTTTTTATGTTCTTTCTCAAGCCTTTATCAAGAATAGTAAAAAAGCTTTTGTATACATATATATAAAGTATGTATATAATGTATATTTTAGAAAAAACTGAATTTTTGCCTAGCTGAAAAATCTATGACATTTTGATCCCACTTGTTTGACTAAGTATTAATAGAATGCTAGATTTCTACTTTAAAAACATAGATATGCAACAAGCAACAAAGGTTTACTTTATAGCTTAGGGAACTGTAGTCAATATCTTGTAATAACCTATAATGGAAAATAATTTCAAAAATAATATATGTGTATATGTATAACTGAATTGGGGCTTCTGGAGTAGCTCAGATGGTAAAGAATCTGCCTGCAATGTGGGAGACCTGGGTTCGATCCCTGGGTCAGGAAGATCCCCTGGAGAAGGGCATGGCAACCCACTCCAGTATTCTGGCCTGGAGAATTCCACAGACAGGGGAGCGTGGTGGGCTACAGTTCATGGAGTCGCAAAGAGTTGGACACGACTGAAGCGACTAACACGCACAAGCATAAGTAACTCACCTTGCTATACACCTGAAACATTGCAAGTCAACTATACTTCAGTAAAATAAATATATATTAAGAAAAAATAAAAAATCTTTACCAAAATAAAAGAAAAATAACTGAAAAATATCCAATAACTGAAAAATATCCAATATTAAATTAGTGCCTGGTATTAATGTTAGTTTGTCAATCTAATATAAACATGTTTTAAAGTCATCAATATAATAATCCATTATAATACTTTAATTGTGCCTAGGTTTAGCATAGTTAAATAAAATCTTGTTATAGCTATTGCAATTTTGTTAGCAAAGAAAGAAATTCAGTGTAAAGAAACTTTTAAGGAAAGAAAATGTAAATAAAATAAAAGATTTAAGTAACCTCTACTAAAAAATAATTATGCTTTAAATATTTCTGTCTATTTAGTCTCTCTAAATTTTGCTAAATTAAATTTCTAGGGCTGTGCTAAATTAAGTAAAGGAAGTTTATTGAACATCTAGGTCACTCCCAAATAAAATAAGATACAAAACATTAATTACTATATACTGGCTTCCTCTTACTGAAAAGCTGAAGATATTTCACTATTAATAAATATGTTTGGTGATATCCTAAGATGTCCTCTGTAAGAAAGCAAATTTTTTTTTAGACTATCACTGGTATTTATGCTCACCAATCTACAAAATGCTAATATAAACGTCAGTTCACGGTTCCTTAAGTAAAGTAGTATTTGTGTTTTCAGTAAAGAAGGTGTGAGGAGTGGAATTGCATTTTATTTTAAAAGAAGGAAATAGATCTGAGTTATAGGTGACTGTTTTTGGATGGGCAAATTAAGTAATGGTTACAAAAAGGTTTGTGGAAAGTGGACCCTGGAAAAAAAATTTTGTGCATGGTACAAGTTTTCTTAAAATGTTTAACCGCCTTTAATATCAGATTTTAATTTTTTCACTTTTAAGCTATCTACTCCGTATATACCTTTGAAATCTCTTATTGTTACTTTGGCTAAGTAAATAACTGTTGTTTTACAGTAACCTATGATCTTATCTGACTAATTGTTCTAAATCCTTTTATTATTCTTTGACAAAGTTTCCTAAATCAAATTCTAATGAAGTCTTTTTGACCTTTAGCTAATTTTGGGATGCTTCAAAGTGCTCCTGAAACATCCCAATGAGAGATGGTAGACTAATTAATTAGGTTCATTTGCTATGTTAAATTACATGGGAAGTATTGTCAAATGAGTAATAAATCTTCTCAGATTTATATTGTATGGTAAATGTTATTAATATAAATATTCTAAAATTTATATGGAGTTCCTAAAATGCTGACATATCCTGGTAAAATGTTATCAGTCATAATTCTAGTTATTATCTGCAAGTGTTGCATAGCACAGCAGTAACCAAGTTACTTTGTATTTTAATCAAATTTAAATGTGACTTAAGTCTTTGTTGATATACAGTTATCGTTTTATTCTGATGCCTTTGCAAAAAAACGCTTCCTCTTCAAAGAGATTAATAAAAAAAACTTTTCAATAAATTTAAGTTTCTAACTTTCAGACCATAATGCTGAACTGGGTAGGAAACTTCAAAATCCTGATGGGAAACCTGATGGCTTCATAAATTGTTAACAAAAAGTTAGTTTACAAAAGGACTGAGTACACTGGTAAAAATGGTTAAAATTTTCATTGTTTCTGTCTAAAAAATTACTGGGTTGAATGTGTATTTTCCAGATGTAAGGAAAACCTTCCCCTCAAATTAATTATGACTTATAGTAATTTGGTAATCATACTTGTGTAAACAAAATTAAGACATTAATCTTTTTTCTCTATCTGGTCCCTCCAAAGATTGTAAACTCTTAGGTTTTCACCAACTTTCTCAGATAAATTAGGAAAGCTACCTCACCAACAGGTACAAAAACCTCAAGGTATTTTTGAGGACCTTGTAAAGGGAGGAATTCACCTAGATCTATAGGTAAAACATGTAATAAGCCCTTGGTGTATGCTTCCTAGTCTTAAGAGGTTTTTTTTTTTTTTTTTTAGCTTCAGTTTAAAAACTCCTTATTAAAAATGTTGATACAGTGAAAGCCTATATGATCAACTATATTTATATAGATTATCAGGTCAATTTTTTTCTTAAACCAAACTTATTTTGCAACAAATTAATCTTAATTAAATATATTTGGTAAATGTGTTATTTTTGAAAAGCTAGGTTTCAATAAATGTTAAAATTTTAAGCCAAACTTATTTTGCAACAAATTAGTCTTAATTTGTTGAATATATTTGGTAAAAATAAGGGTAATTTTAAAAAAGATTGTTTTAGTAAATGTTAGATTCCAGTTTTGTTAATGAAGGTCTGTATTTACTAACTCACTTCCCAGATAGTTCCTTGCTATTATGCTATATTAATGTAAAGTTAATTAAATTATTTTAAAAAAACACACACACTCTTTTGTTTCTAAAGCTTGTGTCAATAATCTCTGTATAAAATTCAGACACCCATGAGCTGCAAACAGGAAATTATATATACCCAAAGGGGCTGTCTCCTACCTAGATAAAAAACTTTTTATCAGGTTCTCTTAACTAACTCATGTACAGTAAAACTGATGGGAACTTGACTCTTGAATCAATTCTCATTTCTAAAGGCCACTACACTAGACTGGTCTATAAAGAGAACTGCTGATCTCAAACTTACCTTAAAATAATGCTCAAACAAAGAAAGCTACATTTGCACCAGAATGGAGGGAAAAAAAAAAAAAAAAAAAAGACATCAAAAGCAAGCACCTTACCCAAAATGCTGAACCTGATTTGTATGATCACTCATAATGTTTTGTTAACTTCTTAGACCTTTGCGTATAAATCAGATGTTTTTCTGTCATGGACGTGATCCTGTGCTAGTTTTAAAAACCATGCTTCAGTTTAAAAACTCCTTATTAAAAATGTTGATACAGTGAAAGCCTATATGATCAACTATATTTATATAGATTATCAGGTCAATTTTTTTCTTAAACCAAACTTATTTTGCAACAAATTAATCTTAATTAAATATATTTGGTAAATGTGTTATTTTTGAAAAGCTAGGTTTCAATAAATGTTAAAATTTTAAGCCAAACTTATTTTGCAACAAATTAGTCTTAATTTGTTGAATATATTTGGTAAAAATAAGGGTAATTTTAAAAAAGATTGTTTTAGTAAATGTTAGATTCCAGTTTTGTTAATGAAGGTCTGTATTTACTAACTCACTTCCCAGATAGTTCCTTGCTATTATGCTATATTAATGTAAAGTTAATTAAATTATTTTAAAAAAACACACACACTCTTTTGTTTCTAAAGCTTGTGTCAATAATCTCTGTATAAAATTCAGACACCCATGAGCTGCAAACAGGAAATTATATATACCCAAAGGGGCTGTCTCCTACCTAGATAAAAAACTTTTTATCAGGTTCTCTTAACTAACTCATGTACAGTAAAACTGATGGGAACTTGACTCTTGAATCAATTCTCATTTCTAAAGGCCACTACACTAGACTGGTCTATAAAGAGAACTGCTGATCTCAAACTTACCTTAAAATAATGCTCAAACAAAGAAAGCTACATTTGCACCAGAATGGAGGGAAAAAAAAAAAAAAAAAAAAAGACATCAAAAGCAAGCACCTTACCCAAAATGCTGAACCTGATTTGTATGATCACTCATAATGTTTTGTTAACTTCTTAGACCTTTGCGTATAAATCAGATGTTTTTCTGTCATGGACGTGATCCTGTGCTAGTTTTAAAAACCAACCCAATTATTGGTTTGTAGCCAACTACCTGTATCTAGTACCTCTAGATTACCTTTGTGGATGTCTCCACTCCAAGGCTCTAATTAAATCACCCTTAAAAAGTTATTTTACAAAAAGCTCAGTCCTGTTCAGGTGACTCTTAATATTACTAGGTGGAATCCTCTCGCCTGGCCAATTAATACCTGCTCTGACTCTGGCCATAATATGAATTTTCTTCTAAGTAACTCAAGCTCAATAAAAGCAACAAGCAAAAATTCAGTCAAAAAGATAAAACCTCTCACAATTACATAGAGGTTTAAAAAAAAAATGTGCTGGATTGCACAGTTATAGAATAGATTTATGTAGTTAACACCAGGCTATGGTCATTTAAAATTTAAGGCTTCTTTTATCTTGGGAACAATTAAATTATACTAAGAATAACTGGCTTTGCACACTAAAAAACTGGGCTAGAAGCTTTATAAACAGTGCCAGTATATAACTTCCCACTGGATTAAGTCAAATAACCGAAGAATATACTGGGTTACACCTAATGAAAGTTTTTGGCTTTATTCTTACTTATAACTTTAACAAAACTGCTAGCTATACTATTTGTACTTTGCCTATTTTTCATGAATGTTGTTTCTTTCATTGCCAAATGTGTAACTAAATCTCCAATGAAAATAATGATGACTAGCCAATTTAAAGCAGTTAATCAAATATACAGTTCTGTATGCAATCAATGGTTGTAATAATATAACTCTAAATATAAAAAGATAAAGCAAAAGGGAATTTTTTCCTAGACTGTATTAAAAAACAGGTCCAAATATCTTTGACTATAAAAGCCTAGTCCAGTAACAAACATTAAGTGGTTTCTCAGTGAAATCTTTGCCAAACCCAAAAATGAGCCTTCCCAGCACTATAGGATAAAATGGTTGTAAAATACCTCCCGAAGTACCGTCAAATTTATGACCATGAGGGGGCCCTGTCAACTACAAATTGGTACTTGCCATGGGTGTTTACCATCTACCTCTACAAGGACTAAATCATGTGCTGCTGCAGCTGCTGACCTTCAATATCCCCCGAAGGAGTTCAGGGTAGAAAGTAGAAATGAAGCACTCTGTGCTCAGAAAAAAACCTGGCAGAACAAGTCTTCAGATAATTAGATATTCTCAGAAGCTGATTTTATGAGCTCAATTCTTATATCTTCTCATATCTAAAAAAGCACTAAAATCCTTCATGGTGATGACTGTTCCTCGTGACTAGCAGAAGCTTCACAAGACGAGCAGAAATTTCTACCAAATAAAAAAAGAAAAAGAAATATATATATATATATGTGCTGGATTGCATGTATTCCCCATTTACCAAAATCACATGTATACTGTCCATCCCTCTTACCTCTCTGGAGCAGTTTCTCAGAACTATCTGAGGCGCTGTCTCCCAGACTACAGTCTTCATTTTGCCCCAGATAAAACTTAACTCACATCTCTCACGTTGTGCCTTTTTAAGTCAACAGAGACACAGCAATTCTTTTTTCCCCCTCCAGTGTTTCTACCTAAGCTCTCCTGCAAACAAGATTTCCCACACATCAGACACATTTGATTCACCCTGAGCACTCACTCAAGTCTACACTCCTTTGCCACAGTGCTAGACTGCCCTCTGTTCAGCTCCTCACCAGCCTCCCAGATAGAACACCAGAGAAATTTCACAATTCTTCATGTGTTCCCCACTGCCTTCAGGGTAAAGTTCAAATGCAAAGCCCAACACCATCTGCTCTGCACCTAACTGTTCAGTCTAATTCCCCTCTTCCCTCAGCTCACCAATGAACTAATAGTGATCACTGAATAAGGGCGCTTTCTCCTGCCTTTGAGTCAGGGATATCACTGCATGAAGCTTCTCTCTCCACCTTACTCACTCAAACATTGCCTTCTGTTGGTAATATTTCTTAGCTATCCTACAGCCATCATTTCCCATTCTGGCTGATTGAGGTGTCCCTCTGTGCCCCCTCTCCACTACAGCATTATAATTGTGCATTTTCTTCCTTGACTCTGCCTTTAAGTCTGCAGGTCTTTGAAGAAGGGATCACACTGAGTTCATCTCAGATTTCTAGTGCCCAGCACAGCCCTGGCACAATTGAGGAGGCTTTCCTTAAATGCCTGTTGAATCAGTGCTATCTGTCAATGGTGACACTGGAAACCAATGATAATTTAAAAGCCTCATCTCTGGTCTGAAGTTCAGGGCTTCTGTAAAGAGTATATGAGGGGAAGACGAGGTGACTGGCAGTGATTCTGCAAAAACATGTGGGTGAAAGGAATGGTTGTAATGTAATGAAATAGCCTTCATGTGTTTCCTTGTGGAAGATATATGTTAATTTCCCAAATGTATGAGCATCTGTGTATTTTCATGGGGAATACACAGTGCCTTTTCTAACACTGAGATGCTTGAAATGGGGTTATTTCCCTTTCAAATGAAAACCAATTAAATAAATTATATTTTTTTCCCTTGGTGCTTACAAAGTGTGGGAGTTGTCTCCAAACATTACTAAATGTTCTAATTTAGTCATACATGGGCTGGAAGAATATCGTATAATTGCTAAGTCCAGAGTAAGTTGTTCTAAATATTTTATCTTGTTCAGCATATGCTGTTTTTTAAAAAACCCTCAAACTATAACTGTCAACATTCAATTCACAAAAAGTAAACAACAGCTGAGTATAATGGGATGATAAAGAATCTCTCCATAATTCCCACCATATGGCAAAGACTAGGTCCATTTTGATCACGTTTATCAACTGAGTTATTTTCTCTCTGAATTCTTCCTATAGGAAAAGCATCCCCAGGAAAACTAGAGGCATTTTCCTAAAGCAGACAGAAGGACGTGAGAAACCGTTGTATGGTATGGCTGGATCACAGATGGGAGGAATCTAAATTTCACTACGGCAATTGAAAGGGCTGAAAAAAAAAATTACCTATTTCTGTAATGGCAGACATTCTAGAAGCATCACACATGAAATGAACAAACATAAGTAGAAAATGTAAGGATGCATTTTTAGTTATCAGTTTCCATTTCTGAAACAAGCTCTCATTGGCCCAGTTCGTGATATTTCTTGTCATGATTTGGATTCATTTAAAATGCATGGACAATTAATCTGCTTCTAAGCAAGGGAAGCTGCTTGAAATTTCTTCTTCTTTTTAGTTTCTTCCCAAAGATTTTTTTTGGATGTGAACTGTATGTGAAGACTTTATTGAATCTGTTACAATATTGTTTCTGTTTTGTATTTTGGTTTTGCAGCCGCTCCTTAAGTTCTCCGACCCAGGGATCGAACCCACACCCCCTGCACTAGGAGGTGAAGTCTTAACCACTGGACCTCCAGGGAAGTCCTTCTTCAATTTTTAAAAACATTAAATATTTTGGATATGGGATTTTAAAGTCAAAGGTGATACAAACCATTTCTCTTCCAAGTGAAGTACAAGACAGAGAGCAAGGCATATTCTTGCTCTCCAACCAGGCATATTCCAACCAGATACTTCAAAACTGCCTTAGAAGAGAAAAGTAGGGCCCTTCTCCAAAGACCAGGCCTTGCTTCTTGGGTGAGAGAGATAAGGAGCAGAAGGCCAGCTTGGGGATAAAGGGCTTTGTGAAAAAACACCAAGGAACAGAGCAGTCCTCTTGTTTTCCCACAAGAATGATGACTATCTACCTTAAATCCTTTTTGGAATGAGCAGCAGGGTTTGGGAGGCAGTATTGAGTGAATAAATTAATATATAATAGAACTAATTAATTAATAACCACACTTAGTCAGAGAAGAATGAACAAGAAGGTCTTGCCAAGGACCCTCAGGAGGAATAAGCAAGTTCTACATGATCCAATGGAGGGGAAGTAAAGCAATCTGGAGGCCAATGACTGCTTTCTGAACTTTAATTTTCTGGAGATTATGATCAGTATTGTGAATGTTTTGCAACTCTAAAACTCCATAAAGCAGTACTTAGTTCATTCTGTTTGTCTCCTTGAGGTGCTATTTTTAAAAAATGATGGCATTACACTTAATCAGGTTAATCTCTGAGTAAAAATAAAGGCTGTCTTTTCTGAGAGCTCTTCATCATGCCAAGCAGGGTGTCTATCCACACACAATGACTCTTTCTGTATAGAGACTCTGTTGAGCTCAAAAGGAGCTCCAAGGAGAAACAAGCTGAGTGCCAGAGAGACAGCTCAATAAACAGGCATACCCCTCAGTTATTTAAGGCTACTTGAAGGAACACAAAAGAATTCTAAGAAAACTAAGGGACTTCAGAGAAAAACTCAGGGTGATTTGTCTGATAAAAAAAAATCTGTTATGTTCATTGTAATGATTCTTGATGGAAAAGATGGTGTTACCATTTCCTGAGACCAGACAAGGAAGAGTCAGGATTCTGGAAGGAAAACATCCTTAATCATGAAAGGAGAGCCTGAGTGATGGGATGTTTGATTGATTTCACTTCCATCAGTGTCTGGGACCTGCTCAGCACTGTCCTGGAGGAATTAAGAAAAGTAGAAAATATGTGTAAAGTCGGGCATCACTTTAGGCACGAAAGTCCCATGAAGCACACCAAACCTAGGACAGAACAGGATGGATAGCCAAAGGGAACAGAATGGGGCTTTTCTCAAAGAAAATATAAAGCACTTGGAGCTGAAGCAGTCGGGAAAGAGACTTCCTGCGCTAGAAGGTAGCCCTCCTTGCTCCTCCTCTTATGAAACACAGAGCTATTTCTTCAGTGTTGAATGATGAGTGATGAAAGAAAAATGTCTTATAAATGACTGAGAAAATGGTATGTCTCGGTCCCCATCCGAAGTCATTTAATCATGAGAAATAACCAGATTTTATATAGCATAACATTATAATGACACTGGGTTTGTGATGTGACGCTGCTAAAGACAGCATTCTCATCATTCTATTTATTGAACAATTTAATTAATTTTGATTCTTTCCCTTTCAGGTGTTCCTTTCCATCTATTATCTTGTCTGATGGTTATTCTGTGAAAACTAGATGTCACATGGGGAGAGGTAATTATATGCCATGTCTTACTCTTTGAGTTTAACTTGACCTTTTCTTGAGGCATATTCTCCCCTTGAGTACTGGCATTTGTGTTGCAACCTAAGCAAGCTATTTTGGATTGTCCTTGATATGGAACTTCTCACAGAAAAGGTTTCCATTTGAAAAGTCAGTCCATCATTCTATCTATTAAATTAACATTTTTTACTGATTTATACAAGTTCTGTTCAACTATCTAGACAAAGGCACAGAACATACATGTATGTTACATGACAGATGACAGGTTCCTAGAGGATGCCACTATTATTTTCGGTTCTAGATTTATCTCTACCTTGTCTAACTTTAACTGAGTCATAGTGAACTTCCTGCAGAAGGTGTGTTATTGTCTTTTCAAACTGGGATTTACCCTGATTCAGCATGCATTTAGGGGGGAAAATTTGTGCACGGTAGGAAGGACGACGAACGATCTACCAAGTTCTCCCACTGGTTTTTCATAAAAGATTTCCTCATTTCATTGTCCTTAGAGAATTATTGATTCTGCGGTTTGTACTTTTTAGGCAGATCTTTAAGCTGGTGGAATACTTGCACTTGTCTTTTATGCCTAAGAAATAATTGATGGAACTTGTGGACTGTGCATATTTCACATTGCCTAGTTAGATTCCTGAGGACGCTCTATTTTCTGGTCTATGTTTTCTTTTGTTCTGAGCGAAGGAGGTCAGCAGGGCACAGAAAGCCCCTTCTTTGAGATTACTAGAAAATAAAGAATTTAGAATGAACAGCTCCAGAGAGATTTATACAGGTCCCTTAAAAAAAAATTCCACTCTGAAGGTTTGCAGGAAAAACAGGTCCAAGCAGGGAGAACAGGCAGATTAGTTTCTCAGGAAGAGTGTATAAGTGTATGTTTAGATGTATCTTGAATGTTATGATTTTAGGGTAATCTGGCTCCACCATAAACACAATACCACCATATATTTTTCTACATAGTAATACTGTGGTGGAGCTCAGCAAGCTTTATAGATGTTTGCTGATTTCTGGAGAGACAGAGCAGCTATTGAGTTACTCGCCCATAAATCCTTAACCCTGTCTAGGAGCAGGACAGTGACACTTTTAGATTAAATCTGAATTAGTCCTAGTTAAGATCTGGGTGGCTCAGTGGTAAAGAATCTGCCTGCAATGCAGGAGACTTGGGAGATATGGGTTTGATTCCTGAGTCTGAAAGATCCCCTGGAGAAGGAAATGGCAACCCACTCTAGTATTCTTGCAAGGAAAATCCCATGGATAGAGGAGCCTGGTGGGCTGCAGACCACGGGATCACAAAGAGCCAAGCATGACTGACTCCCTCCATCCACTGCCCCACCCCCAAAACACACACTAGAGAGTTAAACACCATCTTTACAATATTTAATCACACTGTTCAAAAATCATCATACATTTGTAAATCCTAAATAAGTGAAATTTGGAATAAACTGTGATTTAATCGCTCTGTGCCACAGTTCATCACATACAGCGTTGTGGTCCTCTAATGTTGACATATCTTGTGCAGAAATTGATGATGGCAGCTTGACTGAAGGTAGATATAAAAAAGGTAACTCCCTGTCCCCTGTGACACTCCCTGTGAAACTCAGGTAACTCCCTGTGAAACTGATTACATTATAGTGGGCTTCCAACCATATTCTTTTACTGAACTCTCGGTAGCTAGCATATGAAATGACCTCAAATTTATGTTTATGGCTTGGACCAGACTGGCTTTCACTCTTTAAGTGTGTGAACTCAAAAAAGTTAAACAGCAGAACCCAGGGAGACAGGAAGCAGACAATTTTAACTATAGCTGTTGCCCTGAAGGGTAATGGGTGGGTGGGATTTTATTGTGCAAGACAGGAAGCGTTCAGAGAAAAGGAAGGGCATGAACTTGTACCAAGCACTGTGTGGGGCATCATGCCAGCTCCTGACATAAACCATTCTTGGGCCTGACAGCAACCCTGAGCCACAGGCATTTCCAGGTAGGAAGGACAAATGCTACAAGTAGGTAAATAACCTGCCCAAAGCCTCCACAGCACACAGGTGGCAGATGCTGGCCTGCAGCTCAGACCAATGTGTTTGGAAGACCATGCCTTTTCCACGATGCTCAGCTGTACTTTGCCCTGCAGGGCAAAGAGACCATTTGAGTTAGGTTCTCTAGATTTGAAGAATAAGACTCAATGCGTGCACGCTCAGTCACTAAATGGTGTCTGACTCTTTGCAACCCCGCATACTATAACCTGCCCAGGCTCCTCTGTCCATGGGATTTCCCAGGCAAGAATACTGGAGTGGGTTTCCATTTCCTTCTCCAAAGACTCAGATCACTTCAAGTCATGAAGAACGTGCTATATTTAATCCTATAAAAATGAGGAAACAGTGATAGCCTCATGATCAAGTCTCAGAGAACCCCAGAAAAGCAGAACACCCAGGTTTCAGGAAGGTCTGAATAGTGTCAGAGCCAGGCTGGAGGAGACTGCAACGAGAAACTCATGGACACACCAGAGCCTTCTGGGAGATCAGATGATGGAGTTTCTGTGTCTTCCAGAACATGCTGCACTTACCGTCTGCAGAGTTGCTCCTCTAGACAACTCTGATTCTCTTTCACTGTTGATTGCCTTTCCCACATTTACTCACAATATTTTCTTTTTATTTATTTATTTATTAAAGGATAATTGCTTTACAGAATTTTGTTGTTTTCTTAAAGCATCCGTGTGTCCACTGACTCTGCTTCCTCTTGCGGTCAGGCTGCTCATGGCTCCTCACAGCCTCTGCTTTACAAAGCCTCCTTCTTTTACATGAGCTGAACAGTTCTCACTGCAAGCTGCCCCTCCTCTCAGTGTTTCTTAATTCTAATTCCTGGAAGTTGGGTGGCTGAAGCTAACTGATTCTTGTTTGGAAAGACTTCATGCCAGAGTATCATGGACAGTGAACTAGGCTATATGTTTTGACCGCCCTTAAGTTAAGGTTTTAGCCTGGTCTAGTCACCAGAAGAGCTGAGGGTACATCTAGTGTCTGGAGGAGGGGATAGGGGCTTGTATAGTGGTAAAGAACCCACCTGCCAATGCAGGAGACATACGAGACATGGGTTCAATTCCCGGGGTTGTGAAAGATCCCCTGGAGGAGGAAATGGCAACCCAATTGAATATTCTTGCCTGGAGAATTCCATGGACAAAGAAGCCTTGTGGGCTATGCAGTCCATAGGGTCACAAGGAGTTGGACATGACTGAAGTGACTCACCCTATCCTAGGGGCCTGGCTAGCAGGATGACTGACAAAAATGAAAACTGACCTCCCATCAGTGTCCGGTCAGCAGCAGTAGTAAAGGTCACAAAGTGCCAGTGGTACAAGATAGTAGCTTTGCAGAAGAGGGGAACGCAGCGTCGGGAAGAGATGGAAAGGCTCAGTAGGGAGCTGAACGCGCTTGGGGAATGAGAGGCGGACCATGAGTCATCAAAAAAACATCTGCTGGGAACACACAGCTTCTCACAAAAGAATCACTAAAGACCACCAGGATCACTTCTCTCTTTTCTCCTGGTTGTGAATGTCATGAAACTGTATCATCTTATTGAGAGTTGAGCTCTTCTCTCACTTTTGAGCTTGGTATGGAATCTGAAAATAGGACATTTAACATGAATTTTCCTTTCACACACTTATTTTTTTAAATTATTTTAATTATATAAATAACATACAAAAGTATTCTGACTATGGAAAAAATTCACACTTAACAGGTAAAGCCTTCACTCTCCTTTTCAAGTCTTGCTTCTTTCCCAGAGAGCATTCTGGGTAACTTCCAGACCCATTTCTCTGTGTACAGAGAGTTCTATTTTATTGTTTTTTATGAATGAACAGCCATATTTAGTACTTTGCAACCGAGAACCATTTAAACTGATGTAGGAAGGTGAGATTTTTCACATCTCAAAACTATCTGCAGCCATTTCCCCACTCACAGATACTGAATGCCAACAAAAGCTAAACAATTAAGCAGATAATTGAAAGGCCAAAAGAATCAATTGTTGAAAGTATAAAGAGTCCCATGAATGATAAGACCCCTTATCTCAGGAGCAGAGACACTCCATCCATGGTTTGGCCCCTGCCTGGTTTGATGCTGTGAACTCTGTACACATTTGCCTGATAAATAGCAGCTGAATTGAATCAATATAGAGGTCAGGGTCAGCTGATGAAAATGGAACTTCTTGACCACAAAAAAACTATAAAAAGTCATACTAGACAGGAAAAGGAAGACCTAAATAAGCAAATGAAAATTTTATTTGACATTCTTCTCCCCATAATTGTTGTTATTTTCATTTCAGCCTCATCAGATTAAGTTCTTCAGAAAACAGTAGAATCAGGCATTTAACCCTGTATAGAATTTTTCCAGTTTATAATTTAAACTGGATTTGGTAAAATTTGAAAAGAAAATCCTATATTTAAAAATAGATCTTGGAAATATAGGGATGAACAAGACAGACAAAATAGTTGCTTTTATAAACAACTAACTTCAGGTGGCTGGTGAAAATAAGTAAAAATCATTTTGGATAGTGATCAATGAATGAATAAAACATCACATGGGGAAGGAAATGGGAACCCACTCCAGTATTCTTGCCTAGAGAATCCCATGGCTAGAGGAGCCTGGCGGGCTACAGTCCTTGGGGCCACAAACAGTCAGACCCAACTTAGCAACTGAGCATGCAAACATTTATGACACCACCCTTATTGGCAGAAAGCAAAAAGGAACTAAAGAACTTCCTGATGAAAGTGAAAGAAGAGAGTGAAAAATCTGGCTTAAAACTCAACATTCAAAAGACTAAAATCATGGTATCTGGTCCTATCACTTCATGGCAAATAGATGGGGAAACAATGGAAATAGAAACTTTATTTTCTTGGGCTCCAAAATCACTGCAGATGGTGACTGCAGCCATGAAATTAAAAGGTGCTTGCTCCTTGGAAGAAAAGCTATGACCAACCTAGTCAGCATATTAAAAAGCAGAGACATTACTTTGTCAACAAAGGTCTGTCTAGTCAAAGCTATGGTTTTTCCAGTAGTCACGTATGGATGTGAGAGCTGGACCATAAAGAAAGCTGAGCGCTGAAGAATGGATGTTTTTGAACTGTGGTATTGGAGAAGACTCTTAAGATTCCCTTGGACTGCAAGGAGATCAAACCAGTCAATCTTAAATGAAATCAGTCCTGAATTTCCCTGCAAAGTTTGATGCTGAAGCTGAAGCTCCAATACTTTGGCCACCTTATGCAAAGAACTAACTCATTGGAAAAGACCCTGATGCTGGGAAAGATTGAAAGCAGGAAAAGAAGGGGATGACAGAGGATGAGATGGTTAGATGGCATCACTGACTCGATGGGCATGAGTTCTCAGGGAAGCTCTGAGAGTAGGTAATGGACAGGGAGGCCTGGCAAGCTGCAGTCCATGGGGTCTCAAAGAGTCAGACATGACTGAGCAACTGAACTGAACTGAGTGCACACACTAAAGGAGAGAATGCCTAGGGGCGGGTATATTTTACTTAAGGTCGGCTGGAAAGTCCTTCCTCAGGGTTACATTTAAGTTGAACCATGAATGATGAAAAAGAACCAGTCAGACTAAGACCTACAGTGCAACTGGAAAAACCAAACATATCCTTGTAAAGAAGTTACCAAATTACTAGGGGCTATACTATGGGGTGATGGCCATAATGAACGTGCAGCATCCAGCTATGATACCAAGCAGGGCCCTGTGTGGCTCCTGGGCACAAAGCCTTTCTGGGTCCCTCATTTCTTTGATTGTTTGCCTTATTCAGCTTCCATGACCTTTTCTGAGTTCCAATGGACAGATTCAAACAGTTATTAATTAGGGAAGGGAGTGTGGTGCAAGATCAGGGAGAAACAGTCAAGAACAGCGCTGGAGCAAGGTCCTATTTCCCCATCAGTGAATACTCAGAACAATACCTCTGAGCTATTTTGCAGATACTGAAATCCCCTCCAGGGGGGAGAAGTTAAGGATGAGTGGTAGGCAGCCCCAAAAGCATGTAGAACCCAGATCAGTTAGATCTGAAGACTGATAATACTGACTCCTACTTACCTCACCACCAACCCATCAGAAGAATGTCCACAAGCTGATCACACCCTCTTTGAACAACTATTATTGAACTTCTCACTATCTTCCCCAAGTTGGAATACATGATTTTGAGGGCATTAGCCCACTGTGGTCCCCTTTGCCTGGCAAAGTAATAAACTCTGTCTCCTTCACCCAAAACTGTGTCTCTGAGATTCCATATGGCACCTGAGCACAGAGAAGCCGAGCTTTCAGCAGTAGTCAGAGAGGGGAAAGCTACCTCTGGTGTAGGGAAGGAAAAGTTCTCCTGAGCCCTCTTAGGGGCCTTGACTGGGTCTGAAAATTAAACTGGCAAAGACAGATTAACAGGAGAAAAGGTGTACAAATGTATTTAGTATAAGTTTTATGGGACACAGAAGTCTTTGTAAGGAATTGAAGACCTGAGGAAAGAGCTAGACTTGAGTATTTCAGTGCTGGCTTTGAGAAGAGTGGATGGTCATGGGAGATAGGATAGGGCAAGAAAGGTAAGTGTAGTAACTGGGGAAACTTAGCAAGACCTGTTTGTTAGGATTCTCCTTGGCATCCTTTTGTCTTGTTTTGGAGACAAGCATGTTCCTCTCCTCCAGGTACAGGGAAGGGATGTCTCACATGAGAGTTTTATGCCTGTCTCAAGGAAGCAGGGTGAGGTGGGAAGGAGCTCAGAGTAACATTCCTGTTTGGGCCATTTTCTCAAACTTTTTCAGCTTATAATAGTCACTATAAGAAGGAGCCATATTTTGATGTCGGCATCCTGAACCACATCACTGGTCTCTGTGACTCTATCTGGTCTGGATAGGGTTTGTGTGTATACTCAGTTGGGTCTGACTCTTTGTGACCCTATGGACTGTAGCCCACCAGGGTCCTCTGTCCATGGGATTTTTCCAGGAAAGAATACTGGAGTGAGTTTCCATTTCCTCCTGCAGGGGATCTTCCCAACTTAGAAATCGAACCTGCATTGGCAAGCAAATTCTTTACCACTGAGCCACCTGGGAAGTCTAGGTAGGATTTAGGTTGAGAAAAGAAAGAAGGGCAGAGGACTGCTTAAGCAAGATGGAAGTGAGGCAGCCTAGGAGAGTCAGGAGGGACGGGTAAGGAAGCATCTCCACTCAGGGTCGGGCAAGGGCACGGCTGCTTCCTGACCGTAGCACCACCTTCCATTTTGTTCATTTCCTGTTTCTCCAGCTCTGAGGATGGGGAGGGATGAACTTGGGCAGAAGGCAACACAAAGCCCCTCCAGGCTGAGAAGGGAGAAAGCAGTCCCTGACAATGGGGAGTGGAATTGGAGTTGCTCTCAGCTGGCCACAACGACAGCTAGGATTTACTGTTCTCCCACTGAAGGCAAACAACCACACCGAATGCAGCATCAGACAAGGCTACTCTGTGATGGTGATGGATCAGTATTTGGACAAGATCCTTCAGCAATCGAGTATGAACACAGACGAAACACAAACATCCTTGCCCCCAGCTAAAATTAGGGACTGTGCTTCTTTGTCATTTTCACCTTTAGGCTGCCTTTAGTCTGCCCTACTGAAATAACCATCAGAGAATTCCCCAGCTTCCTGACAGCAAGCCCAGCTCCCCAGATCACTCCCCTCCCGACATCTGTAAGCACAAGTCCCAGAACTCTCTCTCTCGATCTCAGATTGAGGCTCAGGACCCCTACAGATGTTCTCTCCCTGCTCAAAGTAACAGTAACAAACTTAGCTTTGGCTTTCCAGGTGGCGCTAGAGGTAAAGAACCTCCCTGCCACTGCAGCAGACATAAGATATGCGGGTCCGATCGCTGGGTTGGGAAGACCCCCCGGAGGAGGAAATGGCCCAGGCTCCTCTGTCCATGGGATCCTTTAGGCAAGAATACTGAAGTAACTTGCCATGTCCTCCTCCAGGGGATCTTTCCAACCCAGGGATAGAACCCAGATTTACGGTGTCTTCAGCACTGGCGGGCAGATTCTTTACAACTGCGCCACCTGGGAAGTCCTTTTTGACCCTTCTGACTTCAGTCAACTAAAGCTGGACTCTACTGACCTTGGCCCCAATTCTGCTCAGGCCCTTTCATGAATATGAATGTTCCCTTAGCTGAACACTTCCCCAGTTTTGCTGTCTAAGAGACACTGCTTTGGGAAAGATCCTCAGTGTTTTCCTTACTTGCTGCAAGCAGTAATAAATCCTTCCTTCTCATGTGATTTAGCTTGATTGTGTCTCTTGACTCCTCACCCACCAAGAGAGGAACCTAGTTTTTAGATAACTGGACCAGTTCATTTACAGGGTTGAGTGAGTAGGCAGCTCATCCTTGAAAGCTGAATGTAAGCCCTGGGAATGAAGCACATTGTCAGCCATGTCTTAGAACTGAAAATAAAGGGAAGGGAAAAGACAATGAGCAAATGTTAATAAAAATAAGGCAGTAGTAACAATGTTAAGGGCTTTCCAGTAGCTTAGTGGTAAAAAAAAAAAAAAAAAATTCTGTCTGCCAGTGCAGGAGCCACAGGAAATGCAGAGTCAATCCTTGGTTCAGGAAGATACCCTGGAGGAGGAACTGGCAACCCACTTCAGTATTCTTGCTTAGGAAATTCCATTGACAGAGGAGCATGGTGGGCTATAGTCAAAGAGCTGGACATGACTGAGCAGCTAAGCACATGTCCACAGCAGTGTTAATCGCAGACAAAAGAAAAAAGAAATAAAAGAACAAAGACTGATCTGGAGGGAAATGACAGCATTGAAAAGTTGTGGCTGGTTGATGTGGGGATGGGGTAGGTGGCCAGAGCTCTGGGCTGCTTTTGACAGATGGGAAAACTGAGGCAGCAGCTAAGTGACTGCCCACAATTTGCTTATGGACTGAGACAGGGCTTCTGGGTCTCTTGTTTTTAATAATAGCAGTAGCTCCTCATTGCCTCAGACCCACCTTAACCACATTTTATTTTACTAGAAAAATGAAACCATTTTGTGGTTTTTGAGAAAGGTCGTCTAATATGCAAATTCTAATGAGGAATTTAATAAGTAAAACAGTTCTCTCTTTACCCTTGAACTTAATTTTATCATCCATTAAGCAAACAGAGAAGCGAGTGTCTTTGCTAACAGCTCAGTGCTGTGTCTTGTTTTTCTAGAAACACACACTCTCTGTCTCCCACAACTCCCCAAAGATCATGGCAGCTCAACTGAGAAAGCTCCAGGGCTTCATTTGATACTAGGAAGGCTCTGTGGGGATCATGGGCACAAGGCCTTTCTGTGTTCCTCATTTCTTTGATTACAGGAAACAGCCTTCATTCAGCCTCCATGACCTTCCCTGGTTTCCAATGGGCAGATTCAAGCAGTTGTTAAATAAGGAAGGGAGGGAATATGAGACAAGGGAGAAACAGTCAAGAGCAGCCTTGGGGCAAGATCCTATTTCCCCATCAATGGATACACACAAAAATATCTTTGAGCTATTTTTCTGGAACTGAAACCCCCTCCAGGTGGAAGAAGTTAATGATAAATTATACGCTACCCATGAACTTCCGGATGTTCAAGTTGGATTTAGAGAAGGCAGAGGAATCAGAGATCAAATTGTCAACATCCGTTGGATCATTGAAAAAGCAAGAGAGTTCCAGGAAACATCTACTTCTGGTTTATTGACTATGCCAAAGTCTTGGACTGTAGATCACCACATACTGTGGAAAATTCTTGAAAAAGATGGGAATAACAGACCACCTGACCTGCCTCCTGAGAAATCTGTATGCAGGTGAAGAAGCAACAGTTAGAAATAGACATGGAACAACAGACTGGTTCCAAATTGGGAAAGGAGTACATCAAGGCTGTAGATTGTCACCCTGCTTATTTAGCTTAAATGCAGAGTACATCATGCAAAATGCTGGGCTGGATGAAGCACAAACTGGAATCAAGATTGCCAGGAGAAATATCAATAACATCAGATATACAGATGACACCACCCTTATGGCAGAAAGCGAAGAACTAAAGAGCCTCTTGATGAAAGTGAAAGAGGAGAGTGAAAAAGTTGGTTTAAAACTCAACATTCAGAAAACAAAGATCATGGCATCCGGTCCCATCAATTCAGTTCAGTTCAGTTCAGTCGCTCAGTCTTGTCTGACTCTTTGTGACCCCATGAATCGCAGCACGCCAGGCCTCCCTGTCCATCACCATCTCCTGGAGTTCACTCAGACTCACGTCCATTGAGTCAGTGATGCCATCCAGACATCTCATCCTCGGTCGTCCCCTTCTCCTCCTGCCCCCAATCCCTCCCAGCA
>SJYX01012827.1:482583-524050 GCA_006410675.1 Oreotragus oreotragus | reverse complement strand
ATACCATTTCTATCCTTTATCGAGCCCATCTTTGCATGAAATATTCCCTTGGTATCTCCAGTTCTCTTGAAGAGATCTCTAGTCTTTCCCATTCTGTTGTTTTCCTCTATCTCTTTGCATTGATTGCTGAAGAAGGCGTTCTTATCTCTTCTTGCTATTATTTGGAACTCTGCATTCAGCAGCTTATATCTTTTCTTTTCTCCTTTGCTTTTCACCTCTCTTCTTTTCAGTGCTATTTGTAAGGCTTCTGCAGACAGCCATTTTGCTTTTTTGCATTTCTTTTCCATGGGGATATTCTTGATCCCTGTCTCTTGTACAATGTCACGAACCTCATTCCTTCATGGCAAATAGATGGGGAAACAATGGAAATAGTGACAGACTTTATTTTGGGGGGCTCCAAAATTACTGCAGATGGTGACTGCAGCCATGAAATTAAAAGTCATTTGCTCCTTGGAAGGAAAGTTATGACCAACCTAGACAGCATAGACATTACTTTACCAACAAAGGTCCGTCTAGTCAAAGCTATGATTTTTCCAGTAGTCGTGTATGGATGTGAGAGTTGTATTATAAAGAAAGTTAAGCACCAAAGAATTGATGCTTTTGAACTGTAGTGTTGGAGAAGACTCTTGGGAGTTCCTTGGACTGCAAGGAGATCCAACCAGTCCATCCTAAAGGAAATCAGTCCTGAATATTCATTGGAAGGACTGATGTTGAAGCTGAAACTCCAATACTTTGGCCTAATGATATGAAGAACTGACTCACTGCAAAAGACCGTGGTGCTGGGAAAGACCGAAGGCAGGAAGAGAAGAGGACAATATAGGGTGAGATGGTTAGATGGCATCACCGAATCAATGGATATGAGTTTGAGTAGGCTCCGGGAGTTGGTGATGAACAGGGAAGCCTGGCGTGCTGCAGTCCATGGGGTCACAAAAAGTCGGACACGACTGAGTGCCTGAACTGAACTGAACTGATATGCTACCCACAAGCATGTAGACTCCAGAGCAGTTGGACCTGAAGATTAAGAAGCTGACTCCTACTTACCTTACCATCAACCTGTCAGAAGAATGTCCACGAGTTGATCATCCTCTTTGAACAATTATATGAAACTTCTCACATCTCCTCCAAGTTGGAACACATGGTTTTGAAGGCATGAGCCTGCTGTGGCCCCCTTTATCTGGCAAAGTAATACAGCTATCCTTTCTTACTTCTCCCAAAACTCTGTCTCCAAGATTTGATTTGGCACCAACACACAGAGAAGCTAGGCTTTCAGCATCACATTCAACCCTAGACCTGTTGCATTTGTGCGCTAAGCCCTCCACCACAGGCACTGTTGACACCCTGAAGTAGCAGAAGAAATGCATGGCTAAGAACACCTAACTCACTCCCACCCCCAATGGAAACATATTCCAGTGAATAGAATTGGTGTGTCTTGGACTTTTGGGCTGGAATTTCCAAAGAGAAGCCTGATTTTGACATAAAACTAAACCTGGGTCCACTCACATGCTGCACAGAAAATCCAATTTACAAACACCAGTTTGTAATGGAGGAAAGCACACCATTTATTGTAGAGGCCAAGCAAGGAAAACAAGCAGCTCTTGCTCAAAGCCTCAACCTCCCAGATGATTTTCAGGGGAGGTCTTTTAAAAAGAACATTTGGAGCGAGGGAATGCAGGGAGCATGACTTTTTTCTGATTGGTTGTTGGTGATGAGGTAACAGTTTGATGGTTTGGGACTCTTATTTAATCATCAACCTTCTGATTTCAACCAGTTTGGGGTCTCTGTGCTAGTGCTTAGCAGGAAGTCACCATCCTCCCATCTGAGTGTGGGGCCCTCATGCCTGAAGAACAGTTCAGATATGTGTCGAATTGTTATTCCTCCCTTGAGAAGGAACTAGGACCCTTTTTGTCATAGCCTTCTGATTTCAACCAGTTTGGGGTCTCTGTGCTAGTGCTTAGCAGGAAGTCACCATCCTCCCATCTGAGTGTGGGGCCCTCATGCCTGAAGAACAGTTCAGATATGTGTCGAATTGTTATTCCTCCCTTGAGAAGGAACTAGGACCCTTTTTGTCATTGAACTATTGTTTCTTGACTGCTTTTCCTTTGTTTCTGCTTTCTCTTACTCCCTAACTAGTAACTGCTTAAGTCTGCTCTTTGAGACTCAGGAAAGACCAAGGAGACTACAGCCTTTATCTACAAACAAGAAACAGGGGGCACTGAGGTGCTTTTGTCAAAAAATACCTCAGTGGGGCCTGATGTCGAAAACTCAACTTCTCTTTACACTGGTGTCAAATTGAATCTTGGAGACAGAGTTTTTTGTGAGGTAGAAAAGGATATACTTTGCCAGCCAAAGCAGGCTAATGCCCTCAAAACTGTGTGCCCCAGTTTAGAGAAGATGTTACTGGGAGAAGGGGATTCTGCTTCCATGCTGAATCTGCTTCTTAACTTTAATCTTTGCTTTTTGTTGCTTTTGTTATTTTAATCACACATAATGGCCTGCCTCAGAGAACCCTGCACCTCTACCTGACTGTTAAAGTGCCTTTGTTAGAGACATTCTGACCCAGCCCACCTGTGAATGGCTGAAGAAAAGAAGAAATTAACACACCCCCTCCTGTTTTGCAAGATACATGGCCTTTTTACTTTACTTTCTCACCTTTTCTCTCTCTCTGTTCTAGAAAAGAAACTAGCATCCAGACCCTGATAAGATGGTTATTTTGAGACATTAGTCTGCCATCTTCTCAGTCAGTTAGCTTTCCAAATAAACTTATATTCCTTGCCTCAATACCTCCTCTCTGATTTTATTGGCCTGTCATGTGGCTAGCAGAGCAAGCTTGGACTCAGCCACAAAGACAGTGAGAAGTGGGTCCAATTGGTCTGGGGCCTATATGCTTGCGGGCAGCCTACCATTGTTAATCATTAATTTCTCCCACCTGGGGTTTCAGTGTTTGCAAAATAACTCAAAGATATTGTTATATGTGTATGCACTGATGGAGAATCAGGATCTTACCCCAGGACTGCTCTTGACCATTTGTTTCTCCTCCCCTCCCTTCCTTAATTAACATCTGCTTAAATCTACTGGTTAGAACTCAGGGAAGGTCATGGAAGCTGAATGAAGACTGTTTTCTATACTCAAAGAAATGAGGGACACAGAAAGGCGTTGTGCCCAAAAGCCCCACAGGGCCCTGCTCAGTATCAGGTCCTGTGAGGTCCAGGGTTTGGTTTCAGTTGCAAAGAAAAATAGATGTTCCAGGACTAGGTTGCAGAGAAAGACTTCTCTGCCTTAGATAGGACAAGACATGGGCCTGAGTCCCAGGCTCTGAGGGAGAAGTTGTTTCCCTTCCCTGTAAGTCTATATGGCAACACCTTTCCCTCCACCCTCAGGTCGTTTTTGTGTGTTTCCCTGGCTTTCTAGATCGCAGATCTCAGAGGGCAGGATGCCTCACTGATTCACCCGTGTCCACAGTGCTAGTCTAGGGCCTGTTACCAGGTTGGTTCTTTGTCATTGACTGACAGCCTTTGTATCTGGAGATATGTGCCGGAGAAATGTTTCAAGAAGAGCTGGCTTTCTCTGGTGGGAGTTTTGCTGGCTGGGAAGGTGATGTAGGGTAACTTCTCAGTGGGGTTTGAATTTTGAGTGCTAGGGAAAGAGCAGCATGATTGGAAGAGAGGCACATTTCACTCAGATACACTCTGCTATCTTTGTTTTACATTTAAATGAAACATTTGGGTCTACATAAAATTTGGATGACATGTTAAGGGCAATTTCCTCAGTGTGATTCAGGTTGCTGATTAGAGAACTGAGGCCTCCTGGGGTATGCTGTTTGTGCTACTGATTGGTTAAGGGCTTTTTCAATGAGGGGTGAGCTCATTTTCCCTTGGAAAGCTAAAGAGCAGAGCATTTCAGGCACAGCCAAAGCAAACTCAAAAATATCTGATCACCTGAACTGAAGCTCTTGAGCTCTCTTCTTCGCTATACAGGAAGCAAAGAGCTGTCAGCTGCCCTGTGTAGTGAAGAATTAACCTCCATTGCAAGAGNCTCTCTTCTTTTCAGTGCTATTTGTAAGGCTTCTCCAGACAGCCATTTTGCTTTTTTGCATTTCTTTTCCATGGGGATAGTCTTGATCCCTGTCTCCTGTACAATGTCACGAACCTCATTCCTTCATGGCAAATAGATGGGGAAACAATGAAAATAGTGACAGACTTTATTTTGGGGGGCTTCAAAATTACTGCAGATGGTGACTGCAGCCATGAAATTAAAAGTCATTTGCTCCTTGGAAGGAAAGTTATGACCAACCTAGACAGCATAGACATTACTTTACCGACAAAGGTCTGTCTAGTCAAAGCTATGATTTTTCCAGTAGTTGTGTATGGATGTGAGAGTTGTACTATAAAGAAAGTTAAGCACCAAAGAATTGATGCTTTTGAACTGTAGTGTTGGAGAAGACTCTTGGGAGTTCCTTGGACTGCAAGGAGATCCAACCAGTCCATCCTAAAGGAAATCAGTCCTGAATATTCATTGGAAGGACTGATGTTGAAGCTGAAACTCCAATACTTTGGCCAAATGATGTGAAGAACTGACTCACTGCAAAAGACCGTGGTGCTGGGAAAGACTGAAGGCAGGAAGAGAAGGGGACAACATAGGGTGAGATGGTTAGATGGCATCACCGACTCAGTGGACATGAGTTTGAGTAGGCTCCGGAAGTTGGTGATGAACAGGGAAGCCTGGCGTGCTGCAGTCCATGGAGTCACAAAGAGTTGGACACGACTGAGTGCCTGAACTGAACTGAACTGATCTGATATGCTACCCACAAGCATGTAGACTCCAGAGCAGTTGGACCTGAAGATTAAGAAGCTGACTCCTACTTACCTTACCATCAACCTGTCAGAAGAATGTCCACGAGCTGATCATCCTCTTTGAACAATTATATGAAACTTCTCACGTCTCCTCCAAGTTGGAACACATGGTTTTGAAGGCATGAGCCTGCTGTGGCCCCCTTTATCTGGCAAAGTAATACAGCTATCCTTTCTTACTTCTCCCAAAACTCTGTCTCCAAGATTTGATTTGGCACCAACACACAGAGAAGCTAGGCTTTCAGCATCACATTCAACCCTAGACCTATTGCATTTGTGCGCTAAGCCCTCCACCACAGGCACTGTTGACACCCTGAAGTAGCAGAAGAAATGCATGGCTAAGAACACCTAACTCACTCCCACCCCCAATGGAAACATATTCCAGTGAATAGAATTGGTGTGTCTTGGACTTTTTGGCTGGAATTTCCAAAAAGAAGCCTGATTTTGATATAAAACTAAACCTGGGTCCACTCACATGCTGCACAGAAAATCCAATTTACAAACACCAGTTTGTAGTGAAGGAAAGCACACCATTTATTGTAGAGGCCAAGCAAGGAAAACAAGCAGCTCTTGCCAAAGCCTCAACCTCCCAGATGATTTTCAGGGGAGGTCTTTTAAAAAGAACATTTGGAGCGAGGGAATGCAGGGAGCATGACTTTTTTCTGATTGGTTGTTGGTGATGAGGTAACAGTTTGATGGTTTGGGACTCTTATTTAATCATCAACCTTCTGATTTCAACCAGTTTGGGGTCTCTGTGCTCGTGCTTAGCAGGAAGTCACCATCCTCCCATCTGAGTGTGGGGCCCTCATTCCTGAAGAACAGTTCAGATATGTGTCGAATTGTTATTCCTCCCATGAGAAGGAACTAGGACCCTTTTTGTCATTGAACTATTGTTTCTTGACCGCTTTTCCTTTGTTTCTGCTTTCTCTTACTCCCTAACTAGTAACTGCTTAAGTCTGCTCTTTGAGACTCAGGAAAGACCAAGGAGACTACAGCCTTTATCTACAAACAAGAAACAGGGGGCACTGAGGTGCTTTTGTCAAAAAATACCTCAGTGGGGCCTGATGTCGAAAACTCAACTTCTCTTTACACTGGTGTCAAATTGAATCTTGGAGACAGAGTTTTTTGTGAGGTAGAAAAGGATATACTTTGCCAGCCAAAGCAGGCTAATGCCCTCAAAACTGTGTGCCCCAGTTTAGAGAAGATGTTACTGGGAGAAGGGGATTCTGCTTCCATGCTGAATCTGCTTCTTAACTTTAATCTTTGCTTTTTGTTGCTTTTGTTATTTTAATCACACATAATGGCCTGCCTCAGAGAACCCTGCACCTCTACCTGACTGTTAAAGTGCCTTTGTTAGAGACATTCTGACCCAGCCCACCTGTGAATGGCTGAAGAAAAGAAGAAATTAACACACCCCCTCCTGTTTTGCAAGATACATGGCCTTTTTACTTTACTTTCTCACCTTTTCTCTCTCTCTGTTCTAGAAAAGAAACTAGCATCCAGACCCTGATAAGATGGTTATTTTGAGACATTAGTCTGCCATCTTCTCAGTCAGTCAGCTTTCCAAATAAACTTATATTCCTTGCCTCAATACCTCCTCTCTGATTTTATTGGCCTGTCATGTGGCTAGCAGAGCAAGCTTGGACTCAGCCACAAAGATAGTGAGAAGTGGGTCCAATTGGTCTGGGGCCTATATGCTTGCGGGCAGCCTACCATTGTTAATCATTAATTTCTCCCACCTGGGGTTTCAGTGTTTGCAAAATAACTCAAAGATATTGTTATATGTGTATGCACTGATGGAGAATCAGGATCTTACCCCAGGACTGCTCTTGACCATTTGTTTCTCCTCCCCTCCCTTCCTTAATTAACATCTGCTTAAATCTACTGGTTAGAACTCAGGGAAGGTCATGGAAGCTGAATGAAGACTGTTTTCTATACTCAAAGAAATGAGGGACACAGAAAGGCGTTGTGCCCAAAAGCCCCACAGGGCCCTGCTCAGTATCAGGTCCTGTGAGGTCCAGGGTTTGGTTTCAGTTGCAAAGAAAAATAGATGTTCCAGGACTAGGTTGCAGAGAAAGACTTCTCTGCCTTAGATAGGACAAGACATGGGCCTGAGTCCCAGGCTCTGAGGGAGAAGTTGTTTCCCTTCCCTGTAAGTCTATATGGCAACACCTTTCCCTCCACCCTCAGGTCGTTTTTGTGTGTTTCCCTGGCTTTCTAGATCGCAGATCTCAGAGGGCAGGATGCCTCACTGATTCACCCCTGTGTCCACAGTGCTAGTCTAGGGCCTGTTACCACGTTGGTTCTTCGTCATTGAGTGACAGCCTTTGTATCTGGAGATATGTGCCGGAGAAATGTTTCAAGAAGAGCTGGCTTTCTCTGGTGGGAGTTTTGCTGGCTGGGAAGGTGATGTAGGGTAACTTCTCAGTGGGGTTTGAATTTTGAGTGCTAGGGAAAGAGCAGCATGATTGGAAGAGAGGCACATTTCACTCAGATACACTCTGCTATCTTTGTTTTACATTTAAATGAAACATTTGGGTCTACATAAAATTTGGATGACATGTTAAGGGCAATTTCCTCAGTGTGATTCAGGTTGCTGATTAGAGAACTGAGGCCTCCTGGGGTATGCTGTTTGTGCTACTGATTGGTTAAGGGCTTTTTCAATGAGGGGTGAGCTCATTTTCCCTTGGAAAGCTAAAGAGCAGAGCATTTCAGGCACAGCCAAAGCAAACTCAAAAATATCTGATCACCTGAACTGAAGCTCTTGAGCTCTCTTCTTCGCTATACAGGAAGCAAAGAGCTGTCAGCTGCCCTGTGTAGTGAAGAATTAACCTCCATTGCAAGAGGTCCGACCTTTGTTCTCAACTGCTGGGAGATGATCTCCGATGTCTTTCTTCTTCTGCGGGCAGTAGATCATCCAATAAAGTGATTTAGGATGGGGCAGGCCACACCAGAATGACCAACTGCAGGACTCAGAACAGAGGCATTGGGTCTCCCAGGATCAGGAACCTGGACACTGACCACGTGGGCAACTGATCAGTCACATCTATGTAATGTGGACTGTGGACTGTGTTAGTAGCTCAGTCGTGTACGACTCTTTGCAACCCCATGAACTGTAGCCCACCAGGCTTCTCTGTCCATGGGATTCTCCAGGCAAGAACACTGGAATGGATTGCCATTCCCTTCTCCAGAGGAACTTCCCAACCCAGGGACCGAACCCTGGTCTCTTGCCTTGCAGGCAGATTCTTTACCAATTGAGCTACCATTTGACCTACCATCTATGTAACGGACCTCAGTAAAAACCAGACACCTCAGCCTCTCTGGTTGGCGATACTCTGTGCATATCATCACATGTTGATATTATTATGCCTCTGGCTCCCCAGAGAGAAAAGAAGACCACACAATCTCTGCATTTCAAACCTCCTAGACTCTACTCTCTGTGTATCTTCCTGTGGCTAATCTTAATATATGTATCCCTTCCCAGTTATAAGTCATAACTGTGAATCTCCCACTTTTCAGTGAGTTCTGTGCATCTTTCTAGAGAACTCCAAACCAGAGGGTGATTTGGGGAGCCCCTTGAACTTGCAGTTGGTGTCAGAAATGAGGGCTGTCTTGAGGACTGTGTCCTCCCACTTCAATTGGCCCTAAAGTCCTCACACACACTCTCCCAGTAAAACCAGACCCCAGGCCCAGAGTATAACAAACTAGTTTGTGCTTTGGAAAGGGTCCATACTGAGATTAGGAGTACCCCAGTCTAGGGTGCTGGAGATCAGGGGAACCACGTCCTGCATATCCCCATGCAAGTCTGCCAAATCTACTAATGGTAGGTTTACCAGCTAACTAGACATACTAAAGGAATAAGCTCTGATGGATTTTAAGGATTTTCATCCAAAGAACACAGTGAACTAGAAAACAGGTTCTAGGTCAGGCTCAACATCTAGAAACCTAGAGTCTGTACAACATAGTCTCCTGTACAACCCAGTCCCCTGTGAGTCTGTATAACCCAGTCTCCTGTGCTTCAGTCTTCTCATCTGTAAAATGGGAATGATAGTCCCTGACCTGATGGCTTACAGTTTATTAGAAGGAAAAAATGAATAATGTGTGTGAAAAAAGTTTAGAAACCTATGACATGCTATTTGTAGAAACAGACAATATTAATACTGTATCCTAATCATAGCCATCTGATAGATGAGAGACCCAGAGGATGAAGTGACAAATTATTGCAAGTTAATAAACTGGGAATCCATATCTCCTAACTCACATCCTGGTGATTTTTTTTTTTTAATGAAACACAGTCGTACAAGAATATTCCCTTGTCCAGAGGGCATGCTTTTGATAATTTCAAGTGTTTAGAGTGAGCAGGAAAGTGTCTCTGCACATACAACAGCTGCCAGAGACACCACTTTCCAGTGAAACACGCCACCCACCCAAATGGGAAAATAGTCTAAAATTAGGCGTATTGTTCTAACAATTTATTATTTATCAGGTTAGAAGCTACAGAATAAGCAAGGTAGAGTAGCTGGGAACTACAACAGGTGTGATACCTTAGAATTGAACAGTAGTGGCAGCAGCTTCAACCTGGAGTAGAACAGCCCTATATAATTTGTCATTACTCCATAATGATGTGCCTCAGAGATCAAAAGAGGTTTAAATGATCTTTAGTTTGCCGTTAAAGAAGACAAAGGTGGGAGTTCAAATAAAAAATAAAAATTAAAAAAAAAAGAAAAAGAAGACAAAGGAAGGAAGTAAAAGATGTGATTATTGAAGAGATAGAGACACGGTTATCATTTTATGCTGATCACTTATTTGCATATAGGGAAAACCTCAGAAAATCAACTAAAAAACTATTAAAATAATACTTTAATTAATCTCAGTTTCCTCATGGAACATAATAGGTCATTGACAAGTGGTAGAGAGTAAGTACAAGCTTCAGATAACAAAAGTTCAGCATTTTCCAGTCCATCAGGACTTACCAAATAGAAATCATAATGGAGAAAAAAAGGATACATTTGTAAAAGTCATAACAAGCACCAAATCAAAATCCCAAGAAATATAAAGAAATGTATAGCACCTATATGAGGAAAACTATAAAACTGCGGAGAGAGGAAATGAATTTGAAGAAAATGAAAGGTATACCAAGATACTGAACGGCCAAACAGGATATTACAGAGATGTCACTTTTTCTTAAACTGAAGTAATGCCAGGCAAAATCTGTTTTCATACTCTTCACGGGGTTCTCAAGGCAAGAATATTGACGTGGTTTGCCATTCCCTTCTCTGGTGAACCACATTTTGTCAGAACTCTCCACCATGACAACTGACAAAACCAACTGAAGGACAGACGTGAACTGAACTGAGGCAAAATCTCTACTTTACAATTTTTGGAACTTGGAAAAACATCCTAAAATTTCATTTGGAATTATATAACAAGCAAGTATACCGAAGAATATACTTTTGTGAAAAAGCAGCGGGGATAGAGACAATCCTAACATGCAGAGCGCATATTATAGAGTTTAGGGGAGGAAGAACTTTCATCTACCCTTTCAGGATCTGTGCCTGCACCCGAGGATTAAACTGGCACAGACAGGAAAAAAACATACAAATTGTATTCACTGTTTTTGCATGTACCTGGGAGTCTCATGAAGAAAAAGAAATAGAACTGAGGACTTGTATACTTTTAAACAAAGAAACAAGAAATTTGTGGGGAAGTGACAAAACAAAGAGGTTTGGGCTAGGGGACAATAAGCTGTGAGAAAGTGATTAGGAAATATATGGGGAAAATTAGTGGAATATCAGGGCTATTTCAGTAGGATTATACAGATCCATTTCGGTGTTGGCTTTCCAGTCTATGAATGATCTTCTCTTCTGGTACAGTGAGGGAACCTTTCTCTTGGGGAATTTTGTGACCTGCTTTTAGGTAGAAAATAGGAGAGCACAGAACCCCTTATGTCTCTGTGTTTCTCAAGTGCCCTCAGCTGAAAATAATCAATACACCAAAGCGGCATATTTGAAGTGTCACGTTCTGAATCCCTTCAACAGTTACAATTAAATCAATTAATTCAGATTGATGAAACAGACATCTCACAAACAAATCGCATTTATATTATGAAAAGCAGGGCATTACACATCAGTGGGGAAGAAACTTTATTCAATAAGTGGTGTGGAACAAATGGTCATTATTGAGGGGAAAAAAATCTATTTAGATTCTTGCTTTATATTCTATGCCAAAATGACTTCAATACAAATTAATAGAACTCAGTTTATGGACACTTTTGTTTCTTCATTCACTGGGAAAACTGAAGCTATTTCAGTTTCCCACCACCCCCTCTACTCACCAGCCAACAGTTTTCCCCCTATACTCTGCTTTCCCTCTTATTATTTGACACAAATTATCCTGCTTCTCTAGGAGAGCAGTTCCTTCACTTGGGCCATAGGGTAGCTCATCCAATAGAAATGTAATGTGAGGGAATTTGCTGGTGGTCCAGTGGTTTAAGACTCCATGCTTCCAAAGCAGGGGGCATAGAATCGATCCTTGGTCAGAGAACTAAGATCCTACATGTACATAATGCAGCCAAAAAATGAAAAATAAAAAAAATTTTTTTAAAGAAATTTAATGTGAGTCACATGTAGAATTAAAAATTTTCTAGTACCAATATAAAAAGGTAAAAAGAATATGTGAAAATAATTTTAATAGCACCTTTCATTTAACTCAGTATATCCCAAATATCATTTGAATGTGTAATTAACATTAAAGTTTTTAACAAGATATTTTGCATTCATTTGCTCATACTAAGTCTGTGAAATCTGGTATGTATTTTGTGCTTACAGCACATCTCAATTAGGACTTGCCACATTTCAAGTGCTCAGAAGCCAGCTGTGGTTCCTTGTTACCATTTTGGACCGTTTTGTCCCAGATCTCATCCCTTCTCCCATATCCAAGGACATCACTCATTCTCTGAGTCTCTTATATGGATGGGTTTTCATCTCTCTTCTGCATCACTCTCTTCTTCATATAAACATGCTGTTATTTTTCCAGTTTTAAAATAGCCCTCTCATGACCCCACTTATTGACATTTTCCCATAAACTCTATTTTGACTCCTCTTTTTTGTTGTTTTCTTGTTTTGTTTGTTTGGTTTTGGCTGCATGGGGAGGCATGTCAGATCCTACTTCCCTGACCAGGACTGAAGCCACACCCGCTCCAGTGGAAGGGCAGAGTCTTAACCTGCCAGGAGCCAGCGTGAGGAACTCCACCCGTGGCAAAGGTCATGAGGAAGGAGGCTTGGTACGCAAAGGCGGGATCGAGCCTCAGGAGACCCCCTGTTTCCAGTATCTACCCCCAAAACCAGAGTCTGCCTACTTTACTGCTTTATTCTCTCACTTACACCTCTGACTTTACAGGGGGCCCTCCCCCACCACCTCTCTCGGAGAAGGAGTTAACTTACACCTCCAGTTAATACAAATTCCTGGGCGTGACAAGAGTGTTTCAACTTAAAAACTCCTCTGATGGCTCTCTAGCCTGCCTGACAGGATTATCCAGCCACATGTGATTGTTTACAGCCTCCCAACTGTGAGAGGCACGAGATGCTTTAAACTTTCTAAAAACAGATTCTTTTGAGAAGTTAGAAAATTATTAGTATAGTATTAGCAAGTTGGTTAGAAATTATATTGGTGAGGGGTTTCATTGCTGAGCTAATGGTTGCCGCCAGGCCTCCATATCCTTAGGCACCTGGGAGTATGTTAATCAATGTGACTGGAATGTAGAAAAAGAAATATAGTAGTTTTGATGTTAGCAATACTAGAATTTTGAGTTAATGAATTTTCTCTTTGTTATAGATCACTGTACTCCTTTTTCTTTGTTATAAATCCTTGTGTCCTTGTTATATAAGAATGTAAATTTATCACTATCTTAAGACTAAGTAGATCTTAGGGGGAAACAAGTTTTCTGATTGACTAACCTTTATCAATAGAAAGTAAGATGGGGCCATAAAATGGTGATTGGCCTCCAGACCAGAAGATATTGTAAACAAATGTAAGACCCTTGTAAGAACAAAGATATGCTGATAAGGGTCAGAGCAGCTGACCCTACATGACTCTGTTTCTTGCATTTATCTCTATGTATAACTAAAAGTATAAAAGTGGACCTGGAAAATAAAGAAATGGGACCAGTTCCTGGAAAGACTGGTTTCCCCCGTGTGGTCTTTTCTTGTTCTCTTCTTTTCTGGCTGAATTCCCATCTGGAGCATGGAGGCTTGCCATGTCTACTTACTTGCCCTGGCTTCCCTCTCCCACACGAGAGGGAGCCCAAGGCACGGCACCCTCCACTATTCAAGCGGGCGCCGGTGGCCTACGTAGATGATGCAAACTCCTTGTCTTGGAGTTTTATTGGTTTTTCACGTAAACCATGTTATTCAGCCTCTTTTCTCCACTAATTTTCCTACTACACTATTCTTTCCTAATCTCTCTTTTCTAATTAAATAGTTCTTTCTTAAGACGCCGACTCCGTCCCCACTTCGAATTCCCTGGATCCACCGGGGCTGGACTGCTTTTTTTTAAAAACAAAATTACTTTGTTTTGCTACTTGTCTTGTTTACGATCATTGTTTACAGTTTTTTCCCCACATTCTCCCCGAAATCCATTCCAAATCAGGCTTTATCTGCCAGCGCTCCAACAAAACTCTCTTTATGGAACTTGCCAAATGACCACTGTATTAATCAATTCAATACTGATTTCCAATTTTTCATCTTGCTCGTTTTAGCTGGTGGTACTCCATCTAAATAGACTCTTTTGTTTATTTATTTGGCTGCACCTGGTCTTATTTGCAGCACATGGGGTCCTCGTTGCAGTGCACAGACTCTCTAGTGGGTCACAGGCTCAGTAGTTGTGGCATCCTGGCTTAGATGCCCCAAGGCATATGGGATCTTAGTTCCCCAACCAGGAATTGAACCCATGTCCTCTGCATTGCAACTCAGATTCTTAACCAATGGACCACCAGGGAAGTCCCTAAATAGACTCTGTTTAACTTAAGGATACCACACTCATGTTTTCCCTTCAACTGCATTGGTCACTTTCTTTACCTGGTCTTCATCGTCTCAAACTATGAATGTTGAGGGCCCCATGGCTCAGAATTTGGATCTCTTCCCCAGCCTAATTATATCATTTACTTGAAATTGAATTTCAAGGCTCTAAATATTATCTATATGATTTCAATACACAAATTTATATCTCCAGTCCAGATCTTTTCCCTAAACTTTACTCATGTTTTCACTTGCTCACTTAGCATTGCCCTAACAAATTACTACAAACTAGGTGGCATAAAACTCAAATTTATTTGCTCACAGTTCAGAAGGCCAGAAATCTGAAATCAAGGTATCAGCAGATACCTTGGCTGCTGGAGGCGTTGAGAGAGAAGCTGCTCTGTGTCTCTCTCAAAGCATCTGGTACTTGCAGGCAATCTCAGGCATGTCTTATTAATAATTTATAGACATGTTGCTCCAGTCTCTGCCTCTGTCCTCACATTGTACTGTCCCTTGTGTGTCCCTGTGTGTTCACCTCACCTTCACATAAGGACATCCGTCACAGGATCAGAACTGATCTTAATCCAGTATGATTAATATGTAATTTAAATAATTACATTTGCAAAGATCCTATTTCCAAATAAGGCCATATTCTGACGTTCTGAGTGCACCTGATTTTGAGGGGATGCTATTCAGTCCAGTACAGTACTCAACATTGTCATTTATAGTAAGTCCCCTATACAAGGGAGTTCAGTTCCTAGAGTGTGTTCATGAGTCCAGTTTAATTGTTTAAGTCAAACAAAGGTAGCGGAGGTACCCAGCTAACACACAGTACTGTACTTTAATAGGTTTATTAATACTTTCACACAAACAATACATAAAAGAGCACAAAAAATAAAGAAAATGTTTTTAACCTTATAGTACAGGACTTTCAAAAGTACAGTAGTACAGTACAACAGCTGATACATATGAGCTGGCGTCAAGTGAACAGGCCAGAAGAGTGACTGACTAAAGGAGGGAGAGGAGGTGGGAGACGGTAGAGCTGAAGGATCATCAGCAGTAGGAGACAGAGCGAATGGTGGAAATCGCTGAGTCGTATCTGGCTCTTTGAGACCCCGTGCTATACAGCCCATGGAGTTCTCCAGGCCAGAATACTAGAGTGGGTAGCCATACCCTTCTCCAGGGGATCTTCCCAACCCAGGGGTCGAGCCCAGGTCTCCCACATTGCAGGCAGATTCTTTACCAGCTGACCACCAGGGAAACTCACAGAGGGCAAGCTGCAGTTTCATTCATGCCTGGCACTGATAGAATGCATGTTCACATTTTTGAAAGTTCTCAACTTGAAGGTTTGTATGTACAAAAGGGACTTACTGTAATATCAAATGGGCACACAATTTAAGATGTCAAAACTTGAACTAATCTCATCCATCTCTTTTCCACCCATAGTCGTCTTCATCTTAGCTAAGAAAAAATCCATTCTTGCATTGGAATTCTACCTTCACCATGTATCCAAAATTTGACCACTTGTTACTACTTCCACTGTTCACTATGATCCGGGTCACCCTCACATCTTGCCAGGATTATTGTAATAGTCTTTTAACAGGTCACTCTGCTTCTATTCTTGTCTCTCTACAGTAATTTTCAGAACAGCTAGAGTGACCCTGTCAAAACCCAAGTTACATTATGAGCCTTTCAATGGCTCCCATTGTATTCACAGTGAAAGTCAGACTTCTTAGAGTCTCACAGGAGTTCCCTTACCCTTCTTAATCTCCTACCTTGTCACTCTGCTCCAGCCATGGTGGACTCCAGGCTGTTCCTTCAACAATCCAGGCAACCTCTGACCTCAGAAACTTTGTTTATGTTATTCCCTTCACCTAGAAAATTCTTCCCCCAAATATCTGCATGCCTTATTCACTCACTTCCATTTAAGTATCATGTTCAAATATTTTTTTTAAATGAGCTCTACTCTGATCCTCCCTTGTTTATAATTACAGTCCCCTACCTCCTCTCACTATTGATCTCCATAGCTCTGCTTTACTTTTTTTTCCCCTCATGGCACTTACTACCTTCTAACACATCAAATAATATACTTATTAATTATGTTTTCTTGTCTACTTCCTCTACAAGTAAGGTCCAAGAGGGTAGGAAATATTGTCTATTTTTGTTTTCTGATGTATACCTAAAACATATTAAATGTTCAGTATTTATTAAATAAATGAAAGATTAACTAAATGAATGAGAAATGAATGAGAAACTACCTTCTAGGCAAAGATTAAAAGGAATCACAGAGTAGGGAATTCTACATTTTACTACATACAAATTTAAAACTTTATCATGTATAATAAAACACAAAGATAGGCTACTATTTTATATATTTTAGAAAACCCCCATATCGCTCCCAAAATAAGACCTTTAAAATTTTTTTAATACATGACCATTCATAATAAAAATTCAAGCTTTAAGTCATTTTTTCCAATTCTAGAAAAAAAGGGTTGAGGTTATTATCTGTACTTTTTCTAAAGGCTGCTTCCATAACTTTATGTTTTCTCCATAATACTCCATTAGGATTTAGTTACAGGACTTTTACACATTCTTAATTTTCTATCCATGCTTGTTTTTCCAAATTCCTCTTGGCCCTTGGGTTCAATTTTCTATTTTAAGCAAGTGGAAACCTAAAAAAGTAGGACAGACATTTTGAGCCATCACTGGAATTTAAAATAAGTTCTTTTTTTTTTTTTTTACATGCGCATGGAATTATCTTAATGATATTAAATGGCTTTACTATAAATAAATTTTTAAGGAACTTATATAAAAGCTTTTAGGTAATTAGCCAATTTTTGACACTTTTTCAATCAGAAAGGGTTGGATTGAAGCTGAGAACAGACTAAGAAGCTTGCTAGCTGATCCCCTGTGTTCTTCCTGCCCTGGGGCCCCACCTACAACCAGAAAAGACTTTCTAGCCCACTCCTCACTGTACTCGTGAGAAAACCAAACCTCAGGAGGTAAGCAAGTTCCATGCTGAGTAGTTAAAACTATGACTTTGGTTTGATTACAATAAAATCTCCAGAGGGCAATTTTTTACTTCAAGTATTTATAAACTGTTTAGCATTAATATCGGAGAAGGCAATGGCACCCCACTCCAGTACTCTTGCCTGGAAACCCCCATGAACGGAGGAGCCTGGTAGGCTGCAGTCCATGGGTTCGCTAAGAGTCGGATACGACTGAGTGGCTTCACTTCCACTCATTGGAGAAGGAAATGGCAACCCACTCCAGTGTTGTTGCCTGGAGAATCCCAGGGATGGGGGAGCCTGGTGGGCTGCCGTCTATGGGGTTGCACAGAGTCGGACACGCCTGAAGTGACTTAGCAGCAGCAGCAGCAGAGTTAATATTAAAAATATAGAAAGTTGGACAGAGCAAGATGACAAAGGGAGCCTCATCATTTGGAAAGCATCAGAATAAGGCACAGCCGCTGTGCTGCTGCTGTGGCTGTAAAGCCTACCACCTTCAGAAGTCAGCCTGCGGCAGATGTGGCTGTCCTGCCAAACAAAGGAGAAAGTATAACTGGAGTGGTAAAGCTAAAAGACGAAATACCACCGGGACTGGTCGAATGCGGCACCTAAAATCTGTATACGGCAGATTCAGGCATGGATTCCATGAAGGAACAACGCTTAAACCCAAAATGGCAGCTGTTGCGGTATCCAGTTCATCTTAAGGATTTCAATGATTAGTCAAGCCATAAATGTTCTGGCTTTAAAAAGCAAAGTACAATAAAAATATAAATTTATGAGGAGTATCGTACTAAATTATTCTTTCTAAAGAGAAGATTCTCTCTAAAGAAAGTAACATTCTAAATTTTTAAAATATTAATTCTTTTCTGTAACACTGCATTGAAAAATATAATGGAAATATAGGAAAGTGCAAAAGATAAATATACAACAAATTGTGATGTAAACACTGATGAAAATACCATTAGGTCAAAAAATAGACCACAGTACTGCCAGCGTTCGGAAGACCCTTCTGTGCCCCTTCGAATTGCAACCAATTCTCTATCTCCTTTCCCAGAGGTAACCATTATCCTGGCTTGAATAATAGATTCCTTGCTTTGCTTTAGAGTTTCGGCCATCTAATATGCATGCCTAAAATTATGATCTTAGAAAAACATTCAGCATTTCCCCATTAGGTAAGATGTTAGTTGTGTGTTTTTACAGATGCCCTTTATCACACTGAGGAAGTTTCCTTAATGTTGAACTTCCTAAAATTATTTCTCTGTGTCAATTGATATGACCATAAGAGTTTTCATCTTTAAACTGTTAATATGGTGAATTATGTTGATAGATTTTGAACACTGAACCAGCTTTGCATTCCTGAGACAAACCTGACTTGGTCATGGCATATTATTCTTTTCATATTTTGCTAGATTTAATTTGCTAATATTTCTGAGGGTTTGTTTATGAGTGATACTGGTCTGTAGGCATTTAGTTGTTGTTGTATTCAGAAAACTAAGATCATGGCATCTGGTCCCATGACTTCATGGGAAATAGATGGGGAAACAGTGGAAACAGTGTCAGACTTTATTCTTTTGGGCTCCAAAATCACTGCAGATGGTGATTGCAGCCATGAAATTAAAAGACACTTACTCCTTTGAAGGAAAGTTATGACCAACCTAGATAGCATGTTCAAAAGCCAACAAAGGTCCGTCTAGTCAAGGCTATGGTTTTTCCAGTAGTCATGGATGGATGTGACAGTTGGACTGTGAAGAAAGCTGAGCACCAAAGAATTGATGCTTTTGAACTGTGGTGTTGGAGAGGACTCTTGAGAGTCCCTTGGACTGCAAGGAGATCCAACCAGTCCATTCTGAAGGAGATCAATCCTGGGTGTTCTTTGGAAGGAATGATGCTAAAGCTGAAACTGCAATACTTTGGCCACCTCATCGAAAGAGTTGACTCATTGGAAAAGACTCTGATGCAGGGAGGGATTGGGGGCAGGAGAAGGGGATGACAGAGGATGAGATGGCTGGATGGCATCACCGACTCGATGGACATGAGTTTGAGTGAACTCNTGTTAAGGGCAATTTCCTCAGTGTGATTCAGGTTGCTGATTAGAGAACTGAGGCCTCCTGGGGTATGCTGTTTGTGCTACTGATTGGTTAAGGGCTTTTTCAATGAGGGGTGAGCTCATTTTCCCTTGGAAAGCTAAAGAGCAGAGCATTTCAGGCACAGCCAAAGCAAACTCAAAAATATCTGATCACCTGAACTGAAGCTCTTGAGCTCTCTTCTTCGCTATACAGGAAGCAAAGAGCTGTCAGCTGCCCTGTGTAGTGAAGAATTAACCTCCATTGCAAGAGGTCCGACCTTTGTTCTCAACTGCTGGGAGATGATCTCCGATGTCTTTCTTCTTCTGCGGGCAGTAGATCATCCAATAAAGTGATTTAGGATGGGGCAGGCCACACCAGAATGACCAACTGCAGGACTCAGAACAGAGGCATTGGGTCTCCCAGGATCAGGAACCTGGACACTGACCACGTGGGCAACTGATCAGTCACATCTATGTAATGTGGACTGTGGACTGTGTTAGTAGCTCAGTCGTGTACGACTCTTTGCAACCCCATGAACTGTAGCCCACCAGGCTTCTCTGTCCATGGGATTCTCCAGGCAAGAACACTGGAATGGATTGCCATTCCCTTCTCCAGAGGAACTTCCCAACCCAGGGACCGAACCCTGGTCTCTTGCCTTGCAGGCAGATTCTTTACCAATTGAGCTACCATTTGACCTACCATCTATGTAACGGACCTCAGTAAAAACCAGACACCTCAGCCTCTCTGGTTGGCGATACTCTGTGCATATCATCACATGTTGATATTATTATGCCTCTGGCTCCCCAGAGAGAAAAGAAGACCACACAATCTCTGCATTTCAAACCTCCTAGACTCTACTCTCTGTGTATCTTCCTGTGGCTAATCTTAATATATGTATCCCTTCCCAGTTATAAGTCATAACTGTGAATCTCCCACTTTTCAGTGAGTTCTGTGCATCTTTCTAGAGAACTCCAAACCAGAGGGTGATTTGGGGAGCCCCTTGAACTTGCAGTTGGTGTCAGAAATGAGGGCTGTCTTGAGGACTGTGTCCTCCCACTTCAATTGGCCCTAAAGTCCTCACACACACTCTCCCAGTAAAACCAGACCCCAGGCCCAGAGTATAACAAACTAGTTTGTGCTTTGGAAAGGGTCCATACTGAGATTAGGAGTACCCCAGTCTAGGGTGCTGGAGATCAGGGGAACCACGTCCTGCATATCCCCATGCAAGTCTGCCAAATCTACTAATGGTAGGTTTACCAGCTAACTAGACATACTAAAGGAATAAGCTCTGATGGATTTTAAGGATTTTCATCCAAAGAACACAGTGAACTAGAAAACAGGTTCTAGGTCAGGCTCAACATCTAGAAACCTAGAGTCTGTACAACATAGTCTCCTGTACAACCCAGTCCCCTGTGAGTCTGTATAACCCAGTCTCCTGTGCTTCAGTCTTCTCATCTGTAAAATGGGAATGATAGTCCCTGACCTGATGGCTTACAGTTTATTAGAAGGAAAAAATGAATAATGTGTGTGAAAAAAGTTTAGAAACCTATGACATGCTATTTGTAGAAACAGACAATATTAATACTGTATCCTAATCATAGCCATCTGATAGATGAGAGACCCAGAGGATGAAGTGACAAATTATTGCAAGTTAATAAACTGGGAATCCATATCTCCTAACTCACATCCTGGTGATTTTTTTTTTTTAATGAAACACAGTCGTACAAGAATATTCCCTTGTCCAGAGGGCATGCTTTTGATAATTTCAAGTGTTTAGAGTGAGCAGGAAAGTGTCTCTGCACATACAACAGCTGCCAGAGACACCACTTTCCAGTGAAACACGCCACCCACCCAAATGGGAAAATAGTCTAAAATTAGGCGTATTGTTCTAACAATTTATTATTTATCAGGTTAGAAGCTACAGAATAAGCAAGGTAGAGTAGCTGGGAACTACAACAGGTGTGATACCTTAGAATTGAACAGTAGTGGCAGCAGCTTCAACCTGGAGTAGAACAGCCCTATATAATTTGTCATTACTCCATAATGATGTGCCTCAGAGATCAAAAGAGGTTTAAATGATCTTTAGTTTGCCGTTAAAGAAGACAAAGGTGGGAGTTCAAATAAAAAATAAAAATTAAAAAAAAAAGAAAAAGAAGACAAAGGAAGGAAGTAAAAGATGTGATTATTGAAGAGATAGAGACACGGTTATCATTTTATGCTGATCACTTATTTGCATATAGGGAAAACCTCAGAAAATCAACTAAAAAACTATTAAAATAATACTTTAATTAATCTCAGTTTCCTCATGGAACATAATAGGTCATTGACAAGTGGTAGAGAGTAAGTACAAGCTTCAGATAACAAAAGTTCAGCATTTTCCAGTCCATCAGGACTTACCAAATAGAAATCATAATGGAGAAAAAAAGGATACATTTGTAAAAGTCATAACAAGCACCAAATCAAAATCCCAAGAAATATAAAGAAATGTATAGCACCTATATGAGGAAAACTATAAAACTGCGGAGAGAGGAAATGAATTTGAAGAAAATGAAAGGTATACCAAGATACTGAACGGCCAAACAGGATATTACAGAGATGTCACTTTTTCTTAAACTGAAGTAATGCCAGGCAAAATCTGTTTTCATACTCTTCACGGGGTTCTCAAGGCAAGAATATTGACGTGGTTTGCCATTCCCTTCTCTGGTGAACCACATTTTGTCAGAACTCTCCACCATGACAACTGACAAAACCAACTGAAGGACAGACGTGAACTGAACTGAGGCAAAATCTCTACTTTACAATTTTTGGAACTTGGAAAAACATCCTAAAATTTCATTTGGAATTATATAACAAGCAAGTATACCGAAGAATATACTTTTGTGAAAAAGCAGCGGGGATAGAGACAATCCTAACATGCAGAGCGCATATTATAGAGTTTAGGGGAGGAAGAACTTTCATCTACCCTTTCAGGATCTGTGCCTGCACCCGAGGATTAAACTGGCACAGACAGGAAAAAAACATACAAATTGTATTCACTGTTTTTGCATGTACCTGGGAGTCTCATGAAGAAAAAGAAATAGAACTGAGGACTTGTATACTTTTAAACAAAGAAACAAGAAATTTGTGGGGAAGTGACAAAACAAAGAGGTTTGGGCTAGGGGACAATAAGCTGTGAGAAAGTGATTAGGAAATATATGGGGAAAATTAGTGGAATATCAGGGCTATTTCAGTAGGATTATACAGATCCATTTCGGTGTTGGCTTTCCAGTCTATGAATGATCTTCTCTTCTGGTACAGTGAGGGAACCTTTCTCTTGGGGAATTTTGTGACCTGCTTTTAGGTAGAAAATAGGAGAGCACAGAACCCCTTATGTCTCTGTGTTTCTCAAGTGCCCTCAGCTGAAAATAATCAATACACCAAAGCGGCATATTTGAAGTGTCACGTTCTGAATCCCTTCAACAGTTACAATTAAATCAATTAATTCAGATTGATGAAACAGACATCTCACAAACAAATCGCATTTATATTATGAAAAGCAGGGCATTACACATCAGTGGGGAAGAAACTTTATTCAATAAGTGGTGTGGAACAAATGGTCATTATTGAGGGGAAAAAAATCTATTTAGATTCTTGCTTTATATTCTATGCCAAAATGACTTCAATACAAATTAATAGAACTCAGTTTATGGACACTTTTGTTTCTTCATTCACTGGGAAAACTGAAGCTATTTCAGTTTCCCACCACCCCCTCTACTCACCAGCCAACAGTTTTCCCCCTATACTCTGCTTTCCCTCTTATTATTTGACACAAATTATCCTGCTTCTCTAGGAGAGCAGTTCCTTCACTTGGGCCATAGGGTAGCTCATCCAATAGAAATGTAATGTGAGGGAATTTGCTGGTGGTCCAGTGGTTTAAGACTCCATGCTTCCAAAGCAGGGGGCATAGAATCGATCCTTGGTCAGAGAACTAAGATCCTACATGTACATAATGCAGCCAAAAAATGAAAAATAAAAAAAATTTTTTTAAAGAAATTTAATGTGAGTCACATGTAGAATTAAAAATTTTCTAGTACCAATATAAAAAGGTAAAAAGAATATGTGAAAATAATTTTAATAGCACCTTTCATTTAACTCAGTATATCCCAAATATCATTTGAATGTGTAATTAACATTAAAGTTTTTAACAAGATATTTTGCATTCATTTGCTCATACTAAGTCTGTGAAATCTGGTATGTATTTTGTGCTTACAGCACATCTCAATTAGGACTTGCCACATTTCAAGTGCTCAGAAGCCAGCTGTGGTTCCTTGTTACCATTTTGGACCGTTTTGTCCCAGATCTCATCCCTTCTCCCATATCCAAGGACATCACTCATTCTCTGAGTCTCTTATATGGATGGGTTTTCATCTCTCTTCTGCATCACTCTCTTCTTCATATAAACATGCTGTTATTTTTCCAGTTTTAAAATAGCCCTCTCATGACCCCACTTATTGACATTTTCCCATAAACTCTATTTTGACTCCTCTTTTTTGTTGTTTTCTTGTTTTGTTTGTTTGTTTTTGGCTGCATGGGGAGGCATGTCAGATCCTACTTCCCTGACCAGGACTGAAGCCACACCCGCTGCAGTGGAAGGGCAGAGTCTTAACCTGCCAGGAGCCAGCGTGAGGAACTCCACCCGTGGCAAAGGTCATGAGGAAGGAGGCTTGGTACGCAAAGGCGGCATCGAGCCTCAGGAGACCCCCTGTTTCCAGTATCTACCCCCAAAACCAGAGTCTGCCTACTTTACTGCTTTATTCTCTCACCTACACCTCTGACTTTACAGGGGGCTCTCCCCCACCACCTCTCTCGGAGAAGGAGTTAACTTACACCTCCAGTTAATACAAATTCCTGGGTGTGACAAGAGTGTTTCAACTTACAAACTCCTCTGAAGGCTCTCTAGCCTGCCTGACAGGATTATCCAGCCACATATGATTGTTTACAGCCTCCCAACTGTGAGAGGCACGAGATGCTTTAAACTTTCTAAAAACAGATTCTTTTGAGAAGTTAGAAAATTATTAGTATAGTATTAGCAAGTTGGTTAGAAATTATATTGGTGAGGGGTTTCATTGCTGAGCTAATGGTTGCCGCCAGGCCTCCATATCCTTAGGCACCTGGGAGTATGTTAATCAATGTGACTGGAATGTAGAAAAAGAAATATAGTAGTTTTGATGTTAGCAATACTAGAATTTTGAGTTAATGAATTTTCTCTTTGTTATAGATCACTGTACTCCTTTTTCTTTGTTATAAATCCTTGTGTTCTTGCTATATAAGAATGTAAATTTATCACTATCTTAAGACTAAGTAGATCTTAGGGGGAAACAAGTTTTCTGATTGACTAACCTTTATCAATAGAAAGTAAGATGGGGCCATAAAATGGTGATTGGCCTCCAGACCAGAAGATATTGTAAACAAATGTAAGACCCTTGTAAGAACAAAGATATGCTGATAAGGGTCAGAGCAGCTGACCCTACATGACTCTGTTTCTTGCATTTATCTCTATGTATAACTAAAAGTATAAAAGTGGACCTGGAAAATAAAGAAATGGGACCAGTTCCTGGAAAGACTGGTTTCCCCCGTGTGGTCTTTTCTTGTTCTCTTCTTTTCTGGCTGAATTCCCATCTGGAGCATGGAGGCTTGCCATGTCTACTTACTTGCCCTGGCTTCCCTCTCCCACACGAGAGGGAGCCCAAGGCACGGCACCCTCCACTATTCAAGCGGGCGCCGGTGGCCTACGTAGATGATGCAAACTCCTTGTCTTGGAGTTTTATTGGTTTTTCACGTAAACCATGTTATTCAGCCTCTTTTCTCCACTAATTTTCCTACTACACTATTCTTTCCTAATCTCTCTTTTCTAATTAAATAGTTCTTTCTTAAGACGCCGACTCCGTCCCCACTTCGAATTCCCTGGATCCACCGGGGCTGGACTGCTTTTTTTTAAAAACAAAATTACTTTGTTTTGCTACTTGTCTTGTTTACGATCATTGTTTACAGTTTTTTCCCCACATTCTCCCCGAAATCCATTCCAAATCAGGCTTTATCTGCCAGCGCTCCAACAAAACTCTCTTTATGGAACTTGCCAAATGACCACTGTATTAATCAATTCAATACTGATTTCCAATTTTTCATCTTGCTTGTTTTAGCTGGTGGTACTCCATCTAAATAGACTCTTTTGTTTATTTATTTGGCTGCACCTGGTCTTATTTGCAGCACATGGGGTCCTCGTTGCAGTGCACAGACTCTCTAGTGGGTCACAGGCTCAGTAGTTGTGGCATCCTGGCTTAGATGCCCCAAGGCATATGGGATCTTAGTTCCCCAACCAGGAATTGAACCCATGTCCTCTGCATTGCAACTCAGATTCTTAACCAATGGACCACCAGGGAAGTCCCTAAATAGACTCTGTTTAACTTAAGGATACCACACTCATGTTTTCCCTTCAACTGCATTGGTCACTTTCTTTACCTGGTCTTCATCGTCTCAAACTATGAATGTTGAGGGCCCCATGGCTCAGAATTTGGATCTCTTCCCCAGCCTAATTATATCATTTACTTGAAATTGAATTTCAAGGCTCTAAATATTATCTATATGATTTCAATACACAAATTTATATCTCCAGTCCAGATCTTTTCCCTAAACTTTACTCATGTTTTCACTTGCTCACTTAGCATTGCCCTAACAAATTACTACAAACTGGGTGGCATAAAACTCAAATTTATTTGCTCACAGTTCAGAAGGCCAGAAATCTGAAATCAAGGTATCAGCAGATACCTTGGCTGCTGGAGGCGTTGAGAGAGAAGCTGCTCTGTGTCTCTCTCAAAGCATCTGGTACTTGCAGGCAATCTCAGGCATGTCTTATTAATAATTTATAGACATGTTGCTCCAGTCTCTGCCTCTGTCCTCACATTGTACTGTCCCTTGTGTGTCCCTGTGTGTTCACCTCACCTTCACATAAGGACATCCGTCACAGGATCAGAACTGATCTTAATCCAGTATGATTAATATGTAATTTAAATAATTACATTTGCAAAGATCCTATTTCCAAATAAGGCCATATTCTGACGTTCTGAGTGCACCTGATTTTGAGGGGATGCTATTCAGTCCAGTACAGTACTCAACATTGTCATTTATAGTAAGTCCCCTATACAAGGGAGTTCAGTTCCTAGAGTGTGTTCATGAGTCCAGTTTAATTGTTTAAGTCAAACAAAGGTAGCGGAGGTACCCAGCTAACACACAGTACTGTACTTTAATAGGTTTATTAATACTTTCACACAAACAATACATAAAAGAGCACAAAAAATAAAGAAAATGTTTTTAACCTTATAGTACAGGACTTTCAAAAGTACAGTAGTACAGTACAACAGCTGATACATATGAGCTGGCGTCAAGTGAACAGGCCAGAAGAGTGACTGACTAAAGGAGGGAGAGGAGGTGGGAGACGGTAGAGCTGAAGGATCATCAGCAGTAGGAGACAGAGCGAATGGTGGAAATCGCTGAGTCGTATCTGGCTCTTTGAGACCCCGTGCTATACAGCCCATGGAGTTCTCCAGGCCAGAATACTAGAGTGGGTAGCCATACCCTTCTCCAGGGGATCTTCCCAACCCAGGGGTCGAGCCCAGGTCTCCCACATTGCAGGCAGATTCTTTACCAGCTGACCACCAGGGAAACTCACAGAGGGCAAGCTGCAGTTTCATTCATGCCTGGCACTGATAGAATGCATGTTCACATTTTTGAAAGTTCTCAACTTGAAGGTTTGTATGTACAAAAGGGACTTACTGTAATATCAAATGGGCACACAATTTAAGATGTCAAAACTTGAACTAATCTCATCCATCTCTTTTCCACCCATAGTCGTCTTCATCTTAGCTAAGAAAAAATCCATTCTTGCATTGGAATTCTACCTTCACCATGTATCCAAAATTTGACCACTTGTTACTACTTCCACTGTTCACTATGATCCGGGTCACCCTCACATCTTGCCAGGATTATTGTAATAGTCTTTTAACAGGTCACTCTGCTTCTATTCTTGTCTCTCTACAGTAATTTTCAGAACAGCTAGAGTGACCCTGTCAAAACCCAAGTTACATTATGAGCCTTTCAATGGCTCCCATTGTATTCACAGTGAAAGTCAGACTTCTTAGAGTCTCACAGGAGTTCCCTTACCCTTCTTAATCTCCTACCTTGTCACTCTGCTCCAGCCATGGTGGACTCCAGGCTGTTCCTTCAACAATCCAGGCAACCTCTGACCTCAGAAACTTTGTTTATGTTATTCCCTTCACCTAGAAAATTCTTCCCCCAAATATCTGCATGCCTTATTCACTCACTTCCATTTAAGTATCATGTTCAAATATTTTTTTTAAATGAGTTCTACTCTGATCCTCCCTTGTTTATAATTACAGTCCCCTACCTCCTCTCACTATTGATCTCCATAGCTCTGCTTTACTTTTTTTTCCCCTCATGGCACTTACTACCTTCTAACACATCAAATAATATACTTATTAATTATGTTTTCTTGTCTACTTCCTCTACAAGTAAGGTCCAAGAGGGTAGGAAATATTGTCTATTTTTGTTTTCTGATGTATACCTAAAACATATTAAATGTTCAGTATTTATTAAATAAATGAAAGATTAACTAAATGAATGAGAAATGAATGAGAAACTACCTTCTAGGCAAAGATTAAAAGGAATCACAGAGTAGGGAATTCTACATTTTACTACATACAAATTTAAAACTTTATCATGTATAATAAAACACAAAGATAGGCTACTATTTTATATATTTTAGAAAACCCCCATATCGCTCCCAAAATAAGACCTTTAAAATTTTTTTAATACATGACCATTCATAATAAAAATTCAAGCTTTAAGTCATTTTTTCCAATTCTAGAAAAAAAGGGTTGAGGTTATTATCTGTACTTTTTCTAAAAGCTGCTTCCATAACTTTATGTTTTCTCCATAATACTCCATTAGGATTTAGTTACAGGACTTTTACACATTCTTAATTTTCTATCCATGCTTGTTTTTCCAAATTCCTCTTGGCCCTTGGGTTCAATTTTCTATTTTAAGCAAGTGGAAACCTAAAAAAGTAGGACAGACATTTTGAGCCATCACTGGAATTTAAAATAAGTTCTTTTTTTTTTTTTTTACATGCGCATGGAATTATCTTAATGATATTAAATGGCTTTACTATAAATAAATTTTTAAGGAACTTATATAAAAGCTTTTAGGTAATTAGCCAATTTTTGACACTTTTTCAATCAGAAAGGGTTGGATTGAAGCTGAGAACAGACTAAGAAGCTTGCTAGCTGATCCCCTGTGTTCTTCCTGCCCTGGGGCCCCACCTACAACCAGAAAAGACTTTCTAGCCCACTCCTCACTGTACTCGTGAGAAAACCAAACCTCAGGAGGTAAGCAAGTTCCATGCTGAGTAGTTAAAACTATGACTTTGGTTTGATTACAATAAAATCTCCAGAGGGCAATTTTTTACTTCAAGTATTTATAAACTGTTTAGCATTAATATCGGAGAAGGCAATGGCACCCCACTCCAGTACTCTTGCCTGGAAACCCCCATGAACGGAGGAGCCTGGTAGGCTGCAGTCCATGGGTTCGCTAAGAGTCGGATACGACTGAGTGGCTTCACTTCCACTCATTGGAGAAGGAAATGGCAACCCACTCCAGTGTTGTTGCCTGGAGAATCCCAGGGATGGGGGAGCCTGGTGGGCTGCCGTCTATGGGGTTGCACAGAGTCGGACACGCCTGAAGTGACTTAGCAGCAGCAGCAGCAGAGTTAATATTAAAAATATAGAAAGTTGGACAGAGCAAGATGACAAAGGGAGCCTCATCATTTGGAAAGCATCAGAATAAGGCACACCCGCTGTGCTGCTGCTGTGGCTGTAAAGCCTACCACCTTCAGAAGTCAGCCTGCGGCAGATGTGGCTGTCCTGCCAAACAAAGGAGAAAGTATAACTGGAGTGGTAAAGCTAAAAGACGAAATACCACCGGGACTGGTCGAATGCGGCACCTAAAATCTGTATACGGCAGATTCAGGCATGGATTCCATGAAGGAACAACGCTTAAACCCAAAATGGCAGCTGTTGCGGTATCCAGTTCATCTTAAGGATTTCAATGATTAGTCAAGCCATAAATGTTCTGGCTTTAAAAAGCAAAGTACAATAAAAATATAAATTTATGAGGAGTATCGTACTAAATTATTCTTTCTAAAGAGAAAATTCTCTCTAAAGAAAGTAACATTCTAAATTTTTAAAATATTAATTCTTTTCTGTAACACTGCATTGAAAAATATAATGGAAATATAGGAAAGTGCAAAAGATAAATATACAACAAATTGTGATGTAAACACTGATGAAAATACCATTAGGTCAAAAAATAGACCACAGTACTGCCAGCGTTCGGAAGACCCTTCTGTGCCCCTTCGAATTGCAACCAATTCTCTATCTCCTTTCCCAGAGGTAACCATTATCCTGGCTTGAATAATAGATTCCTTGCTTTGCTTTAGAGTTTCGGCCATCTAATATGCATGCCTAAAATTATGATCTTAGAAAAACATTCAGCATTTCCCCATTAGGTAAGATGTTAGTTGTGTGTTTTTACAGATGCCCTTTATCACACTGAGGAAGTTTCCTTAATGTTGAACTTCCTAAAATTATTTCTCTGTGTCAATTGATATGACCATAAGAGTTTTCATCTTTAAACTGTTAATATGGTGAATTATGTTGATAGATTTTGAACACTGAACCAGCTTTGCATTCCTGAGACAAACCTGACTTGGTCATGGCATATTATTCTTTTCATATTTTGCTAGATTTAATTTGCTAATATTTCTGAGGGTTTGTTTATGAGTGATACTGGTCTGTAGGCATTTAGTTGTTGTTGTATTCAGAAAACTAAGATCATGGCATCTGGTCCCATGACTTCATGGGAAATAGATGGGGAAACAGTGGAAACAGTGTCAGACTTTATTCTTTTGGGCTCCAAAATCACTGCAGATGGTGATTGCAGCCATGAAATTAAAAGACACTTACTCCTTTGAAGGAAAGTTATGACCAACCTAGATAGCATGTTCAAAAGCCAACAAAGGTCCGTCTAGTCAAGGCTATGGTTTTTCCAGTAGTCATGGATGGATGTGACAGTTGGACTGTGAAGAAAGCTGAGCACCAAAGAATTGATGCTTTTGAACTGTGGTGTTGGAGAAGACTCTTGAGAGTCCCTTGGATTGCAAGGAGATCCAACCAGTCCATTCTGAAGGAGATCAATCCTGGGTGTTCTTTGGAAGGAATGATGCTAAAGCTGAAACTCCAATACTTTGGCCACCTCATCGAAAGAGTTGACTCATTGGAAAAGACTCTGATGCAGGGAGGGATTGGGGGCAGGAGAAGGGGATGACAGAGGATGAGATGGCTGGATGGCATCACCGACTCGATGGACATGAGTTTGAGTGAACTCCGGGAATTGGTGATGGACAGGGAGCCCTGGCGTGCTGCAGTTCATGGGGTTGCAGAGTCAGACACGACTGAGCGACTGAACTGACTGTACTGTCTTCGTCTGACAGTATAACTGACTGTACTGTCTTAGTCTGACAGTATCATGGTGTCAGTGTCAGTATAATGGTGCTGCTGCTGCTGCTGCTAAGTCACATCAGTCGTGTCTGACTAGCCTCATAAAATGACTCAAGAAATATTTTGCCCGTTTTTACTTGTTAGAAAAGATTACATAGAATGGTTTTATTTCTTTAAATGTTTAAAATTCTCCAGTGAAATTATCTAGGCCTGGAGACTTCTTGCAGAAGTTTTAAAACTATGAATTCAATTTCTTTAATAGTTATGAGATATCTGGTGACAATTGTGATAAACTTTTTAAAATTTCTCCAACTGGTAAATAATGTTTTCTCTCTTTCTTTTGGGGTGGTTAATATTAATAGACATTTATTAATTTTATAGATCTTTCCAAAGAGTCAGCTCTTTGTTTCATTGATTTTCTTTATTGTTTCCATGGTTTAAATTTTATTGATTTCTGCCTTTATCTTCATTATTTTCTCCCTCAGAGTCGGACACGACTAAAGTGACTTAGCAGCAGCAACAGCAGCAACTTGCTTTGTGTTCATTTTGCTTTTTTTTAGCTTCTTAAGGAGGAAGCCTGTCTCTTATACACATCTAGATGTGTATAAGAGACAGACCTGAGCCCCTGGTGGTTAATATTAATAGACATTTATTAATTTTATAGATCTTTCCAAAGAGTCAGCTCTTTGTTTCATTGATTTTCTTTATTGTTTCCATGGTTTAAATTTTATTGATTTCTGCCTTTATCTTCATTATTTTCTCCCTCAGAGTCGGACACGACTAAAGTGACTTAGCAGCAGCAACAGCAGCAACTTGCTTTGTGTTCATTTTGCTTTTTTTTAGCTTCTTAAGGAGGAAGCTTAGATTATTGATATAAGATCTTTCTTTTCGATATAAGCATTTAATGCTATAATTTCCCTCAGGGACCGCACGAGTGGCCTCACGAAAGGCCAGTCTCCATGCGAGTTGCCAAGGGGCTCTAAGTAGGGTTTCCCTGATGGCTCAGCTGGTAAAGAAGCTGCCTGCAATGAAGGAGACCCAGGTTCTGTTCCAAGGTCGGGAAGATCCCCTGGAGAAGGAAATGACAATTCACTTTAGTATTCTTGCCTGGAAAATCCCATGGTTAGAGGATTGGGGTCTACAGTCCATGGGGTTGCAAAGAGTCAGGCATACCCGAGTGACTAGCGCGCGCACACACACACACACACACACACACACTGCTTTATCTTCGTCGGACAGTTTCTGTTATGTTGNGGGAGCTGCAGCTTGGGTTGGTGTCTGTGGGTCTCGTGTCGATATCTGATTGGGCAGGCTTTTGGCGCCTCGACCCTGGAGACCTGCTCACCTCTGGTTCAGATGTGTATAAGAGACAGCACACACACACACACACACACACACACTGCTTTATCTTCGTCGGACAGTTTCTGTTATGTTGTATTTTATTTTTGTTCAGTTTTGAATCTTTGCTAATCTTCCTGAAGACTTCTTTTTGACTTGTGGCTCATTTAGATGCATATCATTTAATTTCCAAGTATTTGGAGATTTTCCTTTTACTATTCTCCTATTTGTTTCTAGCTTTATCATATTATTGTCAGAGAACATACTTTTATTTCCTTTTAAAAAAATTTCTTAAGGTTTCTTTTGTCACTCAGAATATAATCTACCTTGGTGAATGTTCAAAATGCACTTGAAAAGGATGCTGATACAGTAGATTGCATTGATTGATTTTTAATATTGAATCAGCTTTGCATTCCTGTGATAAACTTTCCTTGTTGGTGTTGTTCTGTCACTCAGTCAAGTCAGACTCTTTGTGACCCCATGCATTGCAGCATCCCAGGCTTGCACGTCCTTCACTATCTCCCAGAGTTTGCTCAAACTCATGTCCATTGAGTTGATGATGCCATCCAAGCATATCATCCTTGTCACCCCCATCTCCTCCTGCCCTCAATCTTTGCCAGCATCAGGGTCTTTTCCAATGAGTCAGCTGTACGCATCAGGTGGCCGAAGTATTGGAAGTTCAGCTTCAGTGTCAATACTTCTCATGAATATTCAGAATTGATTAGTTTTAAGATTGACTGATTTGATCTCTGTCCTAGGGACTCTCAAGGGTCTTCTCCAACACCACTGTTCAAAAGCATCATTTCTTTGGTGCTCAGCCTTCTTTACGGTCCAACTCTCACATCCGAATAGGACTACTGGAAAAAGCAAAGCTTTTACTAGATGGACCTTTGTTGGCAACATGATGTCTCTGCTTTATAATACGCTGTCTAGATTTGTCATAGCATTTCTTCCAAGGAGCAAGCATCTTTGAATTTCTTGGTTGCATGCATCGTGTGCAGTGATTTTGGAGCCGAAGATAATAAAGTCTGTCACTGCTTCCATTTTTTNGTAACACAGAGTTTGGACCGTGAAACAAAGGAACATTTTGTCTTGCTGATCACAGCTACAGATTCAGGTAAATCTGTAATAACCTTGTTCAACAGTGAAAAATTTCTTCATAATATATGTAAATGGGAGTACGTTTTGTTACCACTAAACTAAATGTCTTTTGAAATTTACTAATGCTTGGAACTTCAGTAGTATCCACATCATTTTATAGAACATATATCACTTTGTGAAATTTATATGTAAATAGTTTTAGGCACATTACAAACAAAGCTCTATTCCTATATGACCTGTCTCTTATACACATCTAGATGTGTATAAGAGACAGCTTCAGTCGTGTCTGACTCTGTGTGACCCCATAGACGGCAGCCCACCAGGCTCCCCCATCCCTGAGATTCTCCAGGCAAGAACACTGGAGTGGGTTGCCATTTCCTTCTCCAATGCATGAAAGAGAAAAGTGAAAGTGAAGTCGCTCAGTCTGTCCAACTGTTAGCGACCCCATGGACTGCAGCCCACCAGGCTACTCTGTCCGTTAGATTTTCCAGGCAAGAGTACTGGGGTGGGGTGCCATTGCCTTCCCCGCTGCACATCTGAGGTTATTGATATTTCTTCTGGCAATCTTGATTTCAGCTTGTGCTACATCAAGCCCAGCATTTTGCATGATGTAGTCTGCGTATAAGTTAAATAAGCAGGGTGACAATATATAGCCTTGATGTACTCCTTTCCCAATTTTGAACAAGTCCATTGTTTTTTGTCTGGTTCTAACTGTTGGAATTCTTGGCCATGGTAGACTATTCTTTTCATGTGTTGCTATATTCAATTTGCTGTTGTTAATATTTCTGTCACATAATGTTTCTATTAACATCAATTAGATGCAATTAGTTGATAATGTTCAGTTCTATATCCTTGGTAATTTTACTATCATAATTACATTGTTTACTAAGAAGTGTTTACATCTCTGACTACAATCATGCATTTTTTTTTTCTGATGAGATTGGTGGTGATTTTATTTTTTAATGTTTTTACTTTATTTTACTTTACAGTACTGTATTGGATTTGGCATACATTGACATGAATCTGCCACGGGTGTACATGAACTCCCAAACATGAACCCCCCTCCCACCTCCCATCCCACATCATCCCTCCGGGTCATCCCCATACACCAGCCCCAAGCATCCCGCATCGAACATAGACTGGCGATTCGTTTCTTACATGATAGTATACATATTTCAATGCTATTCTCCCAAATCATCCCACCCTCTCCCTCTCCCTCAGAGTCCAAAAGTCCGCTCTACACATCTGTGTCTCTTTTGCTGTCCTGCATACAGGGTCCTCATTACCATCTTTCTAAATTCCATATATATATGTTAGTATACTGTATTGGTGTTTTTCTTTCTGGCTTACTTCACTCTGTATAATCGGTTCCAGTTTCATCCATCTTATTAGAACTGATTCAAATGTATTCTTTTTAATGGCTTAATAATACTCCATTGTGTATATGTACCACAGCTTTCTTATCCATTCATCTGCTGATGGACATCTAGGTTGTTTCCATGTCCTGGCTATTATAAACAGTGCTGCGATGAACATTGGGGTACATGTGTCTCTTTCTATTCTGGTTTCCTCGGTGTGTATGCCCAGCAGTGGGATTGCTGGGTCATAAGGCAGTTCTATTTGCAATTTCTTAAGGAATCTCCACACTGTTCTCCATAGTGGCTGTACTAGTTTGCATTCCCACCAACAAGGTGAGAGGGTTCCCTTTTCTCCACACCCTCTCCAGCATTTATTGCTTGCAGACTTTTGGATTGCAGCCATTCTGACTGGTGTGAAGTGGTATCTCATTGTGGTCTTGATTTGCATTTCTCTGATAATGAGTGACGTTGAGCATCTTTTCACGTGTTTGTTAGCCATCCGTATGTCTTCTTTGGAGAAATGTCTATTTAGTTCTTTGGCCCATTTTTTGATTGGGTCGTTTGTTTTTCTGGAATTGAGCTGTATAAGTTGCTTGTATATTTTTGAGATTAGTTGTTTGTCAGTTGCTTCATTTGCTATTATTTTCTCCCATTCAGAGAGCTGTCTTTTCCAATTATGCATTTTTTATTTAGGCTTTCAATTCTACAGGCTTTTGCTTCATGTATTTTGAAGCTTCATCGTAAGGTTCATTGACATTGAAGAGCATTGTGTCTTCTTGGTGAATGGATCCTTTTATCATTATGTAGTGTCCCTATTTATTCTTGGTAAATTTTTTGCTATGAGATTTCTTTGTTTGGTATTAATAGAGCCACCTCAGCTCCATTTTGATTAATGGTATAATTTTTCCAGCCTTTTACTTTTTGTCTACTTATGCCATTATATTTGAAGTGAGTTTCTTACAGATAGCATATAGTTTGTGTATGAGCGCCGCGGCCAGAAAAGAGCCACCACGAGGGACCGTTGATAAAGGCCTTTATTGGGCAATCGCTCTCAGACAGAGCTCCCCGGGCAAGCAAGCGGAAGGGAGGGAGTCTGCAAAGGTCTGTAGGGAAAGCAGGGTTTATATAGCCTGGTCCTGCCACCGAGTCAGGGGTTTTCCATATAAGGCAACAAACAGGAGCTGCAGCTTGGGTTGGTGTCTGTGGGTCTCGTGTCGATATCTGATTGGGCAGGCTTTTGGCGCCTCAACCCTGGAGACCTGCTCACCTCTGGTTCCTGATTGGAAGATGGCCGAGCCCGGGACTTTCCGCTGCTTCGGGGTTTTCCGTGTGACGGCCCACCGGACCTATCAGTTTGGCCATGGTTATTTATCTATTCTGACAATTTGTCTTTTAATTAATTTGTTTGGGACAAGAACCACCAACCTACAGCCCATCCATGGGCCAAATGCAGCTCACTGCCTGATTTTGGTGTTTAATCAATAAGGCTTATTTGGAACACGGCCAAAACACTTATTTATGCTTTGTTTATGACCGCTTTTGTGCTACAATGGGCAAGTTGAACAGTGGTGACACCCTGGCCGCAAAAGCAAAAATATTTATTATCTGGCCTTTTACAGAAAAAGTTTGCCAACCTCTATAATTTAGAGCCTTTATATTTAACGTAAATATTGATATGTTTGGTTTCAGATATATCATATTAATATTTATTTTCTGTTTATTTCCTCTCTTTTTGTTTCTTTGTTTCCCCTTTTCTGCTTTCTCTTGAGTTATTTGAATATCTTATAGTATTCCATTTTAACTTGTCTACTCTGTTTTTTGTCTACATTATTTGCATAGTTTTTAAGTATTGCTTTAGGGCATACTTAACATTTGACACATTTAGAAATAGTGAAAGTGAAAGTGAAGTCGCTCAGTCGTGTCCGACTCTGCGACCCCGTGGACTGTAGCCCACCAGGCTCCTCCATCCATGGGATTCTCCAGGCAAGAATGCTGGAGTGGGTTGCCATTTCCTTCTCCAGGGGTCTTCCTGACCCAGGGATTGAACCCAGGCCTCCTGCCTTGCAGGCAGATGCTTTAACCTCTGAGACCTTGTACCACTTTTCATGGAATGTAGAAATACTGCCATCTTTTAAGTCCCTTCATCTCCCCTGCTTTTATGTTGGCACTTTCTTACATATTATATCATCGTATATTCAAACTATTCAGATAATTTCATAATTTTTGCTTTCAAACTTCAAACACTTTTAAAATAACTCAGTCTTTTTTATTTAATCAGACATTTATCACTTATATTGCTCTTTTTTAAATATTGATGTTCCAGTTTCTTTTGGTATCAGAGTCAGTTTGCTAGCAATAAAATCTCTTAATTTTTCTGCATCTGATAATATCTTTATTTCATTTTCTTTTCTGGAGGATATTTACTCTACATATAAAATTCTCCCCCCCCCCTTTTTTAAAGCATTTTAAAAATGTGCTGCTTCCTTTCAGCCTCTGTGATTTCTGGTGAGAAATTAACAGTCATTCAAATTGCTTTTTCTCTATGAGTAAGGCATCACTTTTCTCTGTCTACTTTCAACACTTTGTTCATTGCCTTTAGTTTTTAGCAGTTTGATTATGATGTTTGAGCATATCATTGCATTTATTTTACTTGGAATTCTGTGAGCTCCTTGAATTTTTAGGTTTGTTATTTGCCAAATTTGAAAAGTTTTCAACCATGATTTTTTCAAACATTTTTCCTGCACCATATTCTTACTGTTCTCCTTCTGGGACTCTGATGACATAAATGTTAGATCTTTGGTATTATCTCTGAGGACAGCAAGGTGCCTGAGGCGCTGTTCTTTTTCTTTTATCTCTGTTGCATATATGCTGCCCCTGCTGCTGCTGCTGCTGCTAAGTCACTTCAGTCGTGTCCGACTCTGTGCGACCCCATAGACCGAAGCCCACCAGGCTCCGCCGTCCCTGGGATTCTCCAGGCAAGAACACTGGAGTGGGTTGCCATTTCCTTCTCCAATGCATGAAAGTGAAAAGTGAAAAGGAAGTCGCTCAGTCGTATCCACTCTTAGCGACCCCACGGCCTGCAGCCCACCAGGCTCTTCCACCCATGGGATTGTCCAGGCAAGAGTACTGGAGTGGGGTGCCATTGCCTTCTCCACTGTTGCATATATAGATAATTTCTATTGATCTGTCTTCAATTCTACTGACTCTTTGACTTCTTCTGTTGCCTACATTACATTATTCAGTGTGTCCAGTAAGATTTTCTTTTGTGATTATCCTATTTTTCAGTTCTAAAATTTCCATTTAATTCTTTTTAATATATTTTCTGTTTTCCCTGTAGATACTTTCTATTTTCATTCATTTCAGGGATGTTTGCCTTTACTGCTTGGAGCATTTTAAAATTTGTTTTTGTCAGATAATTTCAGCATCTGGGCCTTCTTGGCTTTGATGTCCACTCATCATTTTTTCCCACATCAATTGAGATTTTCCTAGTTCTTCATATGCTCGGTAATTTTGGACTGTGTACTGGATGTTTTGAATATTGTGTTATGAGACTCTAGGTCTTTTCTAAATGCTATGGATCATGTTGATATTTTTATTTTGGACAACTGACCCAAATGGCTCAACTTTTAAAAGACTGGAGGTTCTTTTGGTTGTGGTTTCACAATCAGTTTTACTTTCAAAGCTTTTGCCACTGTTCAGGTGTGTCCTGTGGATGTATCGCATAGCAGCTGGTCTGGGATTTGGACAGAGTCTCTCTTTTAGTTCAGTTCTCAAAGTCTTCGGTGGTGTTCAGGATTGGATCCATGTTCAGAGGTAAGTTCAGGATTTCGTAAAGAACTTTTCTGGGCTTATGTTTCCAAACTCCTCTTTTTGCAGTCTCCCTGCTACTTTTAAGTTCCTTGAGCTCCCCTGTTTCAGTCCTTAGGCCAGAAACCTGGGACTTTAGTTACTCTGTTCTCCCATGCACTTGCCATGACTGTACTGAATTTGGCACAGATGGAAGATGCGGGTTGGTGGAGGGAGAGAAACAATGAAGAAAACAACAGGGGTTTTTGGAGAGAAACCCCTCTCCTTTGGAGACAAAGTTCTCTCTTCCTCAGAGTTTAGGTTGCTGTTCCTGTCCCTGTCACTGCTGCAGGATTACTAGGAGGCTGGGGAGCAAGAAAATGAAGAAGAAACCCCAGGAGTTCCTCTGCTCTTTCTGAGCATGAGAACCCCTTTTGCAAGAAGGTTTCCAGAGCTCTCTCTATTTGTGCTCTTCCAAGTTCAGCCTTACTCGAGTCCAGGGAGAAACCAGGGTTAAAACAGCAAACTGTCTATTTGGTGGTACTTTCAAACCCTAGTCTTCATTCCTGATCCTCCTACCACTATTTGTGTTACAGAATCATGAACTAGCTGTACCACGCATTCTGTCCAGGTCCAGGTTCTGTAGTTACATTTAATAGCGACACACGTTGGAGTATGCTTATTTAACCTTACCCAGAACTACAATAAAACATTTTAATTGAAGAAGTATAAAATTAGAAAATTCACTTAATCAAAAAATAAGTAAGAAAAAATATTGGAAATTCACCACTCTAATAGAATTACTCTGTGCATTTGGCATATACAACTTTCCAGATATTTTATATACAAATATATTAGTTTTAATACGTAAAATAGGAATTGGTGTAGATTAGTGGTAAAAACATGAATGTTGCCTAATTTAAATTTCTTCTCTACTGTTAATAATTTATATAATCTTTTTATATTTAAAATGGATAACCAACAGGACCAATTGTATAACAAAGGGAACTCTACTTGATGTTATGGGTAGTCCAGATGGAAGGGGAGTTTGGGGAAGAAAGGATGCATATATATATATATATATGGCTGAATCCCTTTGTTGTTCACCTGAAACTATCACAGCATTGTTAATTGGCTCTACTCCAATACAAAATAACAAGTTTAATTAAAAAAAAATAAAAAATAAAAACAAACAAAAAATAACTTCTGTGATCTTGAGCAAACTACAAAATCTTTCAGTATAAGATAATCATAAATAAACATCTGTAAAATAAGAGTGACATCATCTGTCTACGTCACAGATTGTGTGGGTCACTTTAGTTAATATCTGTAAGGCACTCAATAATGCTTAATACATAATAAGTTCTATATAAGTAGACATGCTGTTATGTATGTTCTCTTTTTATTAAAAAGAAAGATCACTTTCTAACTCAGTTCATCTAAGATGCATTGAGAACCTGTTATGTTGCTGTCATTAAAAAGTCAGAGGCACTTTATTGATGATAGTAGTGGTGTATGGCCATGGAAACAATGATTTGCTGGTCTATGATTATTAGTTAAAATTTTTTACCTTGGCAGAATTCTAATAGGCAAAGAAAAGTCAGAATCCTTGGAGAGAAAGTCAGAATCCTTGGAGAGAAAGTCAGAATCCTCTCTCAGGTCCAGCTGCATTCCCTGTGAATGAGTCCTCAGCATAGAAGTCCTCTCTAAATAGCTGAGTAGGAGGAAGTTCAGAAATTGAGAGCTGAGGGTGACATGGAAGTCACATACCATCCTCTACTTCTGGATCGTAGAAACTGAGGTGGAGATGTGACTGTTCTTGAGTAACAGAGAGGGCTGCTAGGCGACTCATTTTTCCCTTTTGTTTTTTTTTTAAAGTCTATTTTCCTCCTCTTTTGGCCAGAAGATAAGCATGCTGGTGAGGTTCAGAACATGTTCCCCCAATACATGGCACCTTGGCAACTTGAATATTTTAAGCTAATATAGATAAACAACAAGTATAGGAAGGTCACACTGATTTTCCCTCTTCTCCCCGATGCAGCTGTAGGACCCTCTTGAGAGAGATACCCTCCTGACACCTAGTACACAGAAGTGCCCTCATCTCCAAAGGGAGAGGGAATCCAAACAAACAGGCCTTGATGATTTCCCCCCCACTTTGCTAGTCTAGCTTAAACCTGTTGTTCTATCATGCTTTTCCCCTTTCTACTCTCCATTAAACCTGCTATAAAAATGCTCAGGCTTAACCTTTTTTCCAGATCTTCATTTTCTTGCAAAAGCACATATCCCTTAAAACTCATATTAAATTAAGTTGTATGCTTTTCTCCTGTCAACCGGTTTTTGTCATTATAATTTTCAGACCCAGCCAGGGGTCGAGGGAAAGTTTTCCTTCCCCTAAAATATTAAAAAGGAACTCTGATTGTAATTTTTGAAGAATTCTTCAGTGCAAAGCCATTTAGATTGGTGAGTTTCTGTTTTATGAACTCCTGAGGGCAATTCATATTTCAGCATTGTGCAGTAATGATGTTCAGATCAATGAAGCAAAGTCAGTAAGAAAATACCAAGAATAAGAAAAATTGTTCAATATGGCTGCCTAAAATGTTATTTTTATGCATGTGCATACTTACATTTAATAAATAATAGATATAATTACATAAAATACATTGGAACTATTTTCAAAGTTTTGATGTTTAAGGATTTGGTTTTAGTAATTTGGAAATTTTACTTACGTGTCATGAATATTTCATTTACTCATGGATCCAGATAAAGAAGATGTACTGTACTGAAAATAAGTATTTCTACTGGTAATTTGTGTTTTCTTGAAAAATATTAACACTATCATTAAATTTAAATTATTATGCTGAATCTTCATACATTGACATTTAAACCAAGTGTATTGTGAAATAATGTATATGGAAAAATCTCCTTTTTGAAAAACAGCAGGGAATCCTTCATTGTCCAGTGGTTAAGACTCCACACTTCCACTGCAGGGGGCGTGGGTTCGATCCCTGGTTGGGGAGCTAATATCGTGCATGCTGCACACTGCAGCCAAAAGAAAGAGACTTTTGGACTCTGAGGGAGAGGGCAAGGGTGGGATGATTTGGGAGAATGGCATTGAAACATGTATAATATCATGTAAGAAACGAAGCGCCAGTCTATGTTCGATTCAAGATACAGGATGCTTGGGGCTGGTGCACGGGGATGATCCAGAGAGATGATATGAGATGGGAGGTGGGAGGGGGGGTTCAGGATTGGGAGCTCGTATACACCCGTGGCAGATTCATGTCAATGTATGGCAAAACCAATACAGTATTGTAAAGTAAAATAAAATAAAAATAAAATT